>JACDOX010000064.1:1281878-1528020 GCA_014549065.1 Cardinalis cardinalis
CTCTACAAGTTTTGTGCAAAAATTATCTTTTCTCCAAGCCCACCGGTTGTTCATAAGCCYATCTRYACATTCCTARTGTAAGGTCTTGAAACATTCTCCTGGGAGGATTCACATCTTAACAGCAAAATGGTCCAGCAGGTTCCCTCCCCTGCCTCTTTGAGTTTGTGCTTCCCTTGGCCAGTTAAAGAAGTCACATCATTACTCATATCAGGAGTAAGAGCAGTCCAAAATTCTCAGTGGCGCTCAGTGCCGTTCATTTGAAATATTATTTAGGGATGAGTATTTATATTGAAAGAACAAACTAGATGGACTCTCCTTCACAGCTTTTTCCACTGGCAGAGAAAGCATTTCCCCATAACTGGATCCCTACCTGAGTTTGGTGTGTGCAGGGCAGGCAGGGAGGCCCACACTGACTGATCTGAGCTCTATCCAGCACCTCCCACATGTTCCTGGTGCCAGACCTCAGGGAGAGATCCCCATTCACCCTCTGCCAGGAGGGTGCTGCCCATGGCCAGGGCACCATGGACTGCCCTTCCCTGCAGTCATTCATCCCTTTCACCCAGTTATTCCCAAAATTTGTGCTGACAAACTTCAGCTGGTCACTYGTTTCTGAGCTGCCTCACTCCCATCCCAGATCCCACTGCAGCCAGAGGAGACTCAGCTATTCCACACCAGGGGAAGACCTTCCCTCAAAATGCTGACATCCCTGATTTGCTGCAATGTTCTCCTCATTTTCCCCTYTTGCAATGTTCTCATTTTCCTCTTTTGAAAAGGAGAATAGCAAAAAGCAAGTGACTTGCAGAATTAGTCATGCTAAACTTCTTCAAAGCTCTTAGATATTCAACACATTCACAAGCATTTGTTAGATCTTGGAGAAATTTAGCAGAAAGAGTAATCTGATAACAAATCCTTCAGTTTATTTACCTGCAATCCAGTCTGCTCCTTGAGTTATTCCCTTTGGCATCAAAATCCTTYCAGGCAAAATGTCTTTTATGTTCTTCATTGCCAACCCTTTGCTCATTACAGCTTGTGATGTCTAATTTCATTGCTGGTAAGAAGGAGGACATTGGCCCAGTAATTTTAATTTCTTTGGAATGATAAAATAGACAGATTTCTAGTGCAAGTTGTTGAAAAGAAACAAAATCACACCTGCAGTACAATAGAATRAGCTAAATGTATTTTGGTGTGGTACAGTGACAAAAGTTAGACCTTTTCCTGCCTCACACAAATGCAGAACTGGCTCGGAGGGAGAGACACAACCMATGACAGTGGATCTGCCCTGCTGTGTCTACAGCCATGCCCCAGGGTGTGGAGAGGGGGACAAATTTCTGTGCTCAGCTCACAAAGAGCATCAGAAAGCTGCATTCTGGACTGATCACAGCTGCTACAATCTGAAACACCTGCCTGAGAAGTGCAGCCTGCCCCAGGCTGCTTGTATAGTCCATGGAGATACAGGCACAGCAGGCAGGAGGGCAGAAGTTGGGCTGAATGTCACAAGTGCTCCTTTTTAAACATATTTCTGCTCAACTTGAGACTGAGATCTGGTGTGAAACTCTGATGCAGGTCCTTGGTATCTTTCAGACCTACAACACTATCACTATCTATCAACTGAGAGCACCTTGAGACTCAGCTCTCCACAGCTCATGCAGGGAAGAGGGTTTTTATTCTAGAAATGACAGTAATGTTGAGGGAATAACAGAAGGAAGATTTGCTAAAATGCACTGTGCCAGTGAACAGAGAAAATGTGTTTCAGAGGTTAGCATGTTGCCTGTAAGCAGATCTGACAGCTTAATTTTCTAACATGGTGCCTGGAAAACTTGAAATGAGCTTTCCAGTTGAGTGCAGGACACAGTGTCTCCACAGTGAGCCCAATGAAGAGTTTCAGCCATATCTCCTCTCCCTGCTCCTCACCTTCCTCATTCTGTCTCCTTCCTTCTATGAGATGCATTTCCAGATATAACTACCAAACCAAAAGCCTCTGTGTTTTTCTGCTGTTTTTACCATGGTATAATGTGGACAGGAATACCCTTCTGCACWTTTTTACAACAAAAACCTTCAATACCTGAATTCTGGGTATCATCATTCACATAGGACTGTTTCTAGCTGGGAGAATGATGCAAAAGTGCTTCAGCACACATGCAAATAAGGCACTACAATGGAGTTATCTTTATGTTAAAAAACCCCACCTAATTTTCCTATCCAGGATGTACAGGACACTAGTCAGCACTGACATCCTTGTTCCTATAATGTGAGGAATAAATGGGACACCTCTTCCTGGCCCTGGGACAGGGRGAGGTCTGAGGATCACATTGTCTAGCATAGGACACATATGGCTTAAGGTACAAGGTAGGTACCAAACTGCTCTGTGTTGTTTCAGGACAGCAAAGCCTTGCACAATTCCTAGAGGAACAAAACTCAGAGACYTGGATGTGTTTAACCAAGCACTTAACTTACAGTGATGTACAGCAGTTGATGTTGCAGCACTGAAAGTTTTACCTGCCACAATAATGATGTAAACTCTACATCTCAGCTGAAGGTCCCAGTGAGCAAGCAGTGACAGCAGAGAGTGCTGCAGACAAATGTAGCTACAGTGATCCAGGGCATTCCAGGGAAAAGGAAAAAAGTCCAAGCAGAGGTCTCCAGGCTCAGCAGAACAAGGGCAGGCATTGGCACAAACATATTCCAAAGTGTTTGACAGACTTTAAAAGAAAGTCTTTTGCATAAGTCAGATGCTCAGAAATTCATTCTGATAGTGGGCATCATTTTTTCCACCTAAACCACGTGTGCAAGCATTTGCCAGTCAAATGGTTTCTATGCTGATGATAAGTTTCTGGCCTAAGATACCCATACGATGCAAGTACGAACCTTCATTTCTGCGTGTGAGGGTGTGACAAAATGAGAGAGACTACAGCTCACTCCCTTCTTGCTTTGACTTGCTTTTGGTCACCTGCATGTGGTAATGCCCAGGACACCATGCCTGAGTGCCCCTGCTGATGTGAAACCACATGAAGCTGCTCCAGGTGCAAGAGCAGATGCTTCAGCCCGCCTTTCCCTTTGCTGCTCCTTCCCACCATGGAGTCACAGATCTTTAAGGCTGTAAGGTCTGTCTTGAACATCAAGCCGTGGCCCTGCAGTTTGCCAGCAGCAGGCAGTAGGCATTGCTCTGCTTGGGGTTAATGGGCAAAGAGGAGAGTGTATTTCCCCAGTGCTTCTTGGTCACCAAGGTCAGATTAAGGCCAGTGAAGACTTTGATCTAAGTCCCTGTGTAGCTCAGGAACAACCACCCCCATCCCCATCATCTTTTTGAGAAAAGATCAAGCTCTTTTCTCTAGGAGAAGCTTCAGCAATCTCTGTTAAAAGTAAAAATAAAATTCTTCAGCCTCAAGTGCTGGCAAGCCCATGCTCTGACCATGGAGGATCCATTCCCACAGCTAGCATCCCTCCCAGTCAGAAATGAGTGCCATGTTCCCAGTCCAATGAGTGCCATGTTCCCAGTCAGGAATGAGTGCCATGTTCCCAGTCAGAAATGAGTGCCATGTTCCCAGTCCAATGAGTGCCATGTTCCCAGTCTGATGCTGTCTGACTGCCATTCCCAGCTGTTGGATCTGTCCCAGCTCCCCCCATTCTGAACCTCTCCTCCCTGCAGGCAGTGGTGGGCTGTGCTCCTGACACACACATTGTGTTCCCCAACTCCTTGCAGCTCCTGCATGGTTTACAGAGATGCCACTGTGAAATGCTATGTGAGCAGAAACGTTATCCTTCCGTGTTGGCAGCTTGAAAAAATTATAGCTGAGTTTCTGGTTTTTTAAAAGCTGGTAGCTCTATCTCACTGCCCAGAGTAATTTAACTTTGCAGACTATGAAGGGAGAATGCTAAAGTGGTTTTGACTGGGAGTTAATCCATTAATTCCAGCGAAGTACCCAAATATGTCAATCTTTGGCTCCAGCTTTCAGCTTCGAATAATTGCCCAGGGACCCAATTTGGGTGCTACCTCAAATGTGAGATGACGAGGAAAACAACYCAGGAGTTTATTGCAGAATATGCAGGGTTTAATCTTCATTATCAGCTTCCCCCCTGCAGAATTTGGGGTGCACCCAGCCTTGTGGGTAAGCTTTGCAGCATGCAGAGCAGAGCCAGCCTTCCCAGAATACAACACAGCTGGAAATCCCATTTGGATGAGCTTCTCATTATCTTAAGAATTTTGTCAGTCAGAGCTGCAGTAACCAGAAAAAAGCTRCTTCAAACAGCTCTGGTTGTGTTAAGGTCCTTTAGGAGGAAGGGGAAATAATTTCAGGGTGGTTTTGGTTTGGCTTCTCCAGAATCATGGACTGCAGACCAGTACACAACACAAGAAGCACTTAGAAACATCTTTACACAGAAATGAGTGAAGTAAGGATCAGGGCCTATTATGTACATCAGCTCAGCCAAGAGAGCTCCCTGGTTTTATTGCTGAATGATTTTTGATCTTTCTGATCCAAGGAGCACTGAGGTGAACCCAGATTGGGATGGGGTTTTTTGTGTAAATTATAGTTACAGGTCTCAGGATGGCTTTTGCCTGTCTGGAAGAAATGGATGTGATGCAGCCTGTGTGGAGGTGCATGTGTGCTTCTAGCTCATGACAGTAGGGTTTTTAATAGATGTCTCTTGCTCTTTAAGCARACTGTGATTCCAAGTGTCTTCATAGCTTCCATGTAGGGTGAATGACACAAAGTTATTGAAAACATTACTCTTCCAGATGCAATGATTAACATAAAAATTAATTGGACAGCTAAAGAAACCCAAAGCYAAACTTTGCTCAAACAAACGTGCTGTACATGTGAACCATTGGTGTCTAGTTAGAAATACACACCACACAGAACTCACACACAAGCACTGGTTTTGCCCACAGCAGCATGGAGATGTAAAGCTTTTTATTTTCTTGCTGATATCTATCCCAAGGGGATACCATTTCTTACAGGAATCCTTCCCAGCAGAGTTTAGCTCCTGCAAATATGTGTCTCACCTTTACAGTAGAGTGACAGTGAGAATCTTAGCTCTGCTTTGTGCCTTTACTCCTGCTTTGGAGTACAATTGTACACATTTCTGAGCTCCTTCACCTTCCACCAACACCAGGGCACATCAAAAGGCACAGAGGGAGCTCAGCACTGAGCAGGATCAGGCTGTGGTGCATCAGTACCGAGGTCAGACTTGCAATGCATTAATACGGCTCAACAGAAATATTAGCTGTCAAGAAGCTTAGAATTATTCTTTTTATGGCTTAGGGAACAGTATTACAGCAGGAATGATGGGAATATAAATTCAGAGGGTGTTTACAAGGTGGGAAAACACGAGTCAACATAAAGGGGCTATTATCTGTGTTTGGGCTTGCCTGATTCTCAGTGAAATGAACGTGGACAAGCTGTGCTGAGTCGGCTTTTCCAAGGTTAGCGGAGACACAGATCCACTCCCAGGGGAGGGAGAGGAGCAGAGGGTGATGGAGATCAGCTGCAACACAAGATGTCAGGTTCTGCACCCCACAGCAGTGTTTCCAGAAGCAAATGATGGAAGATGACTATGGCACTGATGAAGCCATTTGGCTCATCATGATCTATGAAATTCTGACTTTCTCTCCTGCCCCAAGCCCCCAGCAGACCTGCAAGGGTCAGTGGGGTCAGCTCCTTCTGTCAAAAATGCTGTGGCTTGCCAAAAAGAGGTTGAGACAAGGCAGASAAATTTCTTCAGAGAATTAGAAAGATAAAAAACCTTCCAGAATAGCTCCAARTAATATAAAACAAAGCTGTAAACTCATTACGTATGTTGCTTTTAGAGCTTAACACCAACACAAAAATAACACCAACACAAGAAATCCAGAGGTGAAACTGCAAGAGGGAAAAAAGTAAAGTCAGYCAATATGTGTTAATAAATGTATTCAGAAAAAATATTTGCTCTAGGCACAATTAAGTACACTGGTGACATCAACTTAAAGTATATCACATAAAAGCCTGGTCAGGTCAAAAGAAACATTCTGGCCTGGACTTAAAAGGGAGTGTTTTGAAAAACTTTTGGCAGATTGGAAGATATAACAGCCTTCAATTTATATAAAGATGGTGATTCCAAATATTATAATATCTTTCATGTAATGGAGCACCATGAAGTTATTAAAATATCTGGTGGAGGAAGTAGTGAGACAAAAAATAAATATTGCTTGTAAAGAAAAGCTGAAGTAATATTTGGCTTCAAGGGATGTGTCAGGCACTCATAAGGGCTGTGGTAAATCACAGTCAGATCTCAGCTTCTAGTTCAAAAATTGTTRATTTGACTGAAAACATTTCCCAATTATTTACCACAATTCAAAATGAAATGAAAAATACTTCTATCATCTTTTTTTCCCTTTTCTGGAGATAAATCTACTAATTCAATCATATCCAAAGCTTCAAATAGTTTGGTTATTTTTCAGAGATGTTTAATCAATAAATGTTGTTATTTTACTTCCAGGATAGTTTTACAAAAAGGTCATACATTGAGTGCTTATGAAATATAAAATGTCTTGGAAAGCTTCTAGAAAATATTTCCTAAAAGAAGACTTCAAATTTTTTTCTTGTGAATAGGAAAATCTGTGGTTCTGCCACCGAATTAATGAAAAAAAAAGAAATAGATTTGAAAGTGAGAATGATGAGGTGAAATTCTATGACCTGGTGTTTTCAGGTCAGGCTAAATAATGAAAATTGCCAAACTGTAGCCTTAATATTTCATGAAAAATATCCTCAAGGTATCCCAGYAATGCAGACATTCCTCCTGTCTCAAAAGCAATTTTACCACACTGGGTTTTTTTCTTCTTTCTTCCTCATGGCAAAAGGTCCCACATCTCAAATACATCATGATATTCCTACTGCCTCCAATTTAATCCACCAATAATCACATTATACTTCCCCTGTATATTGATCTTGATGAGGCACTGGCTCCTGCAGCTCCCTTTGGTGCTTTTAGGTGGAATATTTTCAACCACTGGAATAAAGCCTGCTGTAATTAAAGATCTGGTTCTGGAGACTTCACATACATGAATAGAGTTTGGGATGCACACACTGAGTTAGTCTTCACACAAAATGGGACTGCAAATGTTTGGGCTGCTACTAAAACAAAGCTCCAAGGCTGAAAAATTAATTTGCTTTTCCCAGAATCTGTGGTGGTACCCACACTATGGTAAATACTCAATCCTGAGAGRTTCTGCAATGTGCAAATAAACCCCAGTCACAGCATCCTAGAATGGGATTGGTTTGGGTTGGAAGTRACCTTAAATCTCCTCTAATTCCAACCCCCCTTCCATGGTCAGGGATGCCTTCCACGAGGTCAGGTCACTCAAAGACTGAGTTATGTCTCAGCCATGGTGCAGGCACTGGGCTGTGGCTCAACTTTGTGTGTGTTAGTGTAGAGTAAGCATGCAAAACCCTCCCACCAYCTGATGATGGCTCTGAGAGGTGTTAGATGTAGAAAAATATCATCCTTCTTTGCTTCACAAAAACTTGGCATTGAAAGTACTTGATTGTCACACACTCATCRCATTCATCTCTGTACTCATGTATGAAGACAGCCCACTTCTCAGCACTGCTGGCTTTGCTTAAAAAAACCAACCCAAAATTAGCAAATAAACCTTGAGAGACCTCCAGTCCAACATTCCTCAACTGGTAAGACATCCACAGCAAGTCTTTCAACCCCCACACCTCAAYAGTCTCTCCTTTTGACCTGAGTGAAAAGTTTGTCCTCCAAACCTTCAATATTAAGACCTTCAGACATGGGCATTTCTTCCAACCTGAGAGCTGAGTGCAGGCTCCATCCCCTTCCTGACCCCTTATGCAGTTTTTATCTGACTCCTAATCAGGTCTGACAYGATCTAGCCATGCAAACATCTCCTGAAAGGTCCTCAGTATCTTCATCTTTATCTTGATATTTAAGGCGGAGGCTGTTCCCGTTTGGCTTCTCCATCTTTGTGAAGTTCATCTGTCCCACTGCTTTGGGATAATATATCACAAATAGCTGCAGTCAGGACAGCTGCACAACATGCAGGACACAAAACTGATCTGTGTTTGTGGAGCAGGGTTACTGTCTGCACATTTTTCAAACAGATTGATCCCTGGTTGTTTCCTTGTTGGAAGGCAGGGTGGGATCTGAGGTGCCCCAGGGCTCTCCATGGAGCACACAGAATGAGGAGAATTGGCCACTTGCAGCTTAATTTTCAGGATGCCTTAAATTCAGTGCAAGTGCTGGTTAGAAAGGCCATACTCCTTTAGCAATTAGCTCTTTCTTATTTGACATGGGAAATGTCAAAGCTTTTTATATATCAGAAAGAAACATGTTGGCTATGTTTAAATGCAGCTCACTATGCTCTTCTTTATAATAAAACCTTTCTGAATGGGAGTTCTGCATAGAAAACTTGATAAATTTGATTCTGTGTTTGMGAAGCTGAGGTTCCCCTGCTAAAGCCAGGAGACTTTTCCCTGCTCCCTTCCCTGGACTCTTGTTCCTAAACTGCAATTCCATGTGTTGGGGCTGACTGCTGGCTCAGCACAGCCTCATGCTGCCCACACCCCTCACCCAGATCCCCACCTTCTGATCACACTGGCATCCATAATTGTGTTCTAGAGATTAAGAACAGGAAAAGGAAGCCCAGCCCTGCTCACTAACCTGTTTTAAGGAAACAAAACCCTTTGGCAACTCCCCTCCACCACTGCTCTCTCCTCTCCAGCGAAAGGGTCCATGGTTTTGCCTCCTTCAGGGGGATCCACAGGGATCAGCACATGAGCAAAAGCCATGCAGAACAGCTGGGTAAACCTCTCTTTGATCTAAAATCTTCTCTGCAGAGTCAGTAAACCTTTCAGAAATCATCAAGTACAAAGTGTCTTCCTATCTGTCTGTCCCTCACTTGCTGCACAGGGATGTGCCTGGAACAACTGCTGCCTGACAGGATACCATCCTCCTCCTCCTCCTCCTCCTCCTGCTCCTCCTCCTTTTGATGGGTTTTAGGGGACAAGGAGGGCGGGGTGGGGGTGGAAGGGGCTTAATCGCCTTCCCAGCGAGTTTCACTAGATGGCAGTAAGCTGAGGGAAATGAGGGAGAAACCCCATTTTCGAAGGACTTGGTAAAACCTCAATGACAGCTGCTCACTCAGCATTTCACCCAAAAMCAAGAGACTGCTCCTTGGGAGCGGCACCTCGGTAAAAGACATCATGGCTTATCTACAATTACCCCTCTTCAGCCTCTGTGAAAGCTTCCATGGTCAGGAGACTGTGCTGGAAAGCTCCTGCCTTTACCAGCTGCTCTGCAGGGATACTGAAATYTGCCTTTTGCCTGCCAGCTTCTCCCTCTGATGTCAGCTCATCACATCATTTCCTTTGGGGGTCCAGCTCCTCTGTAACCCCAAAACAACCTCAGAGGGTCAGTTCATGCCCAGTAGCCTGGAAGACTTCTGTGCCCACCCTCAGGATGCTCAGCAGGTCACTTGGTGCCAGCAGAGCAGTTTGGTTTCCCTGCTGAGCTTAGATGCTCAGAACCTGCCATTTGGTTCAGGTGGGAATTTTTCAGCTCATTTATTATTTTATCAACTCATATTATTTTATCAACTCAATAACCCTTTGATTTGAGTCTGGGCCCCTTTCCTCTTGTTCCCTGGTGGCAGTGTCCTGTCCCACACAGGGTCTGGGGGCTGCAGGGCTGGGTCAGACTGGGCAGGGATATCACAGAGCAATGCAGCCTCTCACTGACTTGCACTAGAAGGCACCATTTGATGCCACGAGGCTTTTCCTTGCAGGTTCCCTGTGGATATTGTCCAAGCAGGCTGAGGCTAGCCAGGGAAGAGCCACAGTGGGAAGTGCTGTCAGAAATGAGAGACTGTTAAAAAATTGTCCAGATAGGTTTGTTTTAACAAAAGTCTCTGCAGGAGACTCCCCAGGGCAGCAGTGGGAAGGAGTCTGTCAGGGTGACTGGTCACTGTGTCACACTGTCCTCAACCCCCTGTCCCAGGCAGGAATTTCAGTGCTGGCACAGGGACACCTCCTCCTCCAAGCTCCTGTGAGAAGGTCCAGAAGTCTCTCAAGTTTTGTTTCCTGAAAACATGCAACAACCCCCAAATTTAAATTCACATATTTCTACCCTAGAAAATCTTCTAGTGGAAGGTCTCTGTCCATGGCAGGGGGGCTGGAACCTAATTATTTTCAAGATCCCTTCCAATCCAAACCATTCTGTGATGCTTTTCTCAGAAAGGAATTTGAGGAATTTTTTCCCTCAGTCTGCACAATGGAGCACAATGAACCAACTTCCCTGTGCATGAAGAGTCAAAGGACCCAACTCTCTGTCAGACCCAGGAGAACCACAGGGTGCCCCTGGTGCAAACACAAAGCCTGAACACCATTCCACATTTTGGCATCGAGGTGAAAAAGGAGAGAAATGTTTGCAGTGAGAGAGGACTGTGTCAACACAAAGCTCACTGAGCAGAGGACAAGAAGGGGATCTGAGCTACCATGAGGGACATCCCTCATGGAATAGAAACAGCTCCAACATCCCCCCAAGAAGCCCTAGAATTCCAGTCTTCCAACCTCAGAGCCTGTGTCTGTAACTGGTGGAAGGTGCACAAATCAGSAGATGGGAGTTTAGATGAAGAATGCTACCTGCAGTGGTCTCTGGAAGGCTCTCCCTCTTTCTGTTGGCTATTGGGGGAACTTAGACTCTTATTTTAGGAGATCTGGATGACCTGCTTATGGCTAATCATTTCACATTTCAGTAATGCAGTGCCTGAGTGAGACAGAAAGACCCCAAAGCCCAAGGCTGTATGTCTCATTTCAATCTCTCTTACAAACAGAAATAGCCTTCCAGGAGCCAATTCTCCCCAGTTTTGTTATAGCCCTAAATAATTATTTTGAATTGAAAATCCTTTCTAAAGCGTGGCTTTAAATGAAGTATTTGCTGCCTGGACAGATGTACAATTTGGGCAACACTCTGCAGAGATTTTCTCACCTTTTTGTAGCCTTTCTTTCCTGCAGGACATTGAAGTGTTCTATAAATGAACAATGCAATGCCATTTTCAGTCAAAAATGGCAAAAAATCAGCCTTACTTTAATGGGTGATAAGAGCTCCCAATGCATCTTGGCTATCCCTGAGGGTTGGCTGTGCAAGATCCATGCAGCCTCACTGGCATCAAGGATGACACTGTCTTGACTTTCCAGGGCTTTACTCCCTTTTGTTCCTCATGCCCACTGAGAATGGAGTTCCTATAATGAAATAAGGATATTAAACCCAGCTATTTCTTATGCATACTTGCCATGAACCCACAAGCTGTTGTCCCAGGAAGTCTCAGCAATCTTTCAATCTCATTGCTATTAAGCCTCTTAAAATTACTGCAAGCATCAACAGCAGTGCTTGGATTTGTTTAAAATCAGAGGCAAAAATGAAGTTTCAGTGATAACAGAGATGTTGATAATATCAGTCTCTCCTACCCTGGGAATGAAGAGTCATCTTCTGCTCATAACCCACCAGGGATTCCAAATCAGTCTCAGTTCCTCAGGATGTGAAGCCTGTGAAAGCAGCAGCTGTGCTGTGTTMATTTGCTGCTGCAGAGCTCAGTGGGGCTGGGACACCAAATCAGCACCCCTGGTGTTGATGTGGCTGAGCAGGAGCTTTCTGGGTTGGTTTGAGGTGATGTAACCCACACCTCCCTGAGAAGATTAAACACATTAAAGGGAGGTTACTGCAAGCACTGGACTGTTGCATGCTTGGCAAGGCTCTGCTRTTAATTATTGCAAAGTCTCTGCTGCAGGGATTGTGTCAGCTTGGATTGCACTGGTGTAGGAAGCAGAGAGACATGGGGTGCATTTTAGCATTCCATTGAAAAGGAGTCCATGGAAAACCAGCAGAGAGCTGAGAATACAACCAAGAAATGGATAGCATTGTCATTTTCCCTGCATTCATAGGTGCTGTCCTTACAAGCTGCTGTTTTCTAAAAGCTTTTGGGTTGTCACATAGGAATATGGAAATGCAGCCTGCTACTGCTAATGAGATTACAGACTCTAATGCCCTCCAGAGAGACCAAAAATCCCCATTCAGTAGAGGACTGAGAAAACATGGGAGGGGTGATTAAAGGTGAGCTCTTACACAGCTCTGACTGTTGTACAGTGTCCATCCCCCTGCAGGAAAACCGACTGCACACACCAAGGATGCCTCCCAACTCCTCATCCCACTGTGGTCAACCACAGCTATTTATTCATAAATACTCTTGAGAATGTTTTAATTGCCATTTGTTTCATGGGATGACATCATCCAGTCGAGGAGGAGAGCACACAGACCATGGCACTAAGCCATATTTTAGGTAGGGCAATCTAAATTTTGAGTAAATCAAACCCAGAAGTCCCTGCAACAAATCCCTGTCAAAAAAAAAGAAAAACAAAAAAACCAAACCACAAACAAACAAATCCACCAAGAAAACCTCTCTTAGAAAGACTTCAAATGCTTAATTTTGTGACAAAAACAGCAGAGGTTCCTCAGCCCCAGGAATCCAAGGTGTTTTATCAGTTGGCTCAAAGCAGTGTGACATCTACACATTTCCATGCTTGGGGGGAGGAAGATGGTGCTGGTATCTTGTGTGCTGAGAGCCTCTGATGGTGTAAGGAAGAAAATAGGGCACAGTGTTATTAAAAAAAAAACAAAAAACACCAGTTTCTGGTGAATTGAATTCCTTATGGCAGCTATAATGATGGGAAATCTGAGGAGMAGTCTATCATCTCTCAGTTCAGACCTGGCGTGAGACATGAAGAGTTAGACCTTCCAGCTTTAAGGGACAGGCAGCTGCAAAGGKGCAGCTGGATCTCCCCGTGGATTGGACCTAAAACAGTGGTGTCAGTGATTTGGGTAACTCAGTCCCACTTTTCACTGCTGTAAATGAGAGATTAGCCAGGTCCTTTGTGTGTGTGCTGGGTACAGTGGTCTAAATCCAGCATTGCTTGGACTCAGAGGAAAAGGGGGCTTGCCCATGAGAAAGAAGGGCTCAGGGTTTACAGATCCTATTCCTACTAACACCTCTGATCTCCYCAGGCACAGCTGTCCCTATCTCTCAGTTTCAGCTGCCTGATAATAAGATGGGGGCATCATCCTTCTTCTCTGAAGTAGAGTGTCTGTATTGCTCAGAGTGCACATCCCTGGTCTGCTGTACCCATTGACATCACAAGGGGGGAGAATTCCACCCAGAGAGGAGAAGCAGATGCAGTGGTGATATTTAATGTTCCAGTAGCGTCAGGAGAAAGGATACTTTCAGCACTGAAGCCTTGAGATCTTGGCTCTTGGGATCATTTCTCTGGTTCCAATAGCCTCTGACAGGAGAGGGCATTTGCAGCTGCATCAGTGCAGACCAAAACTTGGCTGCACACAGAAATGTCTGAGCAGCATTTTCAAAGTGCTTGGTAAAACTTGCCCTGAGCCATAACTGTGCTCTTAATCTTCTCTCCATAACATTTTCCTCTTTCTCTCAGTATCACTTTATTTTGCCAAAGTCAATATTTCAGCCGTTGTTTGCTTTAAATTTGATGTTTATTCTCAGCGTTCAGATTTTATTAATTCAACTCCTTTTTATTACTGTTTGTCAGCCTTAATTCAGGAGTGTTTATCATTTGTAGATGGAGTAATATGACTACTAAAAGGCTCCCTGACATAATTTGCTGCCCTGTTAACAGCAGCAATAATTTGAGCAATTAGCAAGGCCTTGACATGGGGCTTAGCTTCTCTGTCACATAGGAATAGCTCCTTGCTGCAGCTGCCATGCTATTTATACTCCTCCAGCAGGTCCCAGACTGAAATAGTGCCCAGGAGAGCAGCCTATAATCAGTCCCCTTGCAATGGCTGTGACTGGATGAGCACTAAATAAGTCCTGGTCTTGATTATATTAACGAAGCTGTAAGTGTGGGGAATGCCCACTGGGAAATCCCCAGACTGTGCTCACAGCATCCCTGACTGCGTCAGCCCCTTTGCCAGTGACCATGGCTTTCCTAACAGAAGGGTCATTTCAGCTCCTGGAGATCAAACCTGGGGGATCCTCGCGCAGGAGAAGCTGAACCAATCTCCCAAATGCTCATCTTCACCTTCTCCAGTAACTCCTGGCAGCAGTGGTTTTTGTGCCTCACATTAAATACACCTCTGTGGCCCCTTGTATGAAGTGCAAGGTGACAACACTGAGTCTCCTCCACCAGGAAGAGCTGGGAAAACCCCTGCAGACTGACAGAGCATCACTGGTTCAGCCAAGGGCCACAGCACAGTCTCAGAGGAGATCTCCAAGGCACTTGGGGATAAAAAATAAAACTTGTGTTTTACCATCTCATAGTTTGGACAGGGGATTGAGATGGGGATGTCTCACACAGAATAAAAACTGATGATGGAGCTGAAATTGCCTCAGATCCTGAAAGCACCTCTGCACCCTGAGACAATCCCTTTTCCTAGCAAGGCAGGATTAGACCCTGAATTAGAGGAGCCATGGAAAGCAACACAAGCCCCTGGATAGCCAGTCAGGTGGGACTCAGAGCCCATGGGTCCTTTCAGGGCACAAAACACAATCCTTTCACTCTAGGAAAACCCAGCTTTATTAAACACCCTGGAAAATTTCACATTAAAAAAACCCTGTGCAATGTCAGAGCTTTAAGCCACCATGTTAAAGCTCTATTTTTGGATCTTATTAAAATAGATACAATCTGTGCATGAAATAAATTACTTGCCTTACAATTTTCAGTTCAGTTAAGGATTTACGAGTGCAGTAATTAACAAACTTGTTCTGCCTTTTGCCATCAAGACCCTGATTCAGCACAGGGTTGTGGTGAAGTCTGGCTCCCCTCAGGTGGCAGAGGGCAGGTGACAAGGTCCTAGCCCAGAGGGCTGCTCCCCTCTGTGGGCTGGGAGGGCTCATTCAGCCACACCTCAGCCTTTACTCTGCACAGCAAGACCCACCCAGGAGGGCTGGAAGGCACCTCCTTGCCTCAGCAGTGTCGGGGATGCAGCGGACAGGGGTGACAATATTTGCACATCCCAGAAGGATGGGATTAKAGGATAATGGCTGAGATCCATGCTGGTTAGCAGCTTGGGCTGCTGGCTTGTAAGTGTCTAACACACTGTGTTGATTTACTGTAAATCTATAGATTATCTGTTCAGGAGGGATCATTAGCATCAGCTGATCTGCCCTACAACTCAACAGAGAGCTGCAGCCTCACCCCTGCATCAGCAGCGTGAGGAAAGGTCTGTTCCAAGACCTGCAGGGCAGGTGCKTGGAGCCACACTTGAGCTGCATCCTGGACTTACCCTTTCCTTTCACTGAAGTTCATCAGCAGGATCTCAAAATGAGCTTAAAGCTAAGCCTGATTAGCTCACACCTAAAACAAGGTAATGTCTGTGTTTCACAAAAACAGACCTCAAGACTGACAGGTTAAAAGACTGCACAAAATAAGGTCAGAATATACAGAATAATGCAGTCTGCTTTAGCAAGCAACTAGCATCTGCAACCAGGAGCAATTTCATTCTTTTCCTGTGAGCTGCTGCATGACGTGATCAAACAGGCATAAGTATCTGGAATTAAAGGCCAAAAAAATAGAGCAATTGAATTGCTGATTTCTCTGTAAGRCTCCCTGAGATAAAAGAGCTGTCCCCAGGGAAAAGAAAGACTTGGGGGAAGCATGAAAGGCATGGCTGATGTTTGTCTGCTTTGCATATAATCCCCTGAAAATTGGAATGTCCAAAAGCTTGTGACAACACAAGCGGGACTAATGCTGTGGGATCACATGAGCCATTATCTGATGCACAGGTGAAGATGGTAATAAAGTGGCTGAAAAGCAAACTGCGAGTGAGAGAGGAACAGCAGGCTCACTCAGTTAYGGGTTGTGCCAGAAACACCTCTTGAGATCAAGCAGTGAAAATAATTAGGGTTGGGAAGGCAAGGAGTGAGGTTCCCAGATGGTGTGGGCGATAGATAAGGAGTCGTCCCTTTTATCTGCTGCCAGGCCATCCGATCAGCCAGTTCTGTGCCTGACTCACATCTCTGTCAACAGGCAGGGCTCTGTGCCCCTGGAGCTGGCAGGGCAGTGCTGCTTCCAGCCTGCATCCAAGGCTAGGCAAGCCAYGGCTTGTTTTGAGGTTTGGTTATTTGCTTTTGTGTTGATACAACAGAGAGGAAGCTCCTGCCAAGGTGAAGATGGGCTGACACCCCTCTCTGGAGGATCACAGCTGGCAGCCCGAGGCTGGATGTGTKGGTTTGGAAAGSCAGGAGTCTGCTAAGGAAGGCAGGAGCCTCCCTTGAAATGGAGAATGTAAACCCTCCCCACTCCTCCAAATTGCTATAAATTTTAAATTAAGGGGCTCTCAGGCAAAAATATGGRAGCAGGAAACRACAGTTCTTTAATAGGGAGGGGRAAAAAAAGGATAAAATAAACAATGCAGTACACTACAGCAACACTGACAGAGTCAGAACCCARCYTGACACCCTGTGGGGTGTTGGCAGCAGCCCCATTGGAAATGTGGSTGCAGCCCTCCTGCAGTGTCAGGSRTGGTTCTGTTGGAGCAAGGGAAATCTGTAGAGAAGGATGTATTCTTCCTCCAAAGATCCRGTGGAAGAAGAGACAGCTGCTGTTCCTCTGGGGAATCCCATGGAGAAACCCATGCTAGTGTCTCAAAAACCTCTGGATTGTATCTGGGTAGGAATGCTTGGCTCCTCCCTCTGGGCGGAGCATCTCCCACTCAGATACTGCAGTTCTTATCAGCCATGCAGTGACATTCAATGCTGTTATCAGCAGATGTCCCCTCCGAGGGAGGAGTGATTGTGGTCACTCAGAGAGAGAGGTAAGGCAAACTGCCCACTTGACAAAGGTAATCTGCCATACAGATGGTAATGGAAAACATCTTGCATTGCAATCTGGAGCACAGGATAACCTGGCTGGCCCACACATGGCTCCCACACCCTGCTGAGTAACTCTGGATGCAGCAGGGATCAGCTTTGCCAAACCTGTGGTCCTGCATGGAGCATGTGGAAGCCCTGCCYAAAGATCAGCTCCACCACTGCTTGTTCATTCAGCAAACATCAGACACAGGGGTCGTCTGACCACAGCCATGACCAAACCAATCTGCCTTTCCTTTCCAGGTCTGCCAGTGTCCACACACAGGGTTGCAATTTGCCCAGAGAAGCTGTAATTTGCCTCTTCTCTGACAGAGAAGGTCACAAATGATCTTTCACAGCTCCCTGTGTATGCAATTTTGTGCAGGTTTGACTTTGGTTAATGGTGCACCTGATCAAGACCTTTATTGAGCAGCATGTGGAAGGAGTATCCTCTGTTGCTGCATTACCTGAACAGCACTAGCATTTGCAATTACACTGGCTGCAACAAAACTCTCTCAGGCATCCCCAGCCTCCAGGAGACAAGGCAATCAAGCCTGAGGTCAGGAAAACACTCTGCTCCTCAGGGCAGCACTGCACAGGCCAGGGCTGCTTTGCAATTCCAGGGCCTTTCTTTCCAGGCACACAGTCCTAAGSCTCCAACAGACAGTGGCAGGATTTTACAGTGCAGAGATGTGTCTTAGAAGGACAGAAAGTGGATGAATAACAGGGCTGGTCAAAAGCAGATGTCTGTCTGAAACTCAGTAATCAGAAGCTGCTGACTGAGCTACCCCAAATTTTTCTTGCTGTGTTGGTGATGGCAGAGCAGACCCAGACTCTTGGGTGCTCATGTTAGGGCACCTGTGGTGGAGCCTTTCTTTATGGGTCATRTCACAGACACATTTTATGAAAAATCMTTTYGTTAGGATCTTTTCTCCTGAGAAGCTGAGAGGCCTCAGGAACAAAATGTAAACAWTGRTTATCTGCTGCTGTGGAATGCAACAGGTGCATCTGTGATTGGTCTCATGTGGCTGTTTTTAATTARTGGCCAATCACAGTCCAGCTGTCTCGTACTCTCTGGTCAGTMACAAGATTTTRTTATGATTCCATTCCTTTCCTTGCTAGCCTTYTGATRAAATCCTTTCTTCTATTCTTTTAGTATACTTTTAATATATCATTTTAATATACTATACATCATAAAATAATAAATCAGCCTTCTGAAACAKGGAGTCAAGATTCTCATCTCTTCCCTCACCCTGGGACCCCTGTGAACACCACCACAGGTCATGCAGAGAGGATGCAGAGAGGCCCCAGAATGCCAACATTCYCTACACTCCTGCATTTGGTGGTGTTCATGGAAACCTGATAAGTGCCCAGAGTGGGAAATCTATCAAARTGCTTTGCAGGGTGGCTGTGAAGCAGCCTCCTTCCCAAGCCCATGCTGCTTTTGAACAGCTTCTTGCTCCACAGGATTGTGTCAGATCCTCCTCCTTCACACAAAGCAAGAAGTGCAAAATGTGCCAAATGCAGCAAAATGGCAAAATGTGCAAAAGGGAGGGACATAAACCTCTGGGGGGAGGAAAAACCTCACTGGGGAGAAGAAAAGAAACTGGAGTTATAGAAGAAGCCCTGTGCTCATGGGGGCTTGGTAGGGGTGGTACTTGCAAGGCTGTGACCAGGAMCCATCAGTGAGAAGCAGAGGGAACACTAGGTTGTGCTGTTTCCCTAAATTCCTGTGCAGCAGGGCTGTGCTGCTTGCACATTTCTCACAGGCTTGGAGGGATCTTTTTGTGCTGGGGGTTAGGTTTTATCACACTGTTTGGGTGTTCTTGCAAGGAAATTAATTTCATTTTCTGCATGAMATGCCTTGAGCACACAGGCAAAGGRGTAGGGCAGTTTTTTACAGGGGACCAAAACTCCTGTGCTAAAACGTGAGATAATGCYTCACTTTATAGGGAAGGAATGATGAGTATCAGCAACAGTTCAGAGTTTAATTAGCCTTGCTGCTATTCCTAYCATGGCAGGAAAAATAAAGTTGGAGTTGTCTGAGGATACAAGCTCAACCATGTGCTGACATGAGGCAAGAATTAATCCACCTGGGCATGGGGAGGAGGTGGCTCTGACTGTCTTGTTCTGCTCCAAGTGTGTGGAACACTTGAACTCACTCTACCCGAGGGCTGAGCATTTAGCAAACTGCTGCAGAGTTATCCCATGTCTCAGTAGGGAAAGACCTTCAAATGAGTGATTTATCAGCTTTGTTTCCTCTGCACAGTAAAGAAAACTCTGCTCCCAGAGAAGAGTTTCCTTGTGCTGCCACTGCAAAGTGTGGCTTGTGCCTCCCAAGGCTTTTCAGTGAGCACATGGAATCAGTGGGGGCAGTTCCAGCTCTGTGATATTCATTGCTGTGTGTGCATTTGAGGGGCACACAGGAGCTTTAAGCATTTTTCTTTAATTTAGCAGGGAGCTGTTGCAGCTGCTCAGGCACTTCAAAGGCCATTCKGTGTATTGCTCCTGCACCTGACAAACACAAGGCCATGCTGTTGTTAAGTTGCCAGTTTGGAGAGAAATGGCTTTTGCAAGTAGCAGCCAGTGCCAGCTCACACTCCTGGGTCTGGCTGTAGCCCCACCATGTCTGTGTGTGCTTCTCCATCACTACAAACCTCACAGGGCTTCAGAGCCACAGGAGGAGTGTTGAGGATCTCAGACAGATGAGAAAATGCGAGCTCCATAAATAATTTGCAGGTTATAAATAGTGGTATCTCCCCCAAGAATCAGTATAGGCAGGGCTGGACC
Source organism: Cardinalis cardinalis (assembly GCA_014549065.1). NCBI lineage: Eukaryota > Metazoa > Chordata > Aves > Passeriformes > Cardinalidae > Cardinalis > Cardinalis cardinalis. The sequence goes on from JACDOX010000064.1 coordinate 1,301,530, forward strand.
AGCTCTTGAGAGCCAGGGATTCAGAGTGTCCAGCAGCCCTTTCCCCACCACAGCTAACCAAATCATTTATATGCAAATGTAATATTTAGAAAGCTGTGCTCTTGTACCTGACATTTTAACCTGGTCCCTGAGCTGATGCCTGAAAAATGGCCCTGACATGGAGAAGACTGGTAAAAAAAATGAGAAGTTTCTGTTGTTTAGCTCATAGAATGATAGAGTGGTTTGAGTTGGAAGKGACCTGTAAACTTCATCTAGTTTARCTCCCCTGCAGTGAGCAGGGACATTTTCCATTGGATCAGATTGTCCAGAGCCCTGCCCAACCAGGCCGTGAATTTTTTCAGGGATGAGGCATCCACCACCACTCTGGGAAACCTATGCCAATTTTAACCCCCATCAATGTAAAAAACCTTCTTTTTTATATCTAATCTAAATCAACCCTCTTTTAGTTTAAAACCATCACCTCCTGTCCTATCTCAACAGGCCCCGCTGAAAGGTTTGTGCCCATCTTTCTTACAAGCCCCTTTTTGGTACTGAGAAGCCACAGTAAGGTCTCCCTGGAGCCTTTTCTTACCCTTTGGTACTTTCTTACCCTTTTTGGTACTGAGAAGCCACAGTAAGGTCTCCCTGGAGCCTTTTCTTCTCCAAGCTGAACAGCCCCAGCTCTCTCAGCCTTTCCTCATAGGAGAGGTGTTCCAACCCTCTTTGCTGCTCTCCTCTGGACCCACTCTAACACATSCACATGCTTTTCATGTTGTGAGCTGGATGCAGGTCACCAGGCTTTGTCCTCTCTTAGTTAGTAACAGCCAGATGCAGGTGAGAAGGCCAATTTTGGTCACCCAGGGGCACAAGGCAGCTGTGAACATGGATGAATCTGGATGAAGCTGGGTGAAGCTGGGTGAAGCTGGGTGAAGCTGGGTGAACCTGGCCCATCTGCCTAGCTGAGAAGAGGAAAAGCAGTGACTCTGTGAAACTGGCCAGTGAATTTTTGCCTGCTTGGCATAATAAATATAAAATAAATCAATAGATTGAGCCTGTTGGTTGTTAAAGGAAAGGKGTCAGCCCTGTGAGGGTAAGAGCAGCTCTGTGAGCAGGGATTTGTTGCACAGCCTGCACACACCACCCAGGACCTGTCCTGGAGGTAGCAGGGTCACAGAGCACAGCACCAGAATGAGTCAGGACACTTGCTCACATCACAAAATCATTTGAGGTTGGAAAAGACCTTTGGAGATCATCCCATCCAACCACCTGATCAGAGCAGGGTCAYCTCCATGCAGCAGGGTGCCATGTCCAGGTGGGTTTTGAGTAACTCCAAGGATGGAGACTGCACAACAACTTCTCTGGGCAGCCTGCAGCAGAGCTCAGTCCTTGTGACAGTGAGAAGTGCCCCTCCAGCCCTGCTTCCTGCAGCCTCAGTGCAAACAAACATTGCACAGGGTTTTGTCTCCTCTAACAGAAGGCTGAGACACCTTGGCAAGGCAGGTGGGACTCATTTTATCTCTGCTGTTCCTGTTTCACCAAAAGACAGAAAACGTCAAATGCCAAAGCAAGCAACTGGACCTCTAGACAATCCTCAAAATAATGAAAAGCATCCATCCCTGTTCAAGCTGCACCTTTTAATGCCTTTTTTTCTTATCTCCATTTCTCTTTTTTCCCTTTTTGGTTTTTTTTTTTTGTTTGGCTGTTTAATGACAGTTTTGAAAAGGACATAGTTCCCCATGCTTCAGCCCAGAAGCTGCCTCTTACTAAGAGGGGCTAGGAACAATTCTATTTTACTTTTGTTTTACTGCCTGGCAGGTTTTTTGGGGGGGAGCTTTTGGTACAGGGGGCTGGCAGAGACCTGCCTACATGATGCTCCATTGATCTTGGCTATTCCTGCCTTCCTAAGCTGTTTTGTGACCATTTTATACCTCAAAGCTACTGAGAACAGAATATTTGCTTACAAGAATTGCAGTCATATCTGTCAAATGCTGTAAGACTGTGGCTCCTTATAAGACAGAGCAACTGCACAAACAGGCACTGAGGCTGCAAAATGGAATAGCTTAATTGGTTTGCTTTCCCAAGGAGATACTGTGCCACACAATGAACACAACAGCTTAAATCTACACTCAACAATAGCTTTGTCTATAAATAGGGCATTTTTAAGCAATGGGAAGAACACTTGGGGTAGAACTAGATAACATTTTTCAGGTGGATAGTTTATTTGCTAATAAATGCTGTTCAGGCTGACTGAAACTATTCACAGACTTAGGCTGAATTCAGCTAATGCTTTCTGCTATAAAAAGGGGAACCCCATTTTTCTTGACAAACCAGAGAACATTCATTTTAGCATTTCAACGTGAAAAATTTAAAACATAAAAAAACCATTCTGTCTTGGACTTCAGCTTGATTTTATTTCTTTACTTTGAAAGCCATTTTACTTCTTTACTTTGAAATGAATTGTTTTATTTTATATCCATCCCAGATAAATCCTTTCTGTTTTATAGCAGCTAAAGCAAATAATTTAAAAGGGATTTTTTTTTTTTATTCTGTTCCCACAGGCATGCTCTGGGGTTTTGCTTGCTTTCTCCAATGGCTTTGGAGTGTGAACATAATGTGCAGCTGGTGAGCTTGTCTGTACAGCTGATAAAGCGAGTTACACCAGGGTCATGCTGAAATGAGCCCTGCACACAAGTTGAGTACATAAAACAAGAGTTCTCCTCCAGCAGCCTCATGTTACAGACCTGATTTATGTCCCCAGCACTTTGGTTCTGTTTGGAGCCTGGCATGGTTATGTGCACTCTGCCCAGCCAAGCTTGAAATCTTCCCTTTTCTCAACTTGCTGTGCAAGGCAGGGCAGGTAAGAGGCAGAAAAATCAGCCTGGAAGGTCAGAGATGGATGGAGGCAGCACCAGTGGGTCTTGCTGCRCCAAATGTGTTCCCTGTCAGTAACTTGTGGGAAGAAAACGTGCTGAAATACTTCTTGCAAACAGATAAAATAYGTCTTTTCCAGGCAATCTGACACTTGAAAAGCCTCATTATTGCAAATTGTGGAGGAACTATAGCTTCTATCTATGGGTCACAAGGCATTTTTCAAGTATTACCTGAACGTCAGAAGATAAAAGGGAAGAAATCAATCTAGACCTGATTTTCACAGAGGTTTCATGGTGATGCCTGCAGAGATTATTAAAAACATCTAAGCAGATTAGGCACACCTAAGCCTTGTTAAAAGCAGTGGGGTTTAGACACCTCACTTGCTGTTGGTTTTTGCAAATCATTCCCAGAAATGGGGACATTTTACCTAAGCAACTCCAGGTGTTTAACACATGTGATTGAACAGGCTGTGATGTCCCTGAGCTGCTCCACCATCCAGGCAGGGTGAGAAAGGGAGGGGAGGCAAAGCTGCAGCACAATCCTGAGCTGAATCACACCTGGGAGGGAGGACACCCCTGTGAGATAACAGGACCTGTGAGATAACACCACAGGCTGGAGAGTTTCTCCTACTGTTCATCCTCCCACTGCCCAGGAGTCACCAGTTCAGCCACTGCCTGACTTCACCAGGTTTAACAACCCTTTATGGAATTTTCTGTCTGATGCTTTCCCTACTTTTACCACAAGTTATTCAAGAGATTTCTGCTGTTCTGAATCTGCAGCCTCRCCATGTCAGTGCACAGTTCTTTGGCCTGGTGTAATCATATAAAATGACTAAAAAAATAAATAATCCTTCTCTATTCACCATCTCTTTCCCCTTCATGATTTTATACACTTTGATCACATCTCCCCTCTGTCATCTTTCCCAGCCTGAACACTCCTTATCCATTGAATCCCACTGTACAAGACATTGCTCCCTACCTGTGCAGGGAGCTGTGATTAAAGCTCAGTGTGGGTTGCTGCATCAGTCAGTGAGGAGACATTCCCCTTGCCCAAAAMTGAGGTACAGATACCTTTGATATGGCACACAGCAGGCATTGGACTGTGCCCAGGGCCAGGATTGACAGGGAATGGGATGGGCAGAGCTGTACTCAGCTGCCTCTGTGGAGGAGATGGATGAGGCAAGAGTAATAACAGACCTGCTCAAATATACTGTTCAAACAGACCTGTTCAAATATACATTTCTGGGCACACAAATGCTGCTCCTCTGGGATTCACAGACCCAAAAAAAGTCTGCAAATCTTTTAGGAGAAGCCCCAGATCTTGGGGTTTTTTTTTTAAATGTTGTGTGGTGCAGGAGCTACTGCAATGCACTCAGACCTCAGCCCATGATGTGCTTAGTGCCAGCTCCCAGAGAGGCCCTAGAGAAATGTAGATGCTCCACATTCATCATGATCAGTCCAAATGTAAATGAGAGAGTCAAAATAACCAAGGCTTGGCAACCACATCAAAGCCTGGGTGTGCTTCTCGTTCAGCTGTGCTCAGGTGTTCTTCTCAGAAGGTGGATTTTCACCTTTCTTCAGCAATCCTGCATGCTGCCTTTCCCCATCCCGATTCATTTTTCACACTAGAAGGAAAACCAAMACCTTTTCCAGACTGGGGAGAAAGCACATGGAAAAGGGAGGTAGAACAAGAAAATCTGGTGAATTAGAGCAGGTGAGAAGCAAGTGGCAGACTGTCCTGGGGAAGTGGGAGAGCCTTATTCAGGATTTCTGCTGCTGTCCTCCTCCATTTGCTGAGCACTGATTTCTCTCTTGTTGTAGGAAAAAAAAATTCTGTCATTGGTCATAGAACCCACCCCACCACAAATTTGGCCAGTCATCCTAAAATTGTGAACCTTCTTTTTGTTCAATAGGTGTATTTAAAAGCATCATAAAAATATTTTTCTCGGTGATCTGCAAAGAGAAGTGTTCCTTGTGTGTGAATGTCTCCCCATTCCCTCACCCAGTGAGAGTGATCACAGAAACCAAGGCYATGCAGATGCTTGCAAGTGACTGAATTATCATAGATTAGCTGCTTACTACTGCTGGTTCAAATTAATATGCTTTATATTAAAATGTGCTGGAAGCATGAAAACATCTTCAGGCTGGTGACTAGCAATCTGTTAGGCCATGATAACTTCTGCTCTTGCAGTGCMTCTCCTTTCTTGAGGGAAAAGCAGAAATATTCAATGATGCTTTAACCAGTGACAGGTGACTGCTGCAGTGGCATAAATAAAATTTGCACGTCCTTGATGCTCGAGTCAGGGCACACCAAGACATCATTTTGAAATGAAGTGGAACATATATTTTAATGCCTGCAAACATCAGAAAGATGTTTCAAAGAGCAAACAGATCTTCCCTTGYGGTTAAATGCTCCTTGAGCTTTCCACCGTCCAGGCCCAGGATCAGTTCAGTGGATGTGCTGGTGAAATCCAGCCCAAATCCCATCTTTGGAGGGTCCCATGCACTTTCCAGAAAGGGGAAGCAGTTTTACCACGACCYCAACCATCCTCCACAGATGTTAAGTGGTATTTTCACACACTTCAGCTGATTGCTCAAGTGGTGTGCCAGGCTTTTCCATACAATCCCAGAGCAGCAGGGATCCCCAGGCATGTGGTCCCAGCCATTAGGCTGCTTCTTTGAGTGTTTTCCTCTTGCTTTTTAGTGCATGTGACATCTCTGTGCTGTGTGCTTTTTAATCTTTAGAGGTCTCTCAGCACCCCATGCTGCCAATCCTCCCCTCTCCAAGCCCTTTGATCAGATCCCTTTCCCTGCCATGCCCACCAGTGTCAGGGGACACATGGCCCTCTGTAAGTGTTGGGGACATCCCCCATGGACAGTGATGAGCAGCTGATTTCCAGGCTGATTTTCCCTCCTGGATCATTTCCCCCCTTCCCCTCATTCCACTGCTGCTTGCTTCCACCTGATGAAGGCTCAGCAGAGCCCAGCTGCTCTCAAGGGAGCTGAGCTGGGGGGTGGCTGTGAGTGACACTGTGCTCCTCAGGACACCCTCTGCCCCTTCACCTCCAGGCATGGATGTAGGGAATTACAGAAGTACATGGCCAGGATGGTGGAAAGGATGGGATACTCCCTTTTTGTTTAGGTGGCTTTCCTTGAGGTGATGAATGAGCCCATCTGACACCTCTGCACCTGCCTGTTTTCCTCAGCAGTACAGGAGCAGTCTGCCAGAGCTGTCTGTCTGTCTGCTTGTTACATATGACTGCTGGAAGAGAAGGGATGCATCAGTGAGGAAGATGTTACAGCTCCAACATTGTCCCAGTGCCACCCAAACCTTCTCCTTTTCTTCAGACTAGGCCAGAATGACATTTGGGACTTATTTTATGGTATGTTTGTACTTATTTTATGGTATATAAAGAATTCAGAGTAACAGAGACAGCCAGAAAACCCTTCTGTGGGTGTTCATGTGGCACCTCACACCCAGGGAATGCACTTCTGGGATCAACGGGGTCCCTAATGTGATATGGACCCCATTGCTGGAGTCCATGGACCCTTCTTAGATATGGAAAGAGAAAAATAATGAATGAGCATTGCTTAGAGAGAAGCCTCAGGARGGACTGTGCCTCATCAAAGAACATAACCACCTTCACTTTATTATGAATATTTTTTTAAGGAGGAGGAGGGTCATCTTGAAGCTGCCTGGTGTCTGGGTTTGCTAGGGCACAGTGCTCCAATGAAGGGCAGGGTTAGGAGCATTTTGGGGCCGAAGGAATTAAGCAGCTGGCTTGTACCCAGAGTTGAAACAAAAATTGCTGTGGGGCTTAAACCTGTTTTTAACAAGAGTATGTAGCCTGCCAGATCTGGTGAGAGATTAGCAATTTAATTATACAGGCCCTGGCTTCCTGCTTCCCACTAAGTGCCTAAAACCCCTCTAAAGAGGCCCATTACCTTCCCTTTTTTTTTTCCTCTTGCATTAACCAGGCAATTCAGAGCAGCTTTAACACAGAGGAAGGACAGGAGTTCTCTCCCAGAGATCTCAGGGTTTTAAGTGCCTCCTGATGGCTCTGTCAGAGCAYCCCACGAGAGCAAACCTGTCACTCCCCGCAGCGACCATCAGCTTCATCTCCAGCATCCCTGGAAGCATTTTCTGTGTGTCCCCTCTTGAACTCACTGAGGAGAGCTCGGGCTTTCTCAGGCTCTGGCTGAACTGGAGAGAGACAGAGGCAGAGTGAGCAGCTCTGGGCGCAGGGCTCTGGGGCAGRAAGCCTCAGTGGGAGATTTGGGGATGGCCGAGTGCTGCTTCACGTGGGGAACAGGGGAAAGGCAGGCAGAAAGCTGCTGAGAAACATGTGACATGCAACCTGCTGAGCTCCAAAAGCCTGCTTGAGAGAGGGAGAAGGAGAAAGAAGTGGCAGACAGGAGGGTTTTGTCTTTTTCATTCACAGGAAGCAAGTTGATTAAGGATTGTGAGGCTCGTGTACCATAAGCGATGAATTCTCTGCAACTGTTTTTCTCTCCAGCACTGCCTGTGGGTGGTTTTCAGACAGTCCTGCTTCACAGATGCTCTTCAGAGGTGGGAGTTGACTTGTGCTACTACTGCAAGCTCACCCATGCATGCAGCCATTGCAGTCCCCTTGGCTTCCTAGGACTGGTTTGGTGTCTGTGGGTTCATCTCTGCTCTGCTCTCCCAGCACCACATCCCCAGCCAGGCACCCACTGATCCACAGGCTCTGKGTCCCACTGTTGTATGTACCAGAGCTTGTTCTGGCAGTAAGGATCCTGCTAAGGACTGCAGGGAGCAGGTACCTGTAGCCCCAYATTYCTCTTCACAGAGAACAGCAAGGCACAATTCTTCCCAAGAATATTTCTGGGATTCACATTCTCTGAACCTCAGAGAAAGGGAAAACAATTCTTATCTCATTTGCTGCTCCTGTGTTTGTGCCAAAGCAGAATGCAATATGGAGATTGTTTACCCAGAGTGATGGGGTTTTGTTTCCTTGGCCTATCAGGGCCAGGTGTGTGTGTGTGTGTGTGTGTGTGTGTTGGGACTGTCAGCTCACAGTCACGAGATGAGGGCAGTGGAGTGCTTGGCAGATTCAGTTTAGATGTAATATAGTATAGAATAATACAGTATAATAAAGTAATTAATTAATTAGCCTTCTGATATCCATGGAGTCAGATGTATCATTCTCTCCCCTTGTTGGGGCCATCACAGAGTTGCAATAAGTACCAGATATTTTAACAGGTACTTTCCTGATAAATGCCCTCATGATGCAGAAAAGTAGTGATTTCTCCATCTCCTACACCTTTGTACATCCAAAGGGCAGAGCTAGGAATGGATCAGACCCCAGAGCACCAGGCTGCTGCTGTCASAGCTGTTGGCTGTTTTACCTAAAATCCTTTAAAAACCAGAGCTAAGACTCTGCAGGCCACAGGAAATCTGGCAAGAATGTAATGGAGTGCAATCAGTGACAGATTTGTCATCTCTGTTCCATGGCTGAGGAAAAGCACCGTGATAGATGAGACCATGGCCTCTTCAAGCTATTTTTATGTCATGCTAAGCCAGGCTTTAATTTCTGGAGCAGCAAGTGAGAACTCCATTCCTCTTTGGTCAGCCACTTGGCCCTGGGGTCAGCCCACTTTGGGGTCAGGCTGGGTAGGGACAGGATGTGAGACAGCAGTGGCACTGATTGAGGTGCTGCAGTGTCCCCAGTGCCCAATGTGTGTGAGCTGATTGCACCTTCAGAGGTGAGCCACACTCCACATTTGGGATTGAAATGTCATTTCCCCCAGTCAGGTGTTTCACTCTTACCTGGTTTGTCTTCCAGCCTGCTCCCTGGAACCAGCTGGGAAATCTTTGGGCTGTGTGGGAGCACTGGCAATGCATTGGTGCTTTCTGCCRTGGTTTCCAGCCTTACTTGCAGTTGGATGTTGGTGGGGTTTGTGCACACAAACCAAGGGATCCCCTCTGCAGGGAGATCACTGAGGGTGAAATGAACCTGGGGGGAACTGGATGTCAGGTCACAGAGAATTGTATCCCTCTGAGATTCTCACATTCCCCGGATCTTTCCTAAAGCCTTGACTCCTTCAACCAAGAGATTATCTGGCCTCAACAGACCTAGTCATAAAAAAATTTTTGCATTTCATTGTCCTGGAGAGGAGCATTAAAGTACAAAATGAAGTATAAAAAAACAAAACTAAGACCCCATAAGAAACAGCCAAAACAGCATTTTATTCTTTGGGTTCCATAGTTGGAGGATTTTTTTATTTTTTTTTTTAGCAAATAAAATCATGCTGAGGTTTGATTCATGTTTTTTTAATTCCTCAGAAGTCTGCAGTGTCATTCTCCTGGTTTGGCATCCTAATTCAAAGTGAAATACATAAAGCCAAAAGGAGTGTGTCAAGGAGTTTCTCTAGCTTTCATCATCTTTTTTTTTTCCATCAGCAGACACCATCCTTTTTGAACTGACTGGCAGTGTGTAAAAAGGAATAGAGGGAAGGGCTTGGTAATAAAATGTTAATGAGATTTTTATTATTGTTTTCGGTGGTATCAGCATAGAACCTTTATGCATATAACAACAGCTAAATATTCAACTACAGAAACTTGATTTTAGCAAGCTTGTAACATCTCACTGCAGCACAATCCAGTGCCCAGCCTTTAGGACAAATTAACACCTACCAGTACATGCTGCCTGAAGCTGGACACACACCGTAAGAGGAGCTTTATCTCTACCAAAAAAAAGGATATGAAAAAATACGCGAGGATGAGGCACAAGCTGCCGCGGCTCTGCAGAGCCCCGCCGCGGGTGCCGGCCGAGCTCAGGGTCTGCACMCCCCTGCCAAAGGTGAGCTGCTGGCACCAGGGTGGAGCCAGGGGACGTGGAGGGCTGGGATGGTGGGCTAAAGATTCATTATGGACTTCTGCAGGAGTTYTCTGAAGCTTAGATACTTGAAGATGGGGAAGGGAGGGGGATAGCATGAGATGGGGAGTGGGGATTTCTTCTCTGTGGGATGGAGTGCTCTGGGACATCCTCTGTCCGGCTGAAATGCTTCACTGCATTAAGTCTCTTCAAAYTCAGGCTAGAAGGGCAAGAAGAGGGCCCAGGGCCTCTGAGARTGGTCAGCTGGGAGCAGGTTGAAGAAACATCTTCCCTAACCCCCATCTGTGGTCAGCAGAGGCACAGGTTTCTGCTCCAGTCTGCCTCCAGAGAAACCTCTCTCTCTCACTGATTCTGCAGAGCAGTGTCCTTTACAGGGGGGTTAAAATCTCTGAAGATCTCCCTGCTCCCCCTGTCCTCCATCACATCTACATTATTATATTGTAGAGGCATTATTGTATCCTGTGCATGTTTAGAGTTTCAGGACATTGCTTCTCCTTGAGTCACCAAACTGCTCTCCAAAACCCCASGCATCACATAGCAGGAAACACTGCAAATGTTTCTAAATGCTTGCCCGTACCAAGAGTGCCAGGGAAATACCCTGGAAGTGCCTGAGGATAATTTCTGTGAGCAGTGTGGATGTGAGCTAGAGGAGGAAGGAGGCAAGGCGATGGGAGTTCAGTGGTTTGAGCACAGGCTGTTATTTTGGTATTTCTGGATGCGTGGGGTTGCTCTGTGCCTCTGTGCACCTCACTGTGAGTGGCACTTGTGACTGAGAGCAGGGACCTGCCACAGGCAGGGCGATCCACTGCTGCTTCCAGCACACCCAGGAACCTCAGCCTCCGGTGGAGGCGTGTCCCACGCCCACTGATGGCTGATAAAACCCATCAGCAAACACAGTGGGATGGAAATGGCCTTGGCAGCCCCAAGCCCCTCTGTGAGGACTCCAGCCACAGGGGTAGCACAACAGGAGTGGCTGCTTGCATGGCCAGGGCCCCAGCTCTCTTGCTGTGCCAGACTTTGTAGAAATGCTAAAAGCAGAATTATGAGCATGCATCTCCAGGGTACCGTAAATATCATTTTTAATTAACTGGCAATTCTACAGAGGAGACTTTGTGCAGTTCTGTGAGACATGGGAACAAAGTTCAGCTTGTCCCTGTGACAGAGCTCCAAATTTCCCCTGCACTTTCCCAACCCAACGCCAGCAAGCAGATGTGCTCTGTGCCTCCTATTTATGTGCTCCCAAGAAATTAGCACCCCGTTAAGCTACACAATGCAGAGCATTTATTTTTATTTCACTGTGCTGCAGCCTTTCAATGGGAACTCCACATAATTTCTTACTGGAATCAAATCCAGACTAGCATCAAGGGCTTCTTAAATCAACAGCCTATGAGGGTTTGAATTTTGTGCAGCAGAACTAGTGCCTATAACTTAAGATAAAGTAAGATAAAGCAGCTGCCAAGATGCTATGTCCAGTGTTTGACTCCAGTCCAAAAGGGAAGGGACAGAGAGGAAGATTTAATTTCCAAATACCTGAAGCTGGGACTGTGATTTGTTTGCAGACCCAGTTTAAGGCAATAAACAGCTATATTTATATCTCCTGAATGTGCCTATTATTTCAAGATCTCACCCACCAAGTGAAAGCAACATGACAAAGCAGCACTGTAGGGAGCCAAAAAACGTATAAAAAGCAATTGATCCATTATAGATGCAGTCTCAGGCAAGCTCAGGCTATTTTTAATCATTTTAATAATGCAGCTGATTTGCTACATCAAATGGGGGGAAGCTGAAGTGGGATCCCTCACGGCGAGCTGAATAATGGGCTCATGTGGCTCAGTGGCATCTGGACATCTCTGGGAGTGTGCATGGCTCAGCCCTCTCCCAGGGAAATGGTGAAATGGTGTCACTGCAGCAGCAGCCCTGCCCAGCAGGTCACCCTGAGACACGGCAGAGCCCAGAGACAAATGGATGATGCTGTAGGAAAGCAAGGGAAGAAGTCAGTGGGCCATTGAATTGTGGGATGAGGAAAGGGGAGGGTTTATCAACAGCGTTTAAAAGGTGCATTTCTATTGCTGAGGTTTGGGCAGATGGGTTGTGATGCAGGTTGCTGCCATGCYGTGCAAGGCAGATTTGGGCATGCACAGCCGTGTCGTTATGGAGCGCGACACGGCSCAAAGCACCAAGACTCCATCAGAAAGGTGTATAAGAGCAATTTACTGTAGCAACATGTTGCTTTTATAGTTTTTCAAGATATTTACATTTACTTAACAGACACATTCACTGCCCATTGGTCATGAGAAGGAAACAAAGTTCTCAATAGGTGAACAAGGAGCCACATCGTTCTGTGAGCCAGCTAGAATCCGTATCTTTTAACTTTCTCTCCTTCATCGCATCGCCATGGTGACAACCTTGGTGTCTTCCTCAAGAGAAATACGGGGCTTTCCTTATCTTTAGGAAGCCTTGGCTGGCTCACAAGAACAGCACAGAATGTCTTTCCTACACAGCCAGACTAGGAGACTGATTCCTTCGTGTTCTCCACATTCTCCATGACCACAGCCCCCTCTCTCCACTTGAAAGAGACAAAACCCCTCTAAGCAACACCCACTCAGCTTGTTTGTGCTAAAMTGGCTCCTTCATCCTTGGGTGGCTTTTTGGCCTTGGGGGAAGTCTGGAAGAAAGAAAACTTGAGGTTTCCCTTCCCTTGCCCAGAGCRGCCTTTAAATGAAAGCGCATGTGAGCGGGACAGTAGACAAATGCCTTTAGCCAAAGGGTGGCTCTCAGGACACTCAGTTAAACCATGAAAATACAGCAATGCCTTGGCTACAGAGAGCAGTGGGAGGCCATCAAGGAGAGAGRGACCACCCATGAGAAGCAATGCAATGGGGACAGTGAAAAAAGTCAGCCAGCAGCAGCTATGCCCAGGAAGAAGATGAGATGTTGGTTGAATATAGTGACAATAAAATAGAAATTATAGCCACATTTTTTTAACTTGAAAGCTGAGTGCTCTGCAGCACCTGGGACTCCTCAGAGGCAGGATGATCCAGGACTTTATTTTGCTGACTTCTAAGCTCATTTCATAAAGCAAACAGGAATGTCCCAGTTAAAGGCTGTAAAAGGGTTGGGACAAGCCTTGGTGCTAAACCTGCCAGGACTCTGGTCACTGCTTTTCCTCCCTGCAATACCTCAGAGCTGCTGGCATCTCCCATCCGGAGACTTCCTTATAAAAACGTTTRTGTTGTTGTCGTGTGGTTGCAGCATTTTCCCTCCCTTGTGGAGCTGTGTCAGTCCCACTGCGGGCAGGAGGTCAGGAATGGGACTCCCACGCTCATTCTTCATCTGGCAGCACGGGCCAGCCCAGCCTGGCAAACCCCTCGGATGGAAGAGCGGCTCCTCGGTCCCATTGCCAGTGAGAGGACTGACGGACACGTGGGGTCTCAGCTGGCCCATCGAGCAGCCCCAGATGTGCTGTAGCCTTGCCTGTGCACTGTGCACCTGCAGGCTTGGCCCACACTGTTAGGATGGGGAGATGCTCTTGAAGGAAAGGAATGTTTTACCCTTTCCAAGTTACTCACCATCATTCTGTAAGTCTCTTTCTCCTTATTTTTTCCCCCTGGGCCAAAGAGTCCATTTTGCTTATTCAGTCATTTCTTTATAGAAGCCGTTTTTCTTACATTTAATCATCTTCATTGCCTTTCCTTGAATCCTGCCCCTCATCTTTATGTCTTTTCTGGAGATAAAAGGATCAAAAGACAGTATTCAAGATGTAAGTGAACCCTGGTTTGATTCAGTGGCATATTAATGTTCTCTTTTATTTGCCCCTTGGTAAATGTTAATATTTTATTTGCTTATTCAACCACTACTGAGCAATGAACTGATGTTTCATARAATTATTTTAATCCAAATGTCTTACTCCTGAATGAGTCCAGAGCCCATAATCTTATATGTGAAGTGCAGAACATTTTTCCTGCCGTGAACATTACTTCACATTTGGCAAGATTAAATTTAATTAGCTGTTTTATTGCTCATTTACTTAGTCTCATCATATCTTTCGGCAGGCCCTTGTTCTCACTAGCCTGAATCCCACAGTGTCACCTGGAAACTGCTCCCTCACTGCTCTCCCTCTTTCACAGAGTGCCTGTTAGTAGGTAGAGCAATGTGTGTCCTGACTCAGATCCCTGGAGAAAACTCAAAATCATCTCCCTGCTCRTTGCCTTGACTGCATGAACTCAAGGTTTGCAAGGTTCCTTCTCTGGAGATAAATCACAGCTGGATGCCTTCATCAGATGAGGCTGTTTCATTTCATCCTGGATCAGAGATTTGAGGTAGAGCCATAGGCTGATGTCCAGCCTTTGCTGCAGCACTAGTTCAATTAATTCATTGAAAAATTATCACCAAGRCCTTCAGGTGACATTGAAAGCTACTGCAGGATGGGGCTGACTTACAGCACCATGAACCAAGGTGAGGGCAGATGGCTGTGCCCTGGGCCAGCTGGATCCTGATARGCTTCACACTCAGCTCCAGGCTCAGTGAATTGCCACAGTCCAACCTGGAGGTGTCAGGCTGATCAGTTCCTGTGTCCAGGTTTTTGTGTGGAAAGGGAAACTGGAGATGGAAGGAAGGTTTTGGAAGCTGWTGGTATTCTGCCATCCAAGTTTACCAAGAGTATGGGATGTCCCTTTTCACCTTCCCCAAAGAGAACAACTCTTTGTTGAGAGGAGAAAATGAAGAAAAACCTGGGGAGGAGATCAAAAAGATTAATCTTCAAATCCTCACTTGGATTATCTCAAGTAAAAAAGTTCATAACAGTTCTTTGCTAGTTGTATAGAAGAACAGCCTGACTTGCCACAGCTGAATTGGAGCCCATCCCACACCTGTGGGATGACAAAAGCACTGCCCCAAATGCACTTTTACCATATTTGTCACACAGGTTCATGGCTGAAGCCTTGGTCCCTGGCTGGAGCAGTGAGGGAGAGCCAGGATGCCTTTCCTAGTGGGCTCCATGACCCAGGAATGTTTTCTGCCTCATGGACAAATAGCCTTCCCATCCTCCCTGGACTCCTCAGCTCCCGACTTTGCAAGCTGGGCTGGCCCAAACATAACATCATGGGACTAATTAAACTCAGATAAGCTCGTTAACCCTTTCTTGTCAGCTTTTGGCCTTACATAGTAAACTTTTTGTTCTGTATTTACACCCCTGTCTTTGTAAGCMTGTGCTTGCAAGGCAGCTCTTTCCTACCACCACCAACCACCTTCACCCCTGGAACTCTCCTAAAAATCCAGTGTGTCCCCAGATAACACTTCAGCTTTTGAAAAACAGCATATTTTGCTGAAATCTCATTTTGGCAAAAATGCTACAGTAGTCTCCCCTTTTGAGCTCTTTTCTGGTATCTTATTCCCAAATGGTCGAAGAAAACTAGGAAGGAAGTGAGGAGAAAATGTGGGTGTAGAAGAACATCCTGTTCTGCACAAATACCCTGGTGTGTTGTCAGATGGATGCTCTGCCTTAAATAGAAGAGGTCTCGTGCTTGCAAAGGCCAAAGTAATACATTCTCAGAAATTAGAAAAGATGGAAGTAATGATTTAACAAAGAATCATGTTTGGACCTGCTGTGTTAAAGAATTAACCAGGTTAGAGCTTCTCATTGTCACATGTGATCTTATTTCTGTGTGCACCTGAAATGCACAAGCATAGAGGTTTTGAGAAAAATCCCTGGGGAACTCAGAGAAATTCTTTCTTGTTTACTCTATTTGAGTGGCTATCTCCATAAAAAAGAGGTCACTTGGGGTAAGCAACGTTTAAGCCAGAGCTAGAAGACATCCAGTGGGATAGACTCAGAGCTTTTGCTTGTTTGAAGAAACACTGCTGCTTTGATCTGATTTTGTGACTCTGATTCCTGCTATCTGCTTTTTCAAGGGGCTGAGTGAAACAGCTTTCTACACTTTAGCTTAAGAGAAAGTAGAAATCTACACTTTGGTGCCCTTTTTTTTTTCACCATCAGTATAATTTTACCACAGCCACACTAACTGCTTCAGTTATCACTGGAACATCATGATTCTTTTTTCTCTTCTGCACATTTTCTATAATTTACGTGTTTTTCCCATTGTGCTTTTCTTTGAATCTGAAATTTTATTGCAATTTGAACAAAAATAAGGAAAGAGATATACCCTTGAGTACAAAATGCCCTGCACTCTGGGAGTCAGGAAAATTTCACAGGACTTTCAGCAAAGCAGCTTTTCCCAGCAACAGCATTTTTACCCAAACTTCTGATCATTGCTACAGACAGTTAATATTAATCAGAAGGAGAATTTCTCAGCTGAATAATGCAACTGCATGAGCCTAAGACCTGCTGTATCAATATATATTGTTGTAATATGGGAATCCCAGGCCATGCAGAGCTGAGCCTGGGTGAGAACCCAGGAGTTCATCCATCCTCCTTGCCATTGCCAGTGGAGCACGTGGTGTTTTCAGTGCCAGGTGTTTCTTGAGTGGGCACCAGAAAAGGCATTATGTGTTCCCCTAAGCCATTTTCTTGTGCCTGATACTATTTTCTCCATCAGTTTTGAAATAATCTTCAAATACATCTTTGTGAAGACAAAAATGAGCCTGTGTTGGAGTCAAAGACTCTGTCACATGGACACTGCGTTCTGACCCTGGAAGATGTCTCCTGTTGTTTATCTCTGTAACCAACACAATGCAGCTGCAGGGACAGTCAAGGGGCACAAGTGACATGCTTGCCCTGCTCTACTGCACACAGGGAGCCTACAGAAAGGAATCTTTAATTTAGTGTTTCAGTGTTCAACACTTAGCCTTTGTGCAATAAATGGGGTGGGGAGGACAGAAGGGATCACATGTTTGRTTCCAGTGAATTTCTTGTTGTGGTCAGACCGGTTGGACAGTAGTTGGGTCAGTTAGAGGTGGACAAATGCATGGTTCAGTCTGGCTGGAGCGCTGCTGGCTCATCTGACACAGCCCAACCACTGATCTCTGGGGCCAGGGACCTGCAGAAGGCCAGTCCTGTGTCCCTGTACCCAGCCTGGCTGTGTAGAAACCACAGATTCCTGGAATCTCTGAATTTCCATGCATGCTGGAGAGGATGAAGACCTTGCCAGCAGTCAGGTCTTCTTCTGCAAATACTTCATAGAGAGCTGAACACATGAAATCCTGTCTGTGGGGAGCCCTGTGGCCATGCACACCAGCTCACCCATTGCCTCACTGCATTCTGGTTCCCTGGGTTTCCACCACCTTCCCTCAGAATGTATTCCTCTTTGTTTTRATCCACACTCATTAAAACACCCCTCCACTCACTCTGGTGAAGACAGACACTTTGTCAAAGCTTTAATGAAAGGGCAGCGTGTGAATGATTAACAGGATTTTTGCAGTAGACACGCTTCCCGTGCTGGGTTTATTTCTGGAGCAGTCAACCCGTTATCTGATGTAGGGCCATGTGTGAATGAGAGTTGGTCCAGCTGGAAAACGAATGACATGTCCTTCTCTGCTGTTGAAGCCATCCATCACAACATGTCCCAAATGGTCCATCATGTTGTTGTCTGGTAAAACTTGGCCATCAGAGGCAGCTCCTATCCAGATGCTAATGGGTACATGTCTGAAAATGGGATTTCAGCTACAACTCTGAGAATATTTAGCTGGAATTTATGACTAGAGGTCTTTCTAAGCTCCATCAACTCTTTCCATCTCACACCTTTATAAACAATGCTGCTCTTCAGTTTCTGAGGCCTTCAGAGCAGCCTTGTGGATGTGGATATTTTTTGTCCAGTGTCTGGAATACATCACATGCAAGATTTCTCTCTCAGACTTTAAACTATATGGGTACATTTCAAATAAGTAAAAAGTAATTTGGCTGAGCAATGTGAACATCATGAAAGGCAGTTTGATGAACCTGGCACTGTCTAGGATGCAGAAGACTTTWGCACCAGTCCTGGCCACATCAAGACTTTCAGTATTTCTCCTTTTTGTGCCTCAGTTTCCTTTCTAGTTGGTTCCAGTTAACATTATGGAAAATCCTTGAAGGGAACCTCCGCTGAGTTTTGCTTTGGTTGGGTCATGTCCATCAATACCTTCCCACTCCATGTGGAGCTGTGAGAGCTACAAAGTGCTGAGCAAGCAGAAACCTTTTCTCCATCAAGTGGGAGCAGATGTGTGGAGAAGCAGCAAGCACTTGGGCTCATGCTTTAAACTTTCCATAAATACAGTAAATGGAAGGGTCTAGTCCTGAGAAGTGCTCAGGGGATGAGGATGCTGCAGAGCTGAAAGGGTTGAGTGGAGGGAGCATGTGCCAGAAGCAGTGTTTGCAGGGTCAAACCCTGCAGCGTTTTTTGGGGTTATTCCCCTCCATACATAACCTCAGCAGTCACCACTGCACGCCAGTGCCCTGGGGAGTGGGTAAGGGGGTCTATTTATACTCTTAGGAAAGAATTAGTACCCAAACAACTTTTGTTTCCTTGTTTTTTACACGTCTGTGCTCTCCTCTGTCACTGCTGGAGCGCAGAGCCCGGCATGCTGTGACAAAGAGCTATTGATGGAGTGCTTGTGTGAATTGGCCCAGCACTGGTCACAGCCAACTTCTGTGGGACCCGCTGCCCCTCTGGTACAATGTGCTCCAGTGTGCTGGGCCATTTGTGAAAGGTCAGAAATGAACAGAGAAATGGACTGGAGTCAAAAACAAGCAGTCCTATAAATATCAGTCATAGTCAAAGGCAGTTTATTCCATTCCTCCCCTCTCTCTCCTTCTGTGTGTGTCTCTCCCTCCCTCTGTTGTGGTTTCCCAGATATAACTCCATGCTTCTGGCTGGGGAGCTCTGAAAGGAAGGCAGCACACACGCTGCAGCTTCTGCTCCCATCCTGCACACATGGAATGATCCTCAGTCCTGCAAGCAGGGCTGGCAGCCGGCACCGAGTCCAGGCGTCATCCGGACTCTGATGTTAACTTTTGATTTCTTGGATTTTCCCTGTCTGTGAGAAACTCRTTTGTGACAGTCTGAGAACCGGATTTGGCCACAGACGCTTTGGATTGCAACTTCTGACAGCTTTCCTCTGTTTGACTTCACAATGACTTTAGCAGCTAAATTAGAGGATATTGAAGTGACACTGGAGCACCTACTAATGGATGTGTTTGTAAGTAAGCCACAATTTCCTTTTTAAATTGCAATGCCAATAATCCAGAAGGCAGTATACAAGTTTTATGGCATATCCAAAGTGTTACATTGACTTAATTTCTTTACATTTCCTGATAAACTGTGTGTTATCCAACTCTACCARTATGTTTTGGTTTAGGCATCTCCTGCAAGCAATAACATGCAAAACTGGAACAGTGTGAGATCCAAGACAGGACAGATTTTGCACTGGTTTTGTGTATCATCTACAAATGTGATGTGAAAAGGAGGAGAGATTTGGTCAGTTTGAGGAATATCTCTGTAAAACTATTGCATTGAAATTGTGCATTGCTTGACATCAAGTGTCCTTGACTTCAGGATTTTGACAGCTATTAGATTACAATTTTGACTCTTGGGTTATTTTGTAAGAGATGTAGGAACAAGCAAAACAGTTTTGTTCTCAAGAGAATCCAGTTTATGACTCCTGGATGTATCAAATTCTTTAAACCAGTGTAAATCTGGGTTTACTTCCTTGGAATCATCAAAGCTCAGTGAAGCAATGTTGGATCTGCTTCTACACATCTGAGATAAGAATCTGTCTTCATCATCTCATCTTAAGGTTTCTTAAAAATATCAAAGCATTTCTAAACATATTCTTGCCTTTTTCAATACAGCCTTATGRATTTCACCTAAAGGTCAGGGATGGTCATGTTTTGGAAGGTTTTYTGGTGGGAGGGGATGGAAAGTATTAGTGAGGTATTGCCAGTTCATTTGTCTTTGTGAAAAAAGTCATGCCAAGGTGATGTGTACTSTCTGAATTCAGGCTATAAGAAATAAGATGGCGAGTGAGCAAGTGACCTTCYGAATTTTCAGAAGAGTTTTTGGCATCCTGTAAATGGAATATTTAGAATTTCAGGGTCAAGTGATGAGGAATCTTAGGCATCAACCTCAAAAGTGAAAAACAGGAGATCTTGCCAGATTTCTAGCCTGTGGTCCACTTACTGAGGTGCCCATCTGTGCTGTGAAATGGATTCAAGTTTCTCTGTGCTGGCATCTTCCCTCAGTACTTTGGAAAGTGCCTYTACCCCTTTCCCAGGCTGCTGAGATTGGGGTAGATGAACATTATTGGAGGCTGCCCTGTGAAAGCCTCTACATAAGGCACAAAATACTGAAATATTCTTTAGGCTGTAATATCTGAATCAGCCTAAAGATTATTTGCCACCCTGGGTTCAACTCCTTTTCCCAGCTCTCAGCACTGTGAATCCCAGAGAAAACCCCTGAGGATGTCAATCCCCATGACAAGCAAAGATGTAACATCTGCCTCTCACCACCACAGCACCCTGTGAAAGTTACTCTGTGTGGGAAGGGGACAATGCTTGCTTTGGAGTATTTGCAAATGTTGTAGGATAAACTTGGCACCACAATTCCTCTTGGTCTATTTATAGCTCAGTGTTGCTTCTCTGACTTGGGTGTTTGACACCTGGGGGACTGAGACCCCCTGGCACAGGTGTCATTGAACAGTGGGTGCTGAAAGCCCTTTGTCACAGGATAGCTCCAAGCAGAATCTCAGAGACTGACACATCTAGAAAGCCAGGGTTGACTGAGGTTGACCAGTCCTACAAGTGTCTGATTGTGTTTGAAGGGCATGAGAAGCCTCCTGTCTTGCTGGGAACCACACAGCCCACAAGAGAGGCAAGTAGGGAATCCTATCTTCTTGGCTCTTCATGTCCCATTGTCTATTTTAATGTCCATGCCTTGATTCCATCCAAATGTGTCTCCTCATGAGTTTCTGGGCTTGGTGTTTGCTGATTTTTGTAATGAGAGTGACAGCTGGCCAAATACAATGTGGGCCAAATTCTCCAGAGGTGCAGGTGACCTCAGTTTGTGAAACCAATGGAGCTCTTCTCAGGCTGTGTTTTGAACTGGTCTCTCAAATTTGTAGTTCTAGAAACCCAGTGAACCCCCCCCCAGCTGGGACAGTGCAGTCAGAGCTGAAATTGTGATGCAGGGACATGTCTGTGCAGTGCCATGCTGTGCCACCCCTGGGCACAGCTGGCTCTGGAGGAGCTGGGCTGTGTGAGCAGCATTGTGCAGGGCACRCTGCAGCAGTGGCACAGCCCTGCACAGCCTGGGGCTGGACAACCCAGGGCAGCATCTCCAGGCTTCACATCTCACCTCAGGGCTGGGAATCCAATCTAGCCTCTCTGCAAATCAAGRGAAAAGGTTTTCCCTTATGAGCAACTATGTTTGCAGCTAGCTGGGCTCTTCTAAAACCTACCTAGGAATTAAAGCAAGGAAGAATCTTGGATAATCTAGATCAAATGCCACGTGCAGAATCACCACTATCAGGCACAATTTTCAGGCTTTACTCATACATCACCTTGCCTTGCTGCTGTGTTTGATCTTAAACCACCTATTCATTTAGCAATGCTAAAAATAACCTCTGGATATACTGGAAACMGAAAAGTAAATATGAAAGAAGGGCAAAACATCAGGCTCTGGCTGTTACAGAGCATTCTAGCAGCCAGATTTGTGCAAGGTCATTGATCCATGACAAAGTGTTTTGCTGCAGCAAGATGGGTATTTTGGTGAGGGGCATGGGGCCAGACTGGTCGGGCTGGATGGGCTGTGGGCAGACTGGGAGGTAACAGGACCCTCCTGGGAATGATCTTGAAGTCTGCTCCAAGCCATGCATCTTCATCTGTGTCAGGTTTATTGCTGAAAGAGCGAAGCCATCTGTCACCATAATGCTCCTCTTCCAATTCTTCGGTGCCCTCCACTGCTCCAAACCAGGTGATTACTCACAAAATTGGGAAACTGTGGTCTGTGGAGCCTTGAGTTATCTTTTTTTCCTTCCAAAGAAACTTAGTTTTAATGCTTCTTGGGCCTTAGGGGCAGTAASCCATTCCTGGATCAGTGGACCCTGACAAAGCTCACTTTAATAGCTTGTACCAAACTATCAAGCCCATTTTGTCACAGTGTAAAAGGTTACAGCAGACAACAAATGAGAAGCAACCACCAGTWTCTAACAAAAACTGAGACATAGCTCAGCTCGGACTAACACACCTTGATGTAACTTGGCTTCTGCAGTAATGCAGGCTGAAGAAAAACTATAGGATCAGGCCAGTTTTTCTCTGGACAAGTTTTTAGCTAAATTCTCCGGCAGGAACTCACCTGGAGTGAATTCAGCTTTTTTGCAGGAGTGATGGCAAGCCTTGCCAGCAGATGTGTTAAACACTTCCTCTGGAAAGCTAGTATTACATGAGAACACTTTTTAAAACAATTTTTCTTTCTTTTTGTGGAGACCAGAGATTTGCATCTACATGGCACGAGCTGCCACTTCCTTCCAGGACAGGCTGTTCTGGCCACGCTGTCATCCTGCTGTCAGAGGAGCAGCTGGTGCTGCTCTGACACTTCCTTCCCCTGTTTCCAAAGGGCACTGGAGAGCTTTGCTGGGCTGGATGAGATGAGATAAAAGGGAAGCCTCTGACATGACATTTCATAATTAGCTGTCATCACCAGCGGGCTGCTGCTCCATCAGCTGGGCCTTGGCTGCCTGGAGAGAGCTGGACAGACAGACAGACAGACAGACAGACAGGGACCAAAGCAGGAGGGCAGTGCAGGGACAAGCTCAGCATTTCATATTCAGGGAGTCTGGAAATGAAATGCAGGCTCTGAATCCTGGTTTCATGGCTTGCAAAAGGCATCCCTGAGCTAAACCCTCCTTGCCTCTGGATACACAGAGTATCCTTGAGCAGTCTGAGACCTTTGAGGGAAACCTCAGGATGAACCTTGCTGCCTTCCAGGCCTTGCCTTAGGACAGGTAGAGCAAACCTCCAGGGTATACCATGCCCAGCATGCATGGGATGTCTGGAAGGGGYTGAAAGTGAGAAGGGTTGTGGAGCTTGCCCCACCAGGGAATGCTTTTCCTTGCGTTGTGGACGTGGCTTTAGACCTGCTAAAAACAGCAAACAAGCAAAGGGGTAATAATCCTGTTAGGAGAATGAGCCTGAGGTAGTCAAACATCAGTTGGCATCAAAAGGAGACTGAGGATAGACATGATGGAGCTGTAGTGGATACCCCAGRAGAGGAAAAAGCCCTTCAGATGAAGTCTTTAAACCATGAACCCTGCGTGCTGGCCCACTCCAGGTATCACCTGGAAGACARCAGGCAATTTATCTCCAATGGTTCCTGGGGTCTTAAAGCCCATCCAAACACATCCTGTCATATCCATAGTACACTCCAGAGCTCCTTCTATGTTCCTGCAAACATCTGTTTTCACAGCTGGCTCCTCAGGCTTCTTCTCACCACACTCCACAGAAAAATATCTACTTGTGGTATAYGTATATATGTCTATATATGTGCCTATAAAATATTTAAAATATATTTTTTAATATCTATATCTACATATATAGCCTACATGTGTATATATATATGAGAGTAGCTTATGAAATTAAATTTGTGAGGGCTTTCTGGCATGGGGAGGGGCTGTGATTGCTTTGCCCTGGGTGGAYGTAGCAATCCAGATTTGCCATGCTCCAGCCTCCTCCATCACTCAAGAAACAGCTGCTCTTCTCCCTCCCCATGTTGTCAGGCTCTGGCAGAGTTAACACCAAGGTACCAAGAGTATGAAACTCAGTCAGAAGAAATTACCTGAAATGAGCTGGAATTAAGGTGGGAGTCCAATTCCTGTATCCAGACAGATTTRAAGCTGGGTATTTGAAAGAGAGGGACTCAGATGCTAAGACTGAAGGGTCTGAAATGACAGCCAGGTCTCTTGGCCAGGGCACCACAGGAGACAGAGCTCCCTGGTGGCCTTTGGCAATGGGGGTGGCACTATGAGGGGGACAAGGCCATCGTGTCCCAGTAAGGACTTGGAGTGGTGGCTACCAATACCCACAGACTCCAGCTCTTAAAACTGAACTGGGCAGAGAGGGGCATTTAGTTGACCTGGCTCCATTGATAATAGCGATACAGCAATATAATCAGCATTGATAATTTTTAATGTTACAGAGAGAGAAGCTGAGACAGAGGGACATGGAGCCATTTAAGCAGCCTCCTCYTCCATCTTCCCACTTAGAAAGGAGTAGAAATACAACTTCCAGAAGCTCAGTTTGGTGATTTATTCCCTCCAGAGTATAAGACTCCACACAACTGCAGAATAATCCAACCATCAATGTCTCACAGATCTCTGATGCCAAGCATGAAGTGTAACTTTGGATCTAGTCCTAGCATGTTCCGGCATAGATAGCTGTGAAAATTGTCCATTCTTTGGGCAATTATACCATTAACCTTCCTATTTTCTCATGCCATCAACACTAGTAAACAGTGGCCATCCTCATGGCTGCGCTGAGGACGCTCTGGAGGCAGGAGGGGTGCAGGAAGATAATTGTGATGAACTCAACCACCATTTGCACCACGAGCCCTGCAAGCAGCAGTTCCTCTCCCTGCAGTAATCAAACAAACATTCTTGCAGTTGCCATCGACTCCTGGTGTCTGTCTCACATTTTTCTTGATAACCATTKTAATAATAAGACATTATCAACATGTAAAGTGATCCATTAACCTCTGCAGCAGCAATAAATTGTGTGGCTTTGCCAGGCTGCCAGGGCTTGCTAATGGAACAGCAAGAAGCAAGTTTGTACCAGGAGCAGTCACAARTCATACATAATGCAGAAGTGTGGGTGCTAACCTCACCCCCTGCAATATAATGGGTATTTCCATGTGTTTATTTATCTGAAATATTGGTTATTTGAAGCAGCTTCTAATGAGTTTCTCTCTGGCAACAACAGCATCCCCCAATTGTTCCTCCGTTTCCAGTTTGCAGGAGATTTAAAGCTTCACCCTCCACCACTGGAGTCAGCAAGAGTTATGGCAGGGCAGAGGAGAGAAGCAGAATCAGGCCCCTTGACCTGCAGTAAAAGCTGAGGTTGCTTAGCAGGATTGCGCCATTAAAGAGATCTAATTAAGCAGCTTGCCTCAGGTTTTGWTTAGACACTTCTGAAACTGAGAAATGAAAAATAATCACATCAGGTATTCCCAGTGGACAATGTAGTCCAGTGCCATGTCCTGAGCAGCAGATAACATCAGGTCCCTACAGACAGCTCTAAATGCATAACCACAACTCCCACAGTTACCTTTCAACAGCCAGTTCCTTGTACTCAAGGCTTTCATGACCCACAAGTAGCACCTTCAAATTTAGCAGCCCACAGTAGATGTCCTTTTATGAGTTTGTTATTTTTTGAGCCCAGCCCAGGGATCCAGCTGCCATGGACAGTCCTGGAGCAGAAGAAAAGCCAATGTGCTGTGCTGCTGTCCTGCACACGGTGCCATCAGCTGCAGGGAGCTCCCATCTCACTCCCAGCAGAGTCAGGGTGTGCTGCTGACCCTCAGAGAGCCTTTGGGGAACAGAAGAGCTCTGTGGAGCAGCCTAGGCTTGGCCAACCATGCTGAACACCACACAGACACGAGGCAGCRAGAACGAAGAGCTGGGAGGGTGAATGCCAAAAGGGATGTGAGCRAACACAAGGCAATTAAATACAGCTACCAAGAGACAGAGGAGAGCCTCTGAGAGCTGGCAAGGCAGACAAGGAGTGGCCAGTTGTTTGTTTGGTAATTGGTGGGGAGACATTGATGCTTTCAGGTTCCATTCAACCCCCAGTAAAATAAGCAGCTAAAGCAGGTCTGGTGTCTCAAACCTTGCAAGCGCCCATTTCCTTCCAGCTACGACAAAAGGAGTCCAAGTGACAACCTCACATAAAGGGACCAAAGTCAGGAGAGGTAAATGCCACTTCAGGTGTGTCCTACAKCTGGGGGAGGTGGTTGTATGAACAGATAGGAGTTACAGGGAGAGACTCCAGGATTCCAAGACTGAAGATCCAGAGAGTCAAACTTTTCACATTTCTTCATCTGTCCAGAAAATATAAAACACAATCAAGTTGGGTTTGTACTTTGCCAATGTTAGCAGCTCCTCTTTCAGCTTGATGCAGTTTTCTCCTCTCTCTTTCCTTAGAGAGAAGTCATCATTATTCCATGCCTGSTAGACCTCAGCTACAAAACATAATTTGCCTGAGAAGCTGTTTACCAAGTCTGGCAAAGCTTAAAAAAAAWCCCCTTGTAACATCTCTCAGGGGTCTCTACTTCCCTCCTTTCTTTAGGGACATGTTGGTCTCTCTGCTATTCATGTGGCTTTCTCCTGGGGCAACATAACTCCCTCTCCTTCCCTTACACAGACACATATGCTTTCCCACAATATATTAAGATTAATCAAAGCAGTGCAACAAGGATGAAGTTTTAAAAGAGAGAAAATTGCACAGAACAAAGGAGCATTTATCTTCACAGTGTTTGACACAGTCCATATGTCACATATCCTGTTTAGGGCTTAAATCAAGCTCAAGGCTGAGTACCTTCCATGCCGTGCTGAGCATGCCCCTATTTCTTCAGGAATTGAAGCAAATCAGCAGAGCTGAGCGCTCCACAGGAACAGCCTGCTCACATTTTAAGATTTGATACTGAGATACACCAAGTATTCACACATTCATTGCAGTGAGCAGGGTTTGCAAAGGCTTTAGACCAGACCCCCAGCAGAAATATTGTGCAGTCCTCCCCCAGCTAAGAGCTCGTGTGTGCATCACACCCRCCTCTGCTGCACAGCCTCCATGTGGGAATGTGCTCTTGTTGCCAAACATCCCCTCCTTTGTTTATGTTAGCCCTGGAAGTCAGGGGTGGCCCCTTCCATCCCTCCGTGCTGTTTACAGGGGCGTGTCTCCAGGGCAGCGGGGTCAGGCGAGTTCCCTCCCTAATTAATTACTGTCCCTGTGAGTTATGTGGGAAAAGAACTGACCTGCCAGCACTTTAAAACCCTAGGGAAATGTCCTTCCATCTAGCAGAGGCCTTGCTTGCTATCTGCTGCTGTTCTGGACAGGGTTTTCCAGGAGCTCACCTGCCTGGGTGCTCCCAGACTGGGACCACCTTCCCCAGCCAGGACCAGAGAGGGCAGAGGAGGCAGAGCAGAACTGGAGGTGGGATGGAGGCAGCTCTGGGACAGCCTGCCTGGTGGCAGGAGGGGAAGAAGAAAGGTGTAGGTTGCTCTGTCCTCTTTCCTGAAGATATTTCCTGGGGTGTCTACACCTGTGCCATRATTTTCAGTAGGGGCTGAGCCAAGAACTTGCTGGCTTGGTGAACGCAGCAGCTGATGGGTCTGAGTGCTTGGCTGGGTGTCACCTGGCTCAGCAGGTGACATCCCAGGCTTCACACTCTGCTCTGYCATGAACACCCAAGGCTGAGCTACGCAGAGCAGCTGATGGGCAACCATGCAGWTATTTATGGAATAAATAATGGAATGCCAGTGAATGAGGACATTCAGGACCASCTGACATAACATTCTGTGTCAACCTACAGCAATGTGCATCAGATATGAGTCCAGAAGGGCTTGGTTCTGGGTTTCTGATTAGGCTTATGCTAGTCAGACCCACTAATATATCTGTGAACTGCAGGTGGTTAAACAACCATGCAGTTTGTGACAGGAGCCCAAATTCCCCATGGCCTTTGCTGGTACAAGTCATGGACACCCTGCACGTGCAGTCCAACACCACCCTGATCACTGCATGACCCAGAGCACCAAAACAGAGAGAAACAAAGCACAAATCTCTGCTCAGCGTGGGCTGACCCTCATATTCACCTTGCACACAGCAAAGGCTCTCCCATGCACTGCTTGCCCAGGGGAGACAGGGACAGGACGGTGCAGTGGCCCCTGATGTGACACAGCCCTGCCACACACAGGGGAAGCCCCCAGGCTTTCTGTGGCTGGGGTTACCACAAAGAGCCTCTCTCTCTCTCTCTCTCAGCCCGGCAAGCTGCTGGGTTATTGCCAGCTCTGATGGAAAGGACTCATGTGGGAATGGAGCTGCACCCAGTGTGTTTTCCCACATCCCTCCCCAGGCTAGAGTGATCATAACATTTCTCTGTGAAACACCGTGTAAGACTGGAAAGTTGTTTAGCTTTTTTTAATTCAAAGGCAAGCTGGATTTGCAATGACAACCTCTGCASATCTTTCACTCCCAACAAGGCAATTTCCTTTGCAGGCTGATTCTGAGTGCAATAAAATGTAAGCTAAGTCACTGTAGGGTTTGCAGCCCCAAAGCTCTGGGGAAGCTCTGTTCTCCTCATCTTTCCAACAGAATAGCTAGCGAGGATTGCTTACAGTGGGAAGTAAGAAATCCCACAAAGATTAATAGGAGCTGCTAAAGAGCTCAAATAGAAGTGGTTTCCCTATCAGGGCTCCAGGGAAGAATTTGGCTTTGCTACTGACAAACCATAGATATTGTCCAGGGTGGAAAATACTGCCAGGAGCTGCAAATTATCCTTATTTCCCCCTCAGTCTGTTGCCATACTTGTGTCTTCATGGAATACCRAACTTAAGTGGATTTTTCTGTACTGAGTGACTTTTCAATTTTACAATACAATGTCTTACTGATAGATCTGATGGATACCACTCACTGCATTTGAGTCTGTGCCTCTGCTGTCGCTGGTTTCCATTCATGGATCTCTGCTGGGAGTACCCTGACTTGAAACTTGACTCCTGTGTTGCAGATACAAGACACACTTTGCAGCAGTAAATGGTTCCTCTCTCTTTTTCATTAAAGACCAAAAAAGAAATCTAGTCCAAACAGCAATCCATTGGATATACTTTCCTCTGATGCGTTGTTACCACAACCCACTGCTCCTGGCAGCCTGCAATTAGTACTGAAAAGCATCCACTGCTTTAAAGAGCCTTGTCTTTCAGCAGTTAGTAAATACAGTGTGTCCCTTCTGGGGGTCTGTGGAGGCAAGGTCAGGATGCTCCCTTAGAATATTTGGGGATTGATTTCCTACTGTGCTGTTCAGCTGGAGATGGTCTCTGCAGACAGTGCAGTTAAATGAAGACTCAGTGGTGAGCTTGGTCATCTCAATCTGCATCTATAACCCTCTAAATGGGAAAGGGGGATCTCCAGAGGCAAATTCAGAATTGGATGGGCTGAAGTGCCCTTGGATGTGCTTATTCCTGCCACAAACACCCAAACTCATCCTCTGGGAACAACTAGAGAGACCCTCATGGGAGCATGTTTTACATTACTACCTTTAGGCAACCTATCAAACAAATTCTAGTAGACTGCCCTATAGGCTTGCCTACCAACATGCTTTGAACAAAAAATATAAAGCAAACATCTCATCCTCCTGGATGGTTTCCAACAGTCCTGATGATTAAGGTTTGGCTTCCTTTCTTCAGGTTCCTACCCCCTGGGAAATGAGGAATGAAACAGAGAAAGTGTCCCCGTGGGTCCAGGTCTCCAGTCTAACAAAGAGGGCACCCATAGAGTTGTGCCTGGGGTGCAGCACAGTGAGGGAGCAGGGAGTCAGGCCCAGTGGGATTTATGGGGATCTTACTGGAATTGGCTCCAGAAACATGAAAATGGATGGATTGCTTCTACTTTACACGTGTGCAAGATGTTTCCTGTAAAGAAGAGCATTTTTATTAATGTTCAGCTGCCTTGAGCAATACACAGATTTACATTTCATTGGCAAGACCTAAAAATCTGGGCAGAAACACTTGAGGTTTGTGGAAATGACTGAATGAATGCTCCCCTTTTCCCTGTGGAGATTATCACTGTGTGGTTTCATGCTGGTACCACTGGACTGTCTGTGCCTGGTCTTGAGCCTGATGGCTTACAGACACATCTCCGTGTATCTAGTGGCTCTTTGTCCCCTCTAGTGGATAAATTTCTATCTACAGAGGTGTTATTTCCATGAGCTGGACCTGCAGGAAGGAGAGCAGGCTTGCAGGAACAAGAGAGCTCCTGGRGAAGGGGGCTGGTGTGGGCAGGAGCCCCACCCAGGGCTGGATGGGGTGAACAGGGACACCTTTGCTACTCTGCTCTTGATGAAACACTCACCCCCGAGGTCCTGACTCAGGCATAACTCAGGCTTTATTCAGGACAAGCTCCCAGCAGGGCTAATTGCTGCCACCTTTGCCCTGTTTCTCCAGCAGACAGTCCCAGGGGCTCTGCTGATGCAGGCAAAGGCTCCCCCTGGGAAATGCCAACCCCTTCATGCTTGACAAGAAGAGGTAGGCAGGCTGTGAGATAGCAGGGGGGGCACTAACAATCATTAAAAAAACCTGCAAGACCCTAACTGTMCACCTATTCCACATAAAGAACCTATATAAGTCAGTCATGCTTAAGATATTTCCATCTTTTCCTGTCTCTTTCACTCTCTTTGGGAAGACACATATGGAACTCATTATGAACAAAGGCCAATTGTTTTAATATTTAGAGTTTCCCACATCAAGCTGCAGKTTTTTTTTTCCTTTGACTGGTTTTAATGCATGTACATATGCTCAGCAGAGAGAGCTTCTTTTTTTTTTTTTATTTGAAATGGTTGCTTTAATGTCATGTCCCTAACACCTTCATCCCAGCTTTTGGACTTGGATCAAAACAAAGTATTTTTAGTTTTGCATTAAAATGAGAMCAATACATGGAGGAAGGGATTGGCTCTCCAACTCAGCAGATTTTTGCTCTCCCAGCTAGACTGCTTCAAGGAAAAGGACATGGGCCAACATCTTTTCCATTTTACTGGGCAAAACTCAGAGTACCACTAAGGAATCGCTGGGTTGAGAAGCTCCCACTTGCCCACATTAACTCTAAACTGCATGAGGACCAATACCTCTAACAGAGTATGGAAATGAACACAAGACCCAAAACACTTTCCTATAAAAGCACAGGGAAATGAACACAAGACCCAAAACACTTTCCTATAAAAGCACAGCTCTTTATACCTGGCTGCTTTAGGACAACTCCGGGTCTTATGGAAAGTCTGTGGGAAGGGGAAGTATTTTTCCCCTTTCCAAAGCATCTGTGTATGATTTAGAGTGTAAATAAAGTTTCAAACTTTTTTAACCTCTAAAGGGGTTTTATAAGAGAGAAAAAAAAAAATATATAGGCATTGAGAGTGACTTTCTGAAAGCAACACTTCACAATCACAGACTGCAGCATAATYGTATTTTTAAGTGAGTGAGTACACATAGAAGCTGCAGGCATCACCCACCAGGCTTTCAGTGATGTGGATGTGAGTGGTACTGCCTGTTCTCTGTCCCAGTGCATGTGCTGCTCTGTGCTACACAGAGCCTGGATCTGTGAGCCCACAGTCCAGCTGAGCAGCCCAGAGGAGCTGCCTGAGCCCTCTGCTCTGGCTCTGTGCTTCCCAGCATCCAGGAGGGAGGACGATCTGAACCAGGAATTAACACTAATCTCTGCACCAGATGGTGATACACCAGATATTCTTTTTAAGGTGGACATGTGATCTACTGTACAGCAAACCAGAGGGGTCTGCAGTCACATGGCAAAACGTACAATAACTCAGATAGAGCTTTGATTAGACAACTGACCTGGTTACCATCTGTAGCAACAAGAAGCGGGCTTGACRTTTTTGGAACATTCTCCCCAGAAGCTTAATTCTTCCACCTCTATGGCACAGCAATCCTGCTGAGCAAACCACACCAAGAAACAGAAGGAAGCTAAAGATATGCTGCTTGAAGCATGTTGTTAAGGTTACAAGGCTTGGGGTTTCCTTTTTTTTTTAATTTTCTTTTTCCCGTTTCCCCCCTCCTTCTTTCAAACAAGCCACATCTTGACTCATATGGTCTGATGTGAAAACCCACTCAGCTATTTGATAGTTGGGAAATCTAGATGAGACTGTAAGTTATTTCAAGGGAAGCCTGTGAGTGCTGTGAGCTCKCTCTCTCTCTCACACACACACAGATGAGTTAGGTCTGCACTATGGTAGTACAGGCAGCTGTGACTCCGGGTAGGACCCGAAGACTTTTATTCAAAATTCCATATGGATCACTGAGGAGACGCAGTGTGGAGAGGGTAAGCCATGATTTCTTTGTCCTGAATGCATGCCCAGAGGATGAGGAGGGTGCCATTTGATAGCCCTGTTAGTAGTCAGAGCTAACAGGGATTATGTCATGGTGTGAAGAAATTGCTGCTGGTGTGTGCCACGGCAGGARTTGCTGTTGGTGGGACCCGTGAGCTGATGAATGGGAATTAATACTTGTCAGGGGCTGTGTGGTGACTTAGAGTGGAAATTGGTGCCAGAAGGAGCTGTAAGATAACCTACAACAAATGTAACTAGTTAAAGACTCCGTGGCAATTGTTGGGGTAATAATTTGTGGGGGAAAAAAAAAGTAGTTTCAAATATTCAATACTCACTGAGAGAGCGTGATGGCATATGGCAGCAGCGACCTGTAGCAGTGGGGAGTAAATAATAATAATAATAATAATAATAATAATAATAATAATAATAATAATAATAATGAGTAGCAGAGGATCCCAGGAAAGCTGCAGTAGAGCCATTGGTTAGCTGGAAGCACATCACCCAGCAGCAGTGTCCAGGGAACCAGGGGGTGCTGGCACCTTTACGGGCTGGCAAAGGGGCAGCAGCTGGGACAGGGGCTCAGACACCCACAGAGCACACACTGAGAGCACATCTGGCACACACCAGGTGCTCTCTGGCAGAGCTGGCAGGGGCAGCACAGCCCCCAGGGGACAGGGACACCTCACACACACACTCACAGCCCAGCTTGTCCCTGCTGATGTCCCCAAGGCAGCGGTCAGCTCAAGGGAACAGGCGCCCTCTGCTCATTCCTGCCCRCTGGGGTTTGGGGTCGAGTGCCCCACGGGTGGGCAAGGGGCGAAGTGCAGAAGCTCTACAAGCCCAGAGTGGCTCAGAGTTGGTCCTTKAAGCCAGGACAGAGGAAAGCCTTTGCTTCAGGCTTCTGTTTTGCTGGAAAGCAGCCTGGYTGCAGCTGCAGCCACCTGTGAGTTTACTTCAAGTCTGTTGCACTCAAAAAAAAAAAATCTGCTTTGCGYATTTCAAACCAATTTTTTTCTGCATTTTTTCTTTCAAAAAGAGTGTAATTTTATTTAGACAAATTCCTTCTTTTTTTTTAAGGAATATGAGAAAAATCTCAAAAATTAAAAGCTGTTTGAAAAATGTTTTGGTTAAAYGCAAAGCCTTTTTGTTGTTTGTTTTTCTTTCCCCTCCATTTGGCAGAAGAGAAAGCAGAATAACTTTGTGTCAACCTGAAAAATATTCCCTTTGCCTTTCCAGTCCGTCAAGCAAACCAAAGATAATCAATTATTCACACAGCTTTGGCCTGCTATTGTTTGATTGTGGGCTGTTGCTTTGGAGAGCATTCAGAAATGTCCCTCCCGGTAAATTTGGGCTTTGTGGTTCAAGATGCTCGTTCTGAGAGGCCCAGGGCAGACAGCCCTGATGCCTTAACYTGCCTTGGGTCAGGTTTTATTGTGTTCCCGTTCCCTGCCTGGCTCTGCTGCCYCTGGCTCAGGGCTGGCACCTGGTGGTCCTGCCAGGGTGGGCAGGCAGAGTGTGGTGTCCCCTCCCGAGGTGCYTTCCTGCAAGGGGCCAGATGATTTTCCATCCAGGGTGAGCTCTCAGCTGCTGCAGGGCCACCATCCTGTGCTGCTGGTGGCCACAGGGGGTCCCTCCCTGTCTGGRGTGGTTCATGGTTTTATGCAGACTGTGCCTGAGGCTGAGCAGTTTAGAGACAAACCATAAAGCTGTAGAATGTTTGGGTTGGAAGGGACCTTAAAGATCATCTCRTTCTGATCCCCCCATGATGGGTAGGATGCCCCCATCAGGTTTCTCAGGAAACCTGGCCCTGAGCACTTCCAGGGATGAGCATCCACAACTTCTCTGAGCAACCTGTGCCAGTGCCTCACCACCCTCACAGKAAAGGATTTTTCCCTAACATCTAATTTAAATCTCTTCTCTTTTAATTTAAAACCATTCCCTGTTTTTCTATCACTATTWGAGAGACACRTAACAGTGCAGAAAATCTGAGACCACTCTCCTCCATGCATGCCCATATCCCCTTTGGAACATCTTATCCATACTGCCCTGCCTGGCAGCAGCTGCCTGAGCCTTTGCCTTGCTCTGTGCCTTACCCATGTGATGGAGAGGKGTAAAAACCAGCAGCACTCTCCCAGGCTGTTTCCAGGGTATAACCCCTTGGCAGGGAGCAAGGCAGAGCCCGGGAATACCTTCAGAAGAAGGTGCTGGAGAATGTTAGTTTATATAGGAAGCAAGAACAACTGCACAAGGATGGCCAGCACTGCAGGAGACTGAGCAGCGTGTACAGACTGCAGTGTGTACAGACTCCMCAGCTCCACACACAGCCCAAGTGACACTGTCAGGGGGCTTGTGCTGTTTTATTTTCACTCACATCCACAGTTTATTTCTCTCCTTCCCACTTCTTGACCTCAGGTTGAGGTAGTTTAGACTYCTCAGGCAGATGCTGGAGCCTTGCTTTAAGGCTTGCCAGAGAATTTGATGGGATGGTTTTTGCAATCACTTCTTTTTTGTCCTGAGCCTCTGTCCTTGCTGCTTTTCTCTCTGCCTCATCAGGCATCTGGCYCATGAGGTTGTGGTCAGCCTGGCTGAAGGATGCATCATGTTTTCTCTCCCTGGAGCCCCCCCAACTAGAGCTGGCAGCAGATTCTCTGCTCTTGGGGTCCTCCAGCCACCCAATATCTGTTTCTAAGCTCAGAGTCCATAAAATCCCACAGCAGCAGTGAAAGAGCCCAAAATACAGCCCTGRGTGAGCAGGTTTCACATACAGTGCCAGAGATGTGAGAGGTCTGGGCAATGCGTGGCACAAGATAGGGTTTTACAAAGGCTTTTACAAGTCCAAGTGGAAAAGGGCATTGCTAAATATTAGTAGGTATGACCCAGAGACACCAGACATGTCAGCTGAGGCAGAATGAAGCTTTGTGCTTTGTGCCACAGGGCACACCAGCAGCTGCTGTCAGGACTGAGGAATGACTTGGGTTCACCTAATTCAATGCTGATGTCCATGAGACGTTTTCATCCTGACCAGCACTTGGGATTGCCTTTGGGACCACTGCAAAGGCAGTCAGAGTACTGTGGGGGGCTGCAAAGGAGGACCCCTGAACACATTTTTGACTGATTTAATAACTCCTTCAACTGCAGCCAGCTCTACTTTAACCAGCACATGCACCTTGGTTAGAAGACAATCCACCTCACACACTAAAAAAAAAAAAAAAAAAAAAAAAAAAAACCCAAAAAACAAACACAGGAAACAGGAATCCCATCCCCAACAGAGCATTTCTCAGCACAGAGCCCTCCCCACCAGATCTTCCTTCTCTGGGTCTTCCTCCCCCAGCACGTTAAAGTCCCCTCTCCCTTTGCATTATTGATGTGAGGCAGTTTGTGCCTCCCAGCTATGTTTATTACATCCATGTGCTGCAGATGTGTGTGAGAGGAAGATGAATGGAGTCCTGCTAATGCCTAACAAATGCCTAGCACCAGCCAGAGATCCCTTCCTGCTGCTTCAAGGCACTCACAAGGAAGAGCACAATTTACTCCTCTCAAGAAGTCACTGGCTGTTTTCCATCCAGGGGAATGTTTCTCACCACAAACACAAGGCATTGTGTGTTTTTGAGTTAGAAAGCCCAGAGAAAACATGCAGCTTTCTTGTATTAAAGAGGAATAAGTCTGCCCTCTCTTCTGCCTTTGAGGCTGGCCCTACAGAGGCTGTGGAAAAAGGAAGGCCATCTCCAGGCAGGATGAAGGGCTGTAAGAAACCAATCAAGCTGGGAGAGGTCTGCCTGGAAAAGCCATTTAAAATTGGGTTTTGTGCCCCAGCTTTAGRTCCCAGTTCTCAGCTATGGTAAATTAAAGGCCTCGTGCCCAGTTGTGTCAGTGGATGCTTGCAGCTCAGCAGGAATTTAGTCCAGATTGCTTTTTTATTTCTTGTGCTTCCAAAGAAGATAAGTTAAGATTAAAAATRCAGCCAAAGCCCCAAGCCACAGCTCCACTGTCCATTACCCAAATGTAAATCTCTACCAGCACAGAGCTGGGACTGCTATTCACCTATGACACTTCCTCCCTGAATGGAYATCCATGAACACTCACTCCTATCATGACTTTAAAACACACCAGGCAAAGATAAATCCCTAAATGGATATTTATTGCCATAGAAAACAGATGGCAGAAGACAAAGCTCCCATGTTCTTATCCCAAGCTGCAAGCACGTTAAGAATGCAGCAGGAAACGTCATTCCTCCTATAAATAAATTTCTCTTGAGAAGAGAGAACCCAGGGCTGAAAAAAAGTCAGTCTTGCTGCTCTGCAGGCCAACTCCAGGGCAGGTTTTCCCACGCTACTCTGCAGCTTATGGYGACCTTTGCTTTTGGCAAGAGGAGAGATTGCCTTCAAGCCAACCCAGAAAAAGAGTTCCAGTATGTCTTGCTGCTGCACAAATTTTGTTTTATTATTATTATTATTTTTTATTACTTTTATTATTCTGAGCTACTGATTTTTCTTTCTCTAGTAGACAAAGCATAGTTCAGCATTCAGCTTGCTACTAAACCATTTTTCCAGCCCGGATTCAAGAGCAGAGGGAAATCTCTCACAGTGAGGGCTGGAGGGTCCAATGGGGTGGAACAGGCAGACCTTGCAGCATGCATGGGGAGTGATCCTGGCCCRTGGGACCCTTTGTGCAAACTCTGTGAGAGATGCTGTGAGCGCTCACTCTGGCACCACGGCTCAGCGAGTGCGCCGAGGGAAGCTSATCCTTCCAGTCCATGCCATTTACTTGAAATCTCTTCCACTGGCATGCAGGTCCTGCAGACCTTTGCTTAGCACCCTCACTGACATTTTTTGGATAGGTGTCTTACCTTGACAGCATCACTACTGATCTGATGGACTGCCAGGGTGACAGCAGAGTTACTCAGATATCACAGATAACAAACAAAGAGCTGATATTTGAGCGCAGAACTTAGCCAAAGAAAGAAGAAAGAYCTTGAAGCAAGGAACTCCTGTTGTCTTAGCTGTTTTCTGGAAGTTACTCAGGTCTCAAGGTGACAAAAAATTATTCACCCTCCCTGTAGACAAATAATTGTATCAAAAAAATATAAATTAATAAAAGGTTAATCTTAAGTAGCAAAGCTGTCACCTATGTAATGTTCTGATATAATCACTTGTGACTGCCGAAACATCAATTTTATCTGCTTCATCTGAGCTTTATCTCTTCCGACCTGTTCACAAGTATTTTGSAGGAATTGGTTTAATTTGAACTCTACCTAGACAGATAAATGCTTAGTGCACCTCTCAGGTGTCTGGAAGTTATAATATTTTGTGACACTTCTAAAAGGTGTAACAAATCAAAACAGACTTCTCTGTGAARCGGATCAGGGGCTGTGCCAGACTTCATCCCCCCAGAATGCATGCAGGTTAACAGTCCGAGAGGTAAGAGCATGGCAGAGGCTAATGGATAGTGACTGGTGAGCTCTGAAGAATTTGGAACCAGGATACTGCYCAAATTGGCTTTCAAATGGTTGGAGCCTAATTGAATTATCGAACGCTCTGAAGGCCTGGAGACCTCACGAGCAGAGGTTCTGCTTTGAAATTTCCAGTGCTTCAGATTCTTATTTTGACGAGAAAATGAAAAGCTTTTTTCATTACAAATTGGCATTTGCTGCCTTCACTTTGGCCAAGCACTGGGACAGAAAGGCCAGGGGACAGAGCAAGGGCAAGCCCAGGGACAGAGGTCAGGAGCCAGAAATGAGCCAAATATTTTGGATTCTGGTGAAGRGAAGGGGGGAATCATGTGAATCCAGTTATAAAACTTCAGAGGGGGTGGAAAGGGTCCTCTGGTAAATGGATCCTTTTGGCTAATAAGCCTGCTCAAATGGCTTCTTCAGGTAGCTGATACGGTGGTCACACTCCCAGCAGCAGCCCCAAGCTCACGCAAAGGAGATGTGATTGTTCAGTATCAGGGTAATTTCCCTCAAGGTGGTGATCCTCAGCCCAAGCAAGAACTTACCACCCCAAACTGGACGTTCCTGGAAGGGCTTTTCAGTTCTGAGACTCAGTTTCTTGCAAAGTCAGCCAGTGATAGATAATGCAAAGTGGAAGTTTGAGTGCTTGCAATACCTTCCAGCCTGTCCCAACCTAAAGTCCTGTTCCTAACTCATCTTCTAGCCAGGACTTATCCCTGGATAAGACATGCCTTCAGCTGGGTTTTGAAGCCCAGACACAGAAAGTCTTCAGATTTTATCAGTTCCYGATCTGTACAAGGGATTGCTTGAATGTTGCTTCAGCAACTTCCAGAACAGCATTTTCAGGCATCAAGAAGTTCAACACATGCCTTTTCCCACTCCTTAACTCCTTCGGTCTTTCCATTCATTTAAGTCAAGATAATATACAGTGTTTGGGGAAAAAAAATCAAAACAGAACAGTGGATGAGCAGCACATTCACTCTTCACAGACCTTTTCTATTTTCACTCTAAAGACTTCTTTGGTGCAGACCAGACACCAACACAAGCCTCCTAAACACCAGCAGTGAATYCAGTGAAGCTCACAAGCACCAGAGCCCCCCCAGCCAGCCTGATGGAAATCATGGAAAAGGCTGTTCTGACCAAGAGGGAATGTGTTGTCTACGTAGTTACTCAGTTCCTATTTTGCTGACTCAAGTTCAGAAAGTTAGATTGAGATTTCCAACAGTTTTCCAAACTCGTGGCCAAACTTTSTGTCTGAGCTTAGCTTATTTCCTGGAGAAGTTTATCTTATCCTCATTGTCTCAATAATTTCTAATGGCTTCAAAGAAATGGTGATTTTTCATTCCACAAGAAAATGGGTATGAATGATTCTTACACTTTAATTTATTTTTTGTTTTACCAAATTTTCACACTCTCCAAATTGCACAGACATGGAGTGCAATTTGTCTCCACTTGCCAAAGATGCCGCATGAAAAGCTTCTGGCAAGATAATGGACTGCAAATGAGGCCTTTTAGTCACCCCAACACTCTCTACAATCCAGCTGTATTTCTGGAGCATATTTAGAAGGTGCAATTAGGGTTGTGAATGCTTTAAAATAAGTGAACAAGCTTCTTAACTGAGGTTGAAAATAATTTTATTTCCAGTACTCCTGCTATAAAAGCCACCAGTCTTGATGGGGTGGGACCATGGATATCCATTTTCTCTCCAAGTTTTGCATGAACACAGATTAGGTTGACTCTAAGGACTGACAACCTGCAATTAATGTTGGTGCACTAAGCATCTACCCTTTGGGGATCTATGTGCAGAACAAGTACCATCTTACAGTTTTACTATTTTAGTTCAGTACAGAAATCTCTGCAAGTGCAAATCAAATCAGCCTTAACTCAAAAGTTCCTGCCACAGGGAGTTTCCACCCTGCCAGCTCCCAACAGATGAGTTGGGAGGATGAGATGAGTTTTGGAGAAACTCAGCTAAGAGAGATTTAAGGTAGGGATTGGTGTCTTTACTAATGTGTGGTCCTCATGTCAGCTTCCTTCCAATTGTACCTTCACTCAGCTTACATCTATAATTCCATCATGAAACTGTAGTAATTTTTATTACTGTTTTAGGACTTTTCAGTAGTCAAAGAGTAATGTGTGTCTTCTGGTGACCACACATCTCAATATCTTCAGAGACAATTTTGCCTGGGATGAGTTGGCCTTTCCAGTTACAGGACATAAACACAGTGTCTGCTCTGTGTGTTTAGTCCTGGGGAGCAGCTCCTGATGAGGCATCTGAGCWAACCCAGCTCAAATGGCCCTGTGAATCCCCAGTTACCAGCCCAGGGTTTGGCCTGGGATGCCCTGCACTGCCATAGCTGTGGGAGTCTTGCTTGTCCTTAGAGAAGAATCCTAGGGGGCCATGTGCACTGCAAAACATATGGGTTGCACCCCACTCTAGAGAAAATAAGATATATATTATATAATATAGTTCTGCTTCCTTATTGCTGTGGAGCACTAGAAAATCACCTGAGTTGCAGCAAAATTTGTGTCATAGGAGCAGCAGTACGTGCTCTTGTCAACAGCATTGTCCACCAAGCTGAACCAGGGTAGGTTTAGACTGGATCTARGGAAAATTGCTTCACAGGAAGGTTGGTCAGGCATTGGAACAGGTTGCTCAAGGAARTGGTGGAATCACAATCCCTGGAAGTGTTCAAAATACTTGTGGCACTTGAGGGCATGGTTTTGTGGTGAACACGGTGGTTCTGAGTTAACAGTTGGGCCTGATGATCTTAGCRGTCTTTTCCAACCCCAATGATTCCRTGACTGTCCTGCATGACTCCAGCAGGCACAGGGCAGGCACCAAGCAGCAGAGCCCTGTGCTCCAGCCCTGTGCTCTCTGTGTCCTTGAGGCTGTGTCTACACAGTTGCTCAATTTTAAGAGATTCTGTTTGAGTCTTTTGGGGGAAAAGGAGGAAGGGGTGAAGGGGCTGTCCTGGTGCTCACTGTTTCATTTGGAGCCATCTGTCTTYAGAGACCCTGAGGAATGTCTGAAGCTGCTCTGAAGGACAGATCCACGACCATATTCTGGAATAGTGTTCCATATTTATGTGTTTTCAGGCTGTGGGCACCAGGAGTAGATCACTGAGATTGCACCAGTGGCTTGATAAAGGGCCAGACACCTCAGCTGAGAACTGGGCAGCAGGGGAATTAGGAAAGGAACTGGATCCTCTACTTGCACCCTCCCCAAATAACCCTCTTTCTTTGCAGGATAGATTTAATCTGGCATTCAAAGAGATATTGTCTCATGTCAGTTTTTCTGCATAAATACCTGTATTCAGTGTATCTGTAAAAGATGCTGAGGTTTGTCTGGGTGAGAGCATTGTGGGATGCTCAGAGGAGGAGCACAGATCAGTGAGCTCCCCTGACTGATGTGATCCATGAGAAACTGCTGCTGTTCAGAGGGGAGAATGTCAATGTTCTTTTTGTCCTCCACAGTAATTCCAAAAGTCTCCAACATCTTGCTTTTATTAAGCCATTTGCTATAGATTCCATAGGCACAGTGCATCTCTTACTACAAGACTTGTCCTGCATGGGTTGTAATGTTATCCATGAGGCTTTGGAGCATCTTAGGAAGCTGAATGGTGTTGGCATCAAATAACTTTCTATCTTTCAGTCTTCTCTTAATGCACCTGCAGACAGGGGAAGGAGGATGATCAAGGCTAAAACCCTACAGCAAGTTTACCCTCATTAAAGGTCCAGATTTTCACAGAAAAAAGCCAAGAAAAGTGAATTGCCAATATTTCACAGGCTCTCCTTTCCTCAGAGCTGACTTCAAAGCTGTTACTGCTGCCTGAGGGCAGAGCCTGGAGTTCCCAATATTTGAAAACATCATCCAAGAAAACCTGTCAAGGCCAATATGATAAACAGGCTATTGTAAGAGGGGAGTTTGGCAGCCCTACACCACAATTTAAAATTATTCCTTATAATACATTGGAATTTACATATTGCAAGGCTCTGCAGACATTGATCCTCTGCAGACCTCTGCAAGACCCAGCCAGTGCTGTTGCTCCCACTTGGCAGCCAAGAAGCTTTCAGGGTAAAAGCCAAGGTGAACTGCCAACACCCTGCAAATCTGGGAGTGTTGGATGCAGGATCAAACCTCAGGGCTCCCATTAGCTGGAAGTGCAGATCCACATCCCCTTCCTCCCTCTCCAGCATCTCTCCACTCAACTCATGCCTGCTAACCACACCAGAGACTGGGAGGAGGCTTTCTAATTTTCATAATTTCCACTCTGAAATGTTGGAAAGCTTCCTTTTTCCATCCTGGACTTTGTTGTAATGCAGGCATTGTGTGTCATCCTGTAAACTTTCAAATGCACCAATCGTGGCAGCTTCCTGCAGGAGAAAAAGGGTTTGCTTCAGTTAAAGCAAGYGGGAACCTGGCCAAGAAGAGTCATAAAAACAGAGGATGCTGATTTTTAAAAGCACAGTTATGTGAGTGCATTCCAGTGTAGCCAATCAGTCACCAGAGAGTGGTTAAAGTGTCCTTGGGGCCAACTTCTGGCTTCTGGGGAAAGATAATCAGGCTGATGCCAGTGGATGGCCTGGCCCCTCTTCCTGACAATCAGTCACAGCAGACTTTGTGCTGCTGGCCAGGCTCTGGGTCACTGAAGTGTTTTGAAACTTTTTCATTCCTGAACTTTGTTTCATATGAATCCATGGATGCTGTTATCCACCCTAGACTGGAAGGGAAATTGCTGAAAGATGCAGAGCAGAGCCAGGGTGTAAGCAGCATAAATGCTTTCCTGCAAAGGCCAAGAGATACCATGGGGTCTCTGAACATCCCTTAGAGCACTCAGCACTAGTGGTTTTTCTGAAATCAGCACCTTTTTCCCCAGGAATCCTCCAGGTGAAAGAGCCCCATTTTAGAGGGAAGAGAGCAACACATTTCTTAAATCACTGCCTTCTAGAGAAATTGCAGATGGAAACTCACAAATCCAGACACCCTGAATCATGTGAAGATGAATCAGGCATCTTGTGCAGCCCAGGGTATCTCCCACCTCAGCCTTGCACTCAGCCCCTCTCCTGTGAGGTCAGGACTTTGCAAGGACAAACTGCAGGCCTGACCTCAAATTCCCTGGGCAGCAGCCTCTGAGAAACCTTCTGTTGTTTCTGTTTCATAACCATTGCCCACTGGGGAGGCACTGACCAACTCTCCCTCCTGGTTCCTCTCTTGCAAAGCCAAGAAATACCAACATGAAAAGGTCCACATTCTGTTATCCTGGAATGAACTGACCACGTCTGGTCACACAGGGACAGGGCCCAGAATATCATCTACATGGGCTTTTCTTTCCCATGACAAGTTTCCCAATCAGAGCTTGAATAAACATTAGGTCATCACCAATTTATAAGGGCAGAAATTTATGTCTCTCTTGATCACATTTTCATAGAAGAAGAAATAAGCTTTCGTTCTTGCTGTTCTACCCATGTCTTAATCACTCTCTGACAAAACCAAACACACTATTTTGAAATCAAACAGATTCACAGAGGGTGTTCCCTGCCTGGGCAATGATTCTTGTCTGACTGGACCACTGCCGTGTTCAGTGTTGATTTTGGTTGGCTTCAGACATAAATCTTCCCAAAGACCATTTTCTTAGAGCACAGAATAAGAACCCCATTGTTACAGCAATGATGCATTTGGGACACATCTCCATTGCTCTTCAGACCAAGGCAGACCCTCAATGGGGCAGTTCTCATAGCTGAGAACCCTTTTTCATCTCCTTTTCATGATAGAGCAGAGTAGTCCCAGGTAGTGTACCTGGGGAAGGTTCTTGCTCTCTGTCCTGAGACAGAGTAGAAATTCTCAAGAGTAGAAATCCATTTTGATTTAGGTGAAATGTACSTCTTTGAGTTAAGACTGTAGTTTGTGGCTATTTAGTCTGACTGCAAAAAGCCTAGGGTCAGAGAAACTGCTTCAGTGAAAGACAGAGATAAAGAGGGGGAGAGACAGAGGGTGACAGAGAGAGACAGAGACTGCTGTGAGAGCAGGTCAGCCTGACCTAGGGATTCCTTCTGATAAAGAACTAGCGGCAAAATTTCACGCAAAATTCATAAAAATGAATATGTATGAACCTATTGTGAAATTGTACGCATATGTATTTGAGAAAAGATAAAAAGGGACCTGAAGTTCCCAGAGGTACTCATGTCATTTTAGGGGAAGGATTCCCACATGCATCCAGCGCTGTCGTAAACATACCAGCTTCACAACTTTCACAAAAGTTGTAAAGTTTTGTTTATCTCCACAAAACAGTCCCCTCATCTTGCTGGAGCAATGGCTTGGAGCAGTGTTTATACTGAGGTCTAGGCAAAAGCACCACAACAGAAATGATGCAGTCATTGATGCTTCTCCTAAGTCCAGAAATAAACCGAATGAGGTGAACCAGGACGAGCTTTGAGTGCCTGGTTCTCACAGACCAGCACCTCGGCCTGTGCAGGAAGTTTTCCCTGGCTTTGCCAGGCTGTGACGTGGCTCTGCCAGTTGATTCCTGTCCCTGATAAGGCTGAGCCATGGCTGTCAGAGCCCTTCAGAGGTTGCTGCTCAGCCCATGTGTGTGCGGCTTATCCGGGACAATGGAGCGTGCGCTGCTGGCGCTGTCTGGGGGTGCAGGCAGGGGTGCAGGGACCAGGGGCAGCTCGTCCTGGACAGAGCTGGAGTGGGAGCCAAATCAGGGCAGCACAACAACACAAATCATCAGTGCAGATCAAAAGACCTTCAACACCATGGGAGCTTCAAGTCTGGGTGGAGATCCTG
The DNA here is from genome assembly GCA_014549065.1 of Cardinalis cardinalis. NCBI lineage: Eukaryota > Metazoa > Chordata > Aves > Passeriformes > Cardinalidae > Cardinalis > Cardinalis cardinalis. Next base: position 1,345,518 of record JACDOX010000064.1, read on the forward strand.
CTGGAGGTCTGAGCTACATCTGGAGCTGGGGAGGGTGTGGGGGACCTACAGGAGAGGACATGGTGTGGCACTGCAGGCTGACACAGTGGAAACTGCCCAGAAGAAATGAGGGCAGTCTTGCATGTGGTTCAAAGTGGATTGCATGGGTAGAATATATGGCTCTAAGGAATGAAGTAGTGAATTTATTTCAACCACATAGAGCTATTCAACTTGTGAACAACATTAGCTGGGTTTTGATCGCTCCTTTTTTTCTGAGCTACTGTGGTGCTTGGGCAGAACTTCCAAGTTCATCATTCTCCTAAAAGTTCCTATATTTGTTTTCCTCAGACTCTAGACTTCTTTTTAAAAAGAAAATCTGCCATATCCTTCAGCTGCAAATGATTTAATAGCTCTTGGCTTTGTGTGATCTGAATATTTTCTTGTTCTCTTGCTTTGCAGCTGTGACCTACTTAATTACAAGCAGGAAACAAACCCCAGAATCATTAGACTTTCTGCCTGGCTTGAAGAAGGGGAAAAAAAATAAAAATCTTATGTTGTTAAATACTAGGATGTCCTTCTTAATAACAGGAAGTCAAGCTCCAGATAGCAACAGTGAACATTTGAATTCTTTGTGAATCAAGATAAGAACAGCAAAGAGCTTATGGGTTTTATTTTTTTATGGCATGGATGTTTTGGGGGCAGGGGAAATGACAGCCGCTTCTAACAGCCAAAATGGGAATGAGTCATAAATTTCCAAATCAAGAGCGTAAATCCTCTTTGTTTTAAGTTCTGAACAGCCTCAGTCTGCTCTGTCCACAGAGACAATGAAGTGACTGACTTGCTTCTTCGATCTATTTTAYCCTCTTTTCAGGAAGCACGAGCAAACAAAGCAGACAGGGAGTGAGGATCCCCCATGGCAAACCATCAGGTTGGAAGACAGAGCACRGGAGAGTTTGATTAACTTCTCCCCACCTCTGCAGGAGTGTGGGCTGCTATTTATACCTCCTGAAACTCAGAACCCCATCTGGAAATGCTGGTGTGGTGGTAGCAGTAGAAAGCAGTCAGAGAAGAGGAAGGCCTCTGAGAGTGGCTGTCCCACTCTTCAGCCCTCTTGTCCCTGTTTATCACAGCCCTGGTGGCAGCTCAACAGTGCAAACCTCCCATGAGGCTGATGTTTGCTCAGGGGTTTAAACCAACCAGCGACACAAGTGCAAGTTATCCTCTTCTGTCAACTGTGCATGCATTATCAGAGCAGATGGCATGGATCCAGCACTGTCCTACAAGAAATAGAGATTTTCCATTAGCAGGAGCCACAGGGGTCTGAGTTTCAGGAGCAAACGGGGTAGAGGTCAACTCTTATGCTCTGCTGAGAAGGTCTAACTGGTCCCAGCTGGGGAGACGTTCTCAGCAGGAAGATCTGCTCCAGTACAGAAATCCCCCTCTGCTGACTCCTGCATTTCCCATCTGCAGATGAATTGTGCTTAGACACAGCCAAAGAGCCCCCTGTGATCCAGCCCCAGTGCAGATGCCATGAGTGAGTGTGCAAGGGTGTGCACACTCAGGGTGTTGTGGTTTTAGCAGCCCAGTGGGGCTCAGCCTGGGACATCCCCTCCTCCATGGCAGCCTCCCTGCACACACTGAGCATCACCTGGGTGTGTACAGCACCACTCCCACAGGCAGCACACACGTACATAAGCGGTCTTCACCTCAGGGAACATTTATTTACCCACAGATATGCTCATTTTGATAACCAGCGTAGGAGCTTTCAACACAGAGGGTACATTATCAACACAAGATATCTTAAGTATTTCTGATTTTTGCTGCAGAATTCCCATGGAACGTGACCAGATGGCTTTCTAGAACACTTACTTACTTTTTAATGTAAAACAGTTCCCCTGAGATTTCATATCACCTGACAAATGACAGTGAATTAATCTATTGAGGAMATGGAGACCCATAAAGCTATGTGASTCTTCTTMTGTTGCTCAAGAAACTGATTACTTTTCTGGAATAGGACCAGAATCCTCCTCATTTTCACTCTGAAGTTTATATTTGACCTGCTTATCTTCCTCTCAGTCCAGTGACAATTACATCCTAACCAGCAATATCAGTATTTACTAGTAATGATTTTTTATAAGGAGCTTTGGACTAAATTAAAAATGCATTCTTTATTTTGGGCAGGAACAGGCTTTCTAACCATAAGCAAGATTCAAACATGAGAAATGTGGACCACTGATTTTCTAAAATATGTTCCCTTTGCCCTCCTTCTTTCTCACCCTCGTCTGTGAACAGAAAGGACTTTGTATCAGTCATTGAAAGCAGTGAGTGTTACCACTGGGTCTGAATCAGGCAGATACTTAAATATATCTGCAGGATAAGTTGCAAGAAAATGTTCTGCTGCAATGGGCCATTGGTGCTGTGTGTAGGCTTGTTCTGCATGGACAGCAAGGCTGCCCTTCATGAAATTATCTGCCATGCCATAGGGCAGAGCTGCAGCCTGGCTGTTTATGAGCCACCAGATTTGTCCTTTCTCACAGGCAAATAGTGCCAGTTAGGGGACACCTCCAACATGAAAAAGTGTGTCTTCCAAACCACAGCCCTCAGCCAAGGCCAGTGGGACAGCTTCATCATCACCTGATAAAGGGTGGGAAGCACAAGATGAATATATAATTCAAAATTATATGAACTCAGATGTAACATAAAGAAATGTCATAAAGMATCATAGAAAGGTTTGGGTTGGAAAGGATCTTAGTAACCATCTAATTCCAGCCCCCAAAGGCAAACACTTGCTCCAGCCACCAAAGGAATAAGCAAAATCTTGAAACAAGAAGGGTGTAACTGCACAAGTGTGACTTCTTCTGTGGGCAGTCAGGTGTGTTTGATCCTCAGTCTGGGATTCAGTGCCCACCTGATGGGCACAGACACAGGYTTGTCTCAGGTTTGTATTGTTTCACCCCTGAACCTTGTCAGAGGGTGTTTTAGACATGGGTGAATACCATGGAAGGAAAACAGCTCAGCTGCTGGATGAGCTCCAGGCTGTTCCCTGTTCTTACATGCCTCACAAGCAGGGTGTGATTTTTTTTCTGTTTTCTTCTGGTCAAAAATAATTCTCCTGAGCATTTCTGCACACGATAGCAGAGAGCAGGGTGAAGATGAACCTTGTGGTGTTGGACATGTGCAAGCACGTGCTGCTTTGACTGGAGAGCCTGGTCACAGTGCCCAGCAGGATCAGAGTTAATCATAAGCTTGGGTTTCCAAAGTGAATAATCGTATTTAGGATCTCACCATTCACTTTCTGTGGCTGTTCTGCACTATTTCCTTAATACATTGTCCTGACCTACATCCCCTCCTGCAGACTCATTCACCACAGCATCCATGRAGAAAGAGGATTGAATAGCAAATCTCTGCACAATCTCTTTCACGTCTCTGCATAGCAGAAGTGAAAATCACTTTAGCTGGTGGAATATTAGGGACAAGTACAAGCCCAGCTTTATAGGATTCACCTACTTTTAAACCTTGTTAAATCACTAACAGAACTTACTTTAGGCAATGAAATGTGTGTGATTTGAGGAGATGACATACTCTCCTGTGTCAGTCAATAAAAATCTCTCTGGAGYGAGGACACGAACAGCCTTACACAGACAGAGCTGCTGTTGGCATAACGATAACACTTAGCACTACCAGAGCACTTCACATTTTCAAAGAGCTTCAGAAGTGTTATGATCAAGGTGGATGACTGGAATAGTAAATTTTCATTCTGTTATTACTGTGAAGCAGCAGTTCATTTCATTATGGAACATTTTAGGCCATATGGACTCGTGAGAACATCTTGAGGAAATTGGCCAGGATTTCTGACTCACGATGTTCATTCCAAAATGCAACCAGCAGGGAAGTCTTCAGTTTCTTGAATTTTCTCTGCAGGAAAGTTTTAGGGCTGTCAGCAGTGGCAGACCAGGGGAGCCAGGGAGAGGCTGTTCATATCTGTGGTTTTGGAAGCACATGGAAGGTGAGAGTTGGGAGGTAACTGAAGCAGTGCAGGCACAGGCATCATATTTGCATGGAGCAGCAGAYCTTTGGCCAATACTTCCAAGAACAATTGCTTGTCTAGAGGCTCCAGAGAGGTGAGCTAGGGATGTTTGTGCCTCCTCTACAAGCCTTTAAAGGTTCAGGCATGATCATTGTCCAGATATTGTGGCCCAGCCAGACTAAAGGTCACAGTTTTTTAGCAATCCAAAATTAATGCAGGGCCAACTCTTAGCTGATCAAAGCTCTCAGCAGACCCAATATGGATAATATCTATACTTTATTTTCACTCCTCCTAAATATGGGAGGGTTTGCTATGCCTAGAGCATATATGCTGCATAATAGCTGTCAAGGTCTCAGGATTTGCTTTTTCAAATCMAATGCCATTCCCAGATCCTTTTAAAACCCTTCTCTCAAAGCTTTCCTTACACAAACAAAGCACAAAATACAACTAATAATAGAAATACAACTAATTGCAGTCCTTCCACTCCAGGAAGCTCCCAGCTGGACACACAGAAACCCACCATGATCCCTCCTTGGGTAACAGCAAGGTCTCATGTCAGGGGAAAGACAAAGAAGCCCAGATGAGTCAGCAGGAGGGATGACAGAGCCTTGGCTTGGGTGGAAACAGGGCACTCAGAGATTCAGGCTCTCAAGTGGATTTGGTGCACAATGCCCATTTGAAAATCTTGGGGGATTCTGTGGTTCAGAGCAGCTACAGGAGGGAGGTCACTGCTGTGTGTCCCCCCCATCCCCTGGCTCTGTCTGGGCACATGAGAAGGGACAAGGGTGGCTCCTCACCCATGTGTTTGATAACTTGGCAGCAGCACATCCCTGAACTGCTCCCATCCTATCAGATACTAAAATTATATCTCATTAAGGCACAAGGAGAAACTTGTAGCCAGTTAAATATCTCAAAACAGCATCTTCAACATAAGAAATCATGAAGCTGCGACATGAAAGGAGGACTCTGGGCACAAAGATYTGACAACATTAATCCTCTTTGCATTGTAGAGAAATAAAGATCAAAAAGCGCCCTGAATTTGGAATAGAAYCTAAAAGACCACATTGGGCTGTAGTTACAGGGACCACAGGGGCCATGTGTGGAACAGAGACAGGATGTTTCTGGTATGTCTATGGCAAACTCAAAGAAAACTGCCTCCCACCATGCAGGTCCTTCTTTCAACACACCCAAACACATCCACACCCATCAGTTGTGTTGTGGGCAGAGGTTTGCTCCAGAGCACGATGGAGAGGGATGCTGAACTGCTCCTTCCCAAAGCCAGAACACAGAAAGGTGAACACAGACCCATCTCCCAAGCTCCTGGTGCAGGTAGCACCCACCTCCACCCTGGTGCRTGGCAGGGATTGGCAGGGTCTGCAGAGAGGAGGAGCTGCCTGCAGGGTTTGGGATGGGAAATCCTTCCCCAGCCTTCAAGCTCCAGGACAGTCCCATGAAACAACACAGCAGCTSAAGGTTTTTTGTTGTGTTTTTTTGAGGTTTTTTTTTTTCTTTTTGTCAAGGGAAGTAAGGAGCTATTTTTATACCCTAGTAACAGCCTCTGGACTGTCAGTAAAACGTGGGAGGTTTCATAGTAAATGTTTTGGCTGACATTTTCTCAGAAACAGCGGGAAATAATCAGTGCATAATTAGAGAGGAAAAGACGTGCAAATGTCTATAGACCTCTGCAGAGCTTAAAGGGCTTTTTTTTTTGTAACTGACCTTAGTGAAGGTGAAGCTGAGCACGTTTTGTACAATGGTAAGATGATTTTACAGAAATTCACCAAAGGGTACAGCAGTGGAAGAGCCAAGTTAATAATTCTCAGTAATTTTTTCTCCTCTCTTCTGCCATTCCCTGTAGTAATAACCTCTTCTGACCATTTTGGATAAGAAAGAGCACATTCTGTGGTGTCTTGCTTGCAAAGAGCTCTCTTGGTGGAGTATCCCTTGATTCTAGAGGGGATGGGCTGTCTTTGCCTGAGAAACCTCCATGGTTGCAATGCCCTTGTGTCCTGCAAGGTGGGTTGAGCATTCAGTACTCAGACAGCTTTTAGCCTCTCAAAAAACACTTGTGTCGGGTCAGCAGGAAAACCTCCACAGGAAACCAGACAATCTGCTCTAATCATGAAGGTAAATCTACCCACTGAAATCTTCACCGGGCCTTCTCTAGACTCAAGTGACTCCTAAGGAGACTGCTCCAGTCTATCAGTTAAATAAATAYGTAGGAGAGCTGTTTTCAGAAAGTCTGATTATGTCATCAGCCAAGTGAAAGGGCTCCTTCAGAGCTGCCCTCATCTGTTGAGTAATTACCGAGTTGGGACAGGGGCTGAAAAACTCCTTTCAGCCATAAGGAAAGACTTGATGCACATGTGGAGCAGCTAATTTTAAAACTGCAGTATATCCTCCATTTCCCCTCCTCTCCTCTTTCCAGAATACCAAAGGGGTTAGGTCACATCCCAGAGCAATCACTTGCCGTGGTTTCTTTTCCCCTCTCTGTTTTCCTTTATCAAACACATTTCTTTCTTTTCCTCTCTTGTGCTATCAGGCAGAGATCTTGAATATCAGGCTGAAGCCAATATTGTCTGTATCATTTTATATATATATATGTATGAATATATGCATATGTGTATATGTGTATATATATGTATGTAAAAATAACTTTTAAAAAACATATATAACATATAATATAATACATATTATATGTAACAATATAATATACATGAGATATTAATTTTATATATATATATATATATATATATATATATAAAATTTCTTCCAAATGAGGCTTTATAATGGAGTTGTTCCTGGTCCCTTGTCTACATTCCTGCTAACAGAAACATTGTGCTACTGAGTTTAAAGGCAGGAAAATAACCAAGAGAGGATGAGCAGGGAGAGATTACAGCAAAGGCTGGACACCAAGAAAACAGGCAAGGACAGGGAGAGGAGGAAGGAAAAATGCGCTTTGCAGATGAATAGCTCCTAACAAGTTTAAAGGAAACATTATTACAATTTTATTGCCTTATTTTATGAAGCTGCTCTAAAAACGAAGTCCTGAAGAAGCAATTAGGCTGAGAACATGAATTTTGCAGCTGTATTTTCCTGGCCCTCCACCTGCCCTGTCAATGAGCTGACGAGCATCCTTGTTCTGTTATCATGTGATGCACAGCTCACTTCGTGTCCTTCAGTCCTCAGAGGACAAAGTAKGGATGGGGTCATGGTGGGACAGACCGACAGAAAATCAAGCAGATATTWAKATTCCTGCTTCTTCCCTRTCCAGGGAGTTGAATCAGGGAAGASATTGATGCTTTTTTTGGAAAAGATGCCTTCTCACGTCTGCTAAACCAGCTGCTTTAGGAGTTCAGTGTGTGCAGGTCTCTCATGATTTCAGCTCAAGCTGTGCTGCCCACCCCTTACCCCTCTAAAAAGTGCCTCCTAGGAAGTGCCTCCWTGTGGGCATTCTCCAGCTGATCCTGACTGCTCCCTCCAAATCCTGTGGCCTTTTTGCACACATTCCTCTGAAGGGAGAGTAGAATGAGTGGAAAATAGCACTGACAGGCAGCTGTCTCCACTTGCACTGTGCCTTCCATAAAAATATTTCCAACCTCAGTTCCCCCACTTGGTGATTAAATTGGAAGAAGAAGCGCTGGTTGAATTTAGCTGGAAAATGTCCTGCAACTGAGCTCCATGATTTTGTGGTGATTTACCTGAACTGCAAAATCCTCACCTTGATAATGTATTTTTGCCCTCACTGGACCACTTCCCTCAGCTCAACTCTTCATAGATGTTGACAGAATTGAAGTCTCCACCCTGACAAGCTGCTCCTGTGGGGAAACAGGCAGGGAACTGATCTCCTCTCAGCACTTATTTTAGGAAGGGATGCCAAGAGTGAATCTTTGTATCCATAGACCAAAAAGGGTATTTTGGCATCCAGTTCTTCTGAAACTTCCTCCTGGGCTTGTTCAGATGCGACCCACTCTTATGAATGCGAGCTAACCAAGGGTTAAAAATATCTCCMCATCAGCTGAATCAGACTGATATTAAAAGGCCATCAACTTTCAAAAATATCACCCCTTGGATAAATAAGGTGCTTTGCAGACTGTTGCATAACTCTCATGTAAATATTAAGTTCCCTTACGAGTTCAAAACATAAAAAGGCTCCAGAAAAAACAGCTGGGTGGGAAAAAGAATGGAGTGTAACTGTGCAGGGGYGAGTTAACACACCAAACAAAAGGATGAAATGTTGCATGTGGCAGAGCTGCCTTCTCAGATGCTCTTTGGGAGTGTTTGAAAGAGTTAAGCCCAATAGTGGAATGTCTTGGGAATGCTGGCAGACAGAGAGTGAGCAGCTTTTTTCTTCCCTCTGGATGGAGGCCCAGGACTGAGCATGCAAAGTGATGACTTTGGATCCGAGTTTGCTTCTCGGGTCTGCAGCAGAGAGCTGGGAAGTGATGCAGTGTTACCAAGAAGTCCTTTGCAAGGGATGTGCAAATGCCCTCCTAAGGCAGGAGAGGTATTTTTACCTCTTCCCTGCTCATCCTTGGGGGCAGCAGGACTGGCTCTGAGAAGATCCACAGAGGGAGAAACCACATCCTGAAGGGCGTGTGCAAAGGGAGAAAGACACATCCCCAAACAGTTTATTTTGGCTGCTGGTTTTTGTTGTCCGTTTTGGTTTGGTGGTTTGGTTTTTTGGKTTTTTTTTTCTCCTTGCTTTTCGTTCTTCTTCTTTGATGGAAATTTCAGTGACTCTTTAACCCTGCGGCTCATAAGGCGCCTTGGGATTAGCTGGTTGCCTCGGAGCAGGGAATCTGGGGTGATTCACACAGGGAGCTGGCATGGCTGCTGTGCTCTTTGGCTTTGAGGATCTGCTCTACAGCTGGGACAGCCTGGTGTGGAGCCTGACGTCCCGGGCTCTGAGGAGCTGCCGCGTGGGGAACCTGAGGCTCCTGCAGCTCATGCTGAAGCCATGGTGCATTTCCAGAGACCTTTATCAGGTAGGGTAAAAAACACCAGGCCAGACCCCCAAACCCCAAGGCTGCAGGGGGGAGACCCCCTGGGAGTCTCACAGGGTCCTGTCCTGTTCCTGCCAACCACTCTGGGTCCTACACAAGTGGTGGGACAGAGGGGATGCTGTGGGCAGGGGAGGTGTGACAGGAGAGACATTTTGGTTTGGAGGATGGTGATGGGGTCTGCTATGGTGGAACACAGGTCCAAACTCTCCTTCCYACAGAGCAAGGGGGGGAATAAGTGAAAGCAAATTAATGTTAAATCTGCTATATSCCCATTCCTTGAACTTTATATCCATAAGTGCAACCTTAATTTTTCTGCATCCTAAGGCTGTCCCTACAGCTGCACAGGAATAATTTATAATTTACCCAGAGGAAGGGGTGCCTAAAGGCACCTAATCTGTGGAAAATGGGCATTTGCAGAGGGTTTTCAACTGTAGTATAACTAATTACCCCTAAGTGACTTGTGCAATGCCTTCTGACTGCTTCATCTYGCAAAGTCCCAGGCATCTGATTGCCTAAAATTTCTGGTTTGCTTGATGTATGGTTTATGTGGTACAGAGAGCTTTGGGGCTTGGACAACTGGCTTCTCTGTAGAGTTACATTAATTGCTTACAGCTTGAGGTATAGTGACACAGCCCTAATAAACTGTGTGTGTTTCTGGGACTGATTAAACTGGGTTAAACAAACTGAACAGCACAGAAGGGACTAGTCCTGAATGTCACTTTGAAAAGCAACTCGTTCCAGTCCATAGGTGAGTCCAGGCTGCTGTGTAAACCCACCAGCTTGTCTGCTTTTTAAATCAGCCTTAGACAACTGAGGYTAGAGGTTTATTCTGCTGTGGGGACAAGCCCATTACGACATTTATCATCTCCACAGATTTGTCTAATGCCGGACGCGGGAGTGACTGATTGGTATTTGCATTTGGAAAATGGATTTTCTGCTACTCCCATTTRCTTGGTATTTTGCTTTTCCTGTGCTTTGGAAGTCTCCATGTGTGAAGCCAATTCATACAGAAGGCAATAGATTAAAAGCCTGTAGAAATTGTGTGTGTTGGTTAGAGGGAGACCAGAGCAGGGCTCTTAGTAATTTCAGCAAACTTTGAACCAGCTTCAAATCATGCTCTGGTTTCAGCAGACTTCAGGAATAGATTTTATGGTCTTTGGAGTTCAGCAAGCATGGGCAGCATTTTTATTTTAAGTATTTGTTTGTTCCCGAAGATACCCACAGCCAGTAACACAAACCCATTGCCCAGGGCTTGGCTTTGAAACCCCCCTGAGAGGCACCATTGGGATGGCTCCAAGTGAACCATGCTGCCCTCCCTGGGCTCTGCTGGCTCTTGGCTGAGCTGAACCCAGAGGTCAGTGTGTGCAGAGGCTGCTGTGGTGTGGGGCTGCCTCACYCTCTCTCTGCAGCTTGTCTTAGGAACCTCAGCCTGAAGCCAATCAGMTCAATGGGCCTGGGAAAGGGGAGGGGGAAGAAAAAGGGCTCAATGCTGAACCTCATTTTTACCTTCCACCTATGTAAAATCACCCTCAAAAACTGAGGAGCTGTTTTCAGATGTGTCCAGGTTCTGATTACTGATAATGCATCCCATCCTATGCTCCATGCACCAGRGGTGCCACTGCCTGTGAGGACTCCCAGGACTGGAGTTCTCCCAGCAGATTTATGTTGCTGTAAGCATTGACCAATCCACAAGTGCACTTTTTCCACTGCAAAATGCACATGCCTTGAGGCATTCCCCATGGCATTTTATCACAATCCTGGCATATTATCCCCCTTTGCCAGAGTGACCAAGGGAATGGGACCAGCAAAGGTGCCTCTCTTCCCACCCAAACAAGCATTAATGCAGCCTGAAAGACACTCACAGGTCAGGATGGACTTGAATAGTTGTTTGTTTCTCAGACAGAATCTGTGAACATCTGCAAAAGCTCAGTTAAACCACGTCACTTTATTTGTCAATGCCCATGAGCTTGCAATTCTTTGGAGAGGAYCTGAAATGCTGGGTCAGGTACCAGGAGAATTGCTGCTGGGTGGAGGTTTGTTGGAAAAGGCATCTCATAGCTCATCACTGCTCAGTTCCAGCAGCAGCATTGTTATTAGCAGCCAGCATGAGCTGGTAGCTAACTCTGCACTTATGGATATTAATGCTAAAAGCATTTCCCCCAGTAGCCAGCATCGTCCAATTTAAATGCTGGCAGGGTATTTTAGTAGAGTATTGCTTGGACAGAAAGCCTGACAGTTTAATCACTTCCCAGAGACAGAAACTTCTTCCACTGCTGATTATTTAGATGAGGAAATAAGCTCTTGACTGTTCTAGTTTTTGTTGTTACTATATATTAATCCCTGTTGCTGCTGCACCTTGAGAGCAAGGCAGACCAGTGTAGGACTCCTGCCTGCTACCAGGACCAGAAAAATTCTAAAAAGAAACATTAAAGAGAAACATCAATCAACTTTGTAAAATTAAGCCATGCTTTTTCATACTCTGAAAAGTATATTTTGTGGTTTTCTTTGGGTTAACCCCGTCTCAGTGCATCTCTGGTTCTGGTGCCTTTTGCTGAAACAGGGTTGGGGGCAGCAGAGCAGTGCAGCACACAGCCAGGTTCTGGGCACCCAAAACTGGGGAGAGCTCAGCTCCTCCACCAGCCAGGATCAAGGCTCTTCAGGTATGGCTCTGACTTAGGTGATTTTTTCATGTCCTTGCTCTAGTCTGTTGTCTCCACCACACAAACATTCCAAAGCTTCCCAGTTGCTTTCTACTGTCCCATCTTCAAAATACATAAAAACAAAGACAACATTGTCCACAATGTAGATATTCACTACCAATACAAGAGGCAATGGGTTCTTGGAAAYAAAACAAGCTCCAGGCATCGACATAATCAGTGCAATTCCCTTATTTATGATGAGAGACTTTACTTTCTTTGCTCTCAGAAAATCGGCACCAATGCTTTAGATGAAACAGCAGTTTTGGGGCAATGCTGGCTGCAGTGGTTACAGTGGGATCTGAAACWTTTCAGTGTTCAAATCCACCCTGACGCAGCAATTGGAAGTCTGGACTTGCTCAAGCTGCACTCTGGGCAGCAGTTGTTATAAAATAGGTTAAAACAATCAAAAAATGGTTCCTTCATTYTTGGTCTCCAGGCTGTATTTGTCTCAGGGATGCTGAGTGGCTCCATTTTTCACTGTCTCTGAGCAATGCTTTGGTGCTCAGGCCATCTGAGCACTACTGAGAGCTGCAGGCCTTTGGTACCCTGAAGAATACCATCGTCTGTCTCAGACTGCATTTCTTTCCTGGCAAATAAATCCTCCCCCCAGTCTGCTGTGATTCCCAAGGACACATTTGTCTGCCCAGTCTGAAACAAACCTCTTGCCTTGATCTGTTTTCAGTGGGGCTAATATTCACCAGTTGTTACATTTTAATTGTAATGAACCCTTGCTATATTTTAATTGGGKTTTTTTTTGTRATCCACTATGTGGTTGTCTGACTGCATGATTGGAATTCATTTGAAAAAGGGGATGAGCAAATAATAAACTTCCAGGCAGGGCTCTCAGACAGTCAGTTGTGCAAGATGTCACCGAGCTGTCGGATGTATTTTTACCAATGCCCAGATGTCTGACTGCTCTGACCTACTAAACAAATGGCCCTGTGAGCTAACACAGTGCCTGCTTTTGCAGAAATACTCACATTTCAAGAAGTGCTGGGGGAGGGCTGGCTTATTATTATGGGATAAGCAGTCAGTGCTGCATTTTAACATCCTGAAGATAATTCACTATTTATTTAATCTCCAAATCCATCAACAAATGTTTTAGTTTCCCAGCGATGCCTGTGCAATGTCAAAGAACATTAGGCAGTGCAGGACCTACATCTACAGTAAAAATGTGTTTATGTGTCTCGACTGTTTAAAATCCCACCAACTGCTCCTACCAAGTCAGAGGCAGACCACTGGATGCAGAGCCATCTCTCAAGGAAACCACTCACAGACATTTAAGTCCTCACCCTCTGTAGACAATGTGCACTTTTTTACACACTGCTTCTTCTCCACCAAGTGCTTGGAAAGACAGTTAAGTAATTTTACTGCTATAGAAACAGAGGCAGAATCAGATTAAATTCCTTCAGGTTATGGGCACAAGTGCAGAATTGTCTGCAGTACCTCATTGCTCCCCAGATGCCCAGTTACAAGCAATGGAATTAAGGAAGGAGGTGGGATGTAGAATTTTGGATTGTAGATTTTTGGATTGTAAAATTTTGTAGATTAGCTGTGTGCTAACCTAAAATGAGGAAGAGGAAAGAGCTTTTGCTGTGCCGGCAGATATGGACATACATGGAATATCCTATACWTTAGCCAAAAGTTTAATTTTGGCTATTAGGAAGAAATTGTTGTATGTTAGGAATTAATCCTTCACTAGGGCAGTGAGGCACTGGAACAGATTGCCCAGAGAAGCTGTGGATGCCCCATCCCTGGAAGTGTTTGAGGCCAGGCTGGATGGGACTCAGAGCAACCTGGGCTAGTGGGAGGTGTCCCTGCCCATGGCAGGGGGCTGGAACTCGAGGATCTTTGAGCTTCCTTCCAACCCAAACCATTCTGTGATTCTACTTTCCAGATCCTACAATTTTCCCAGAGGAGAAAGCACCTCAGGTGCCTTCACACTGCTGGCCATGGGGTGACAATGGTTTTTCCCCCAGCTGCCATGGGCACTGGGAAGTTGACCTGGAGGGTTTTGGGGTTTCGCCCCCTTTCACCTGGGGTTTTGCTGGCACCCTGCTGGGTAGTGCACCAAAAAAGGGAATTTTTTTATTCCACCTGTTTCCACTTCATGGTGGGATCTGAGGCATCCCCACAACCCCATGTGCCCTATGAGGAATCATAGTCTTCCTCCTCAGAAAGGAGCAGTTTGGAAATTCCATTCTTGTTTCAGCATCATTCTTCACCTGGTTGCCTTGAAGACATCTTATATTTAAGCACAGTTAAAGATTCAGGAGGAAAAGCAGCATTGCTGCTGTAAAARGCTGTGCAAAGCAATTTTGGGCAAGAGGGAGGAAGGAAAGGGCTGAAATGTTAAACACATCATTTCAGATTGGCAAAATTTCCAGGTTTTGATTTATAGCTTCATCACCAAGTAGATTAATGTGGAATTCAAACACAACCAGCTCTTTGCTTTCCTTCCAGGCCTGACATATTAACATTTCCCATTAATCTAGTCAGCTCCAGCAGGATGAAGGCTGAGGAAATGGGGGATTAGGCATGTGGGAGTGATGGGTGGGCAGGGGAAAAGAGCCAACAAAATTCACTTTACTTAACTAACTAACTAAAGTAGAGAGCATGGGACTTTGTTCAGGTCTCAGGTTCTACCTGGAGCTGTTTCTGACTCCCTTAAAGACAGCAAACTCTGATTCTTTCTCTTCTGGTGCTGGGCAGAGGGGTTTCAGTGGGGCTGCTGACTTTCTGCTCATCAGGACAGTGGTGGAGGTGGGCACTGSTGCCCCATGGAGCTGAGCTCAAAGGGCTCTTTGCTGGCCCTGCTCTCAGAACTTTGTCATGCCCCAGTGCAGCTGGGGCTCAGGAGGCTCCAGGCCTCCAGTCTGCCTAATTCCCACTTTTGTGGGAGGCAACTATGACTTCTTTTCCCCAGCACTCTTTGCTGATCTAGCCCACAGTCTCTGGAGCCGCCCTGGAGACTTCTCAAACTTTATTGCTACACATTTAAGCATTTATGAGATTTTAACTGCTTCTCTTTGAAAAAAAAAATTTAAAAATGAGAGAGAGCAATGAAAACACCCAAAGCAACAACAACTAACAAAAATCACACCAAAAAAAAGAGAGGGGAAAACAACCATCCACCCAGAGCTGCCGAAAGGCCTAATGAGCCTCATGTGTTTCCAAAGGCAGCTCTGGAACTTGTGGCTTGCAGAGTTTCTCACCCCATCTTCATTACAGGCACAGCAAAGAAGGTTAGACAGCAAGAGGAGGGGAAATGCAAATGCTAACAATTCATTTTTGCCAGAAATCATATCCAACACACAGGAAAAAAAAAAAAAAAAAAGAGCCTGTGGGGAAACCTCAAGGCATTTCCATTCAAATTGTCTATGAGGAAAGCACAAGAGTGCTCACTAAGTTCCCACCCCCAGGTATTTTTATAGCACACTGTAAAGTCGCCTCTAGCATTTGATACACACTTCTCCTGCCTTTGTGGGGCTGGGAAGGGCTGGGACCATCTGGTAGGATCTGTGCCACTGCCACCAGCCCCACCACAGCCCCTYGGTGGCCAACGTGGAGCTGCACCAGGCTGGGGCTTGTGCTCACTAATTATTAACAAACAGAACCCTCTGGTGCTTTCCATGGGCTGCAGCTCATCCAGTGCTGCTAGAAAATGAGGGGGACCTTAAAACAACATTGACCCTCCTATTTGTCTTTACATGAATTTTTAGGGATGGCAGGAGGAGACTGAGTGTCAAGTCTCATGACTGAGCTTTTTTTTTGTTCAATAAATACAGCAGCCTCTTAAAAGAGGAGGTGTACTTGGCCTTGCTTTGCTGCCCTGTGAATTCTTCCAGCCTGCCTCCCTGTGGGAAACACTCAACCTCAGTTCCAGGCTGTTCATGGGACAGGAGTCTGGCTGCCCCTGTTTGGGACATGGGAAAAGTCCTTCATGGTGTTGAATCCACTCCACTAATAAATGGGTTAGCATTGCCAGTGCAGCTTATAGAGGCCACCAGCTTGAGCAGACACAAGCAATGCTGAATTGTTCCTAAACAGGCTGGATCTGAGTCTGTCCCAAGGCTGAGCTCTCTTGAAGCCACCACCAATGACTTGGGTGTTCCTGCACCATCTTTGTTTTAGTCTGCAAGGGATGAAAAGTGTGGTCTCCACAGGGAATACAAACTGTCTCAGCTGTGAGACAATCTCCAGCAGTTCACCCTGCTTACAGCAAAAATGCATCTTGCAGCAAAGCAAGGAAAGTATTTTTTGGTCCCCTGGGTTAGCAGAAGCCAAGTCTGAACTGCTTCTTCCTAGGCTTAGCCATTTTCTGCTCAGTGTCTAGAATCATGAGATGGGATGCATCTTCTGTTCTTTTATTTCTCATAAATTAGGTAAGTCATCCATCCATGCTGATTCCTTCCAAGATAGGCATCCTGTGCAAGTCATTCTCTAGAGGTGCCAAACCCTTTGTGTGGAGACCAGAAAGAGCTGAGACTGCTAAACCCAACTGCATGCTCAAGTATTAAACACCCACAGTCCTGTGACCTGCAGCTCAGTCACGTTGTTCTGATTAAAKATATGTCATCCAAGGCCAGGGTGGAAAATTCTGGAAGCCTGCAGGAAGGTCAGCAGCTGTCAGGACAGTGCCCAGCAGTCCTGCTCAAGTCATCAAGCTTCAGCTGCTGGAGTTACCACAACATGCTCTGCACTGGGACAGGCCCCCAGGAACCTGCTTTGGGTAAAGAGCTTGGCTTCCCCAGAGAGACATTTGTGAGCACTTCAAACCTCTAAAGTAATTGAAAACAGCAGGGACTTYTGCCAGCAGCATTTTTGTTTGGTTCCACCCCTTCTGCCTCAAAGAGAAATCCATCTTGAATACACGGCTCAGAGTAGCCCCAGAACAGGTCCAGCCCCAACAGGCTTCCACATGTGTCTGCTCTTGCATAAGAGAAGATGATCATGGGGAAAAAAGGCTTTTTTMTTCTCTGTTTGCAACATGCCTTTGAGGCCCCACCAGAGTCCTTGTGCAATGGATTCCATTTCCTTCAGATRTTCTCCTGGAGCAAAGGTGGAGCTGGCTGGGGCCACTGAGCCAGTCCTGCCCTGCCTGTGTCTGCAGCTGCCCCCAAGAGGCTGCCATGAATCATCTCTGCTCTTGCAGAAACTCTCTTCACATCCAGCCAACAGCACTCAGTTGTTTAGAAATAAACAGGAACTCTTGGCCATGGGAGTTTTGGGGAAAAAACRGGCCAAATTAGGCACTCCAAAGATGTCTTTTTTGTGATAGCAAAAAAAGAACAGAACAAAGGCTCTGAATGCCATCCAAGTGTAAGTACCAGAGGGCACTGAAGTTGAGGGATGGCTTGCCTCTCCTTTGTTCCCTCTGTCTTTCCCTGGTTGGATTGAGGAGGATAAACCCATGCACCTTCGACACTCACAAGTGGCTACGGGCAACATTTGCACTTTAATTACTTCTTAAGCTTAAATATAAATTTCAGATTTCTAGTGTCCAGTCCTTTTTATTCATCTATAAGACTCTTCATTTAAATCTCCTATGCACTGTATGTGTTCAAGTGAGCAGAGGAGGGTTGTTGTTTTCTTAAATTTGAATCTTATGAGCCCAATCTGCAGGGAAACATGGGATTTCAAGCCCTGCCCTTTTCCTTCCTCTCCTTTCAGTCCAGGAGGTGCCTTTATTTTTAACCATGAGTCCACTGAGACTCCAAAACAGCTGACAAAGAGTAGTTTCAGGCCAGTCCTATCCCCTGCTCCTGGAGAAGAGACCTGCATGGCAGCCAGTGCTAAGTCCCAACTATTAAAAGTTATCCAAGGTCAAATTCCTCCATGCTCTGAACTTCCATCTACYCCTCAATGGGGATTAAAGTCTGTCCAGCACCTGGCAGGAGTCACCCCATGTCTGCAGCATTGCATAACCTGCAGTGTTGTGTGCAGCTACTCGCCAACCTCTCTGTCACTGTGCTGCTGGAGCTGCTGAACACTGGGGTTTGAGGGGCTCTCACAAAGCTCCASGAGGGCAGGAATGTGGGGTTTACAGCCACTGCAAACCTGCTTTKCTCCACTTCCATGAGGCCTGATCTTAACCCCTCTGTGTTCAGGGGCTTAGCMCATTTGTACAGTCACTTCCACGCCCATAAAGAGGCAGCTCATGATGAAGAGAGACGTGATTGAGAGCTGGGAATCTTTATGTTACTGTAAGTTGCTGCACTTGGGTTGATCTCTGCTTTTTCTTCTTTTTTTTTAATGTTTTTTTTTAGTATTCTTCAGAACCCCACAGCCAGGGGAGCCTAGAGTCATGCAGGTCCTCATGTGCACAGCCACAGCTGAGACAACAACTTTGAGTATCATCAGGGCTACAGGCTGAGTTGGGCTTTGCAAAGCCTCAGGTGATCAATCAGGGGTTTTTCAAAACCAGACTGCAAAGGRGGAACTGTTTGTGCCAGACAAATTATATCAGAGCAGCCACTGGGATGAGGAGGCAGTGAAGGAGGAAGGGGAATAAACAGCACAGGAGTTGGGTAATTTCTAATTCAAGTGAGAATAGAGCCAGTGTTCATCTCAGAAAAGAGAGGTTCTGGGAAGTTCAGTGCATTGCATATTCTCAGGCATTCGTCATCTGAAAAGTCTTTTAATTGCCACTATTATATCATATCACAAACATTCTTGTAATTTATCAGTCATAACCTCCTACAAAGGGATTCTTTCATTGCCATTTTCACTGAAATCTTTTCCCCTTGGATCCCAGTCCTGCAACACACTCAGACTGGGAATCTGGAAGTGGAACTTTTTTCTTTTTTTTCTAAACACAAGTTGTTGCTTTGCAGACAACGTTTCACTAACGGTCTGTGTCCCAGTTTCAACTTCTTTCCTCTTCATCCCACGATAACCAGCTCTTAACAGCTCTCTTTCCTCTTATGGTAAAAGCTGAAATGTAAATAATCAGGATGTCCCAAGTGTCAGGAGCCAGCTGAGTCCTGCTAGCCCAGACCATGGCTCTCCGACACCCGGCTGCCTTAAACATTTGGCTCAGCCAACAGACTGTATTTATAATGTAAACTCCCCTTGTCAGCTCCTAACTCCTGGCTCCAGATTTAGAAAATTTAACGTTTCTGGGGGTTGTATTTTCCCACCACTTAGTCAAGAGCTGAAATTTTTCCTCTCAGAAAATACACTTGTGTGTCAAAGGCCAACAACGAAAAAAATATCAGTAGTTTTGCAGCCTAAATATAGCACAGAGCACAGAGCTGAGATCCCAAATTCCTGTGAAAGAGCCAGTGTAAACAGCCATAGTCTGTGCAACCTGGGAGGGGGCTGCTCCCGGGGCTTTTTCCTTACGTTATTGTACACCATGGTGCCTGGATGTCCTGGCACGGGTGAGGAGCCCTTTGTGCAGGGACATCCTGGCCAAAGCCCTTCCCATCCATGGCTTTCATTATTCAGCCTCAGCTAAAAGCTTCAGAGACACCCCAGCCTGCAGATGCTGTCCTTGCACTGCTTACACCCACAGGTCACAAGGGGTTGGTTGGGTGGTCTGGATGTGAAAGCCCCAGGTTCAAGTGCTGCCCTTGGCTTTGCCAAGGAGTCACATTGCAAGGATGAACCATGAGGATGATCCCCCTGTGACCACAAAATCAGCCAGCAGAAATTAAGCCTTGWTCCTCTGTTGGGTGCTGGTGATCAACACTGGCTCCAAGGGATAATCCACTGCCATCATGAGTGGGAGAATGTACAACAGCAAAACTAATCACATCTTACCACAGATGGTTTAACAAGCACAAACTCATTCCTCTGATCCAGCTCATCTTACAKTTCATACATAAAGCAAGAAGTTCATATCCTACCAGTAGCTGGGGGTGACCAGGAGAGATGAATCCATTTGCCCTGCAGAGGTCTAGRATTGCCCAGAACCATCTTCCACCCCCTTCACCTTCAGCCTAGGCCAGTGTCTCTCATTCATTAATACACATGGATAATGTCTTTACCATTAGCTGTAGATGGGAAAGACATGATARCCATTAGAGCTTCCCCTCCCTCTTGTATCAGGCTTGGGAGGGTTGGAATTAAATGAAACCTGGCCAAGGGAAGTGCAGGAGGGAATACAGCATGCATGGTGCTGAAATGGTTTGTGAATGCTCAAGGGTGGACAGAGCTAATTTCTGTCAAAGCTGATAACGCTGGTTTACTACATCCCTTTTCATTTCACTCACCCAACTCTCAGTGGATCTCATTATCCTGGAATTCATTCAAGAGTCCCCACATCCTCTAACAGGGCTCCAGACACCTTGCAGGTCTCCAGGGATTAATTGATATTAATACAGAGCAGTCATAAGTTTTCTCAGTGGGGCATTTGCTCCCGTGTCTCACAAGTTTGTTGTGTTTTAGGGATGAGTATATTTGGATGGCCTCTTGGGATTTTCTCCAAAGGTTTTCTCAAAGGAAAGGTCTTCTCCAAATCTTTCTACTCACATTCATCTTTTTGTGGGATGTGCTTTCCTCTTTCATTCTCAGCCATTATTTGCTTTGGTGTAGCCAGGCTGCTGTTTGAGTAGCAGGTATGAGACCCGAGCAGGGTGRCAAACCCAAAGGGATGACAAGCCTGCAGCCTTGGAGAGCTGCAGTGCCATTGAAATACCACATATCTGCCCTCTTACAGATTCAGGCAGATCTGCTATTTGTCCTCTTGCTTTCCAGTATTTTTTGCTCTGCCTGTTCTTGCCAGGAGCTGCACCCTATCTCGTGTTCATAAGCAAATTAAAGTGCTTGCAGGTGACACTGCTCCTCACCTCCTCTGAGGCAAAACCCAAATGCAGCTCAGGATGCCAAGTGCTGCTTCACAAGTCCATGGTGCACCCCAGGAGTGAAAGCAGCTGAGTGATTGAGCATTGTAGTGCAGCAGCTGTGGAGCATGGGACCAGCTATTTGAAGAAGACTCCTATGTTAGTCATCACTGACCTCATTTTGAWCACCCATCAATATGCTCATCCTTTTATTTCAAAATACCCAGAAAGTCTTCATGCAAAATGAAGCACACTCAGAAAAWATACTCCAAAAGGATTTTGCTGGGCTATTTGGCAGTTTGGGAAATCTGCAGAATCACTATCATTTGACAGTTTTCATAGCTATTTTAAAAAAGGGAGTTTTAAATTAGTACTGTAAGAGCCRTGTGGAATCTGGAGTCAGACTGGGACAAAGCTGGATCTCAAATCAGCAGTTGTTCTGTTCTGGACTGAGGAGGCTTTTTGGGCTTATTCAGCTTCCCAGCTGAATGCCGGGAAGTGGTGAATAAGCTGCTTCATATTTGAAGGAAAGACATGAATAGAAATGTTAATTTAAAAGGAGAAATTTGCCTCGGATCCATTGTCCTTGCCTGGGACAAGGACACTGGGCTCTGCACCCAGCTTTGCCAAGGACTCTGTAGCATCTTGGGACCTTGCAAGACCTGTGATGCCTGTGTGTCTGTGTTTCCTCCTCTGTTGTCCAGAATTGCTTTGGGACTATCTGAGTTTATAAAAGTGCACTTGACAAGAGACTTCAGCCAAGCTACAAAAGCTGCACTGTGCATAATGAACTCTTAATGAGAGAGGGCACCATCCTTCAGCACCAAACTCATGCAGTCAGTGCAGTCATGGGCCTTCATCTTGCAAATGCAAGGGACAGCTTCCTCACCATGGGCTGATAGGRGCAAAGCTGCTGTGCAGAGCTGAGACCGTAAATCAGGAGGCAGAGCTGGATTAACTAGTATATACAGCAGGACCTGGTGTGGAAGCAAGGGTAGGTGTGTTATGTGGTCCTGCTGTGCTGCTCAGACCTTCTTGCACAAGCAAGAAATATCCCTTTTTCCAGGGTCTTTCAAATCCCTTGAACTTGGATTACTGCCAGGAAACCAAAGGAGCACAGTGGAAATCCAACAAATCTCTCTGTTGTCCTTTTCCAGGCAGTGATAGGACTGATAAGGGGTCTTGTTACCAAAAAAAAAAAAAAAAAAAAAAAAAGAGATCTTATTTCTTTCCCTGTTTTCATAGAACCATTCCTGGTTTCTTTGTGTTTTCCTTCCCTTTCATGAGCCTGAGCATCTGTACCTGAAAGGTTTCATAACCCACCACTAAATGGCTTCACAAGGCAGCCTTAAACAGGTGCTGTTTGACAGCAGAAACTCAAGTCAGGCACGAACCCCAAGTCTTTGCTGATTCAGAGTCTTCCATTGTATTCAACAATAAAATCTGTAAAGTGAGGAGCAGTGAGAGGACTTGAACAACAAAACACRATATTTACCAGTAAAACATCTAACCCAGGGAATGGACAGAGGAGTGAGGAATTAGGAGAAGGCCCGAAGCTGTGATGCACAGTACCACCTAGTGACAGAGCCTGGCTGCATGAGAAGGGCAACCCCGTGTTTGCAAAGTTCAGGGTCCATTTCCCAATCCCATCCTTAATCYGATTTCCCAACTGCGCCGCATCCGTGACCATCTCCGGCACTGGAGGGACAGCACCAATCCAGCAGCTGCTGATTTTTTCATCTTTTTCAYGGTTTCTTTTTTGCAAAGCAGGGGTTGGATGGACAGGGTTCCTGTGTCCCATCAGAGGCAGCAGTGGATGCTGTTTTGTTGGCTGTGTGGGGTGTGCAGGTTGGGCTCAGCGTGCATCTCCCACTGAATCACCCACGAGGAATTCCTCAGTGCATTGTGCAAGCAGGGAAGGGAAAAATGCAGGGTCCAGTGAGTAATGCAGCCTTTCAGGGCATCTGAAATGAAAAGAAATGCCACAAACTTGTTCCATTTGTAGAAACGATGTGAAAGAGCAGTGTGACAGGCTCTGCTCAAGAGCGGGCTTGTAACCTTTTCCATTAATTTCTTTTCAAAGAATTGCTTATTGAAGGCTAAGCTGCTTTTTATAAGCCTTAGAGGCTGAGTGTGTCTTTGCCCTTTTTTTATTATTATTGCTGCTCCTCTCCCTTGCTCTCTTCTTAGAGAAAGCAGGTACTGTACAGTGGTGGTGCTTCTCTCTCTGAAACAAGCCCAGCATCGTGATGGRAATTCTGTCACCTTTTGGCAGAGGTGGGATTGCATGCAGCAAAGTGAACTCAAAGAAATCCAGTTCTGTTGAATTTCCCCATATTCCAGCCCACAGATTTACCCGTGATCCAAGCAGATGTGCTTAAAAGAATTTGATTCCTTCTCCTCATTMAGGTCCCTTTGCACACGTTCTGGAGCGAGGGCTAAAAGGCTCCGCTCAGTCTCCGCGTGTGGGTGAGGAGCACAAGAGCTGGTGGGAGGCAGCACAAGAGCTCTGCACCTCCCTGCAAGGCCCCATCCACATGCAAGGCTCCTGCACACATTCTGCCCTAAATGTTTGTGTGAATTACAGCGGGGCTGGAAGAGCCTGGGGCCTCCCTGTGCTCTGTGGTTTGTGTCAGCAGGCAGGGTGGGTGTGTGTAAGGTTCGAGTTAGGGTCAGGGTTAGGGGTAAGGYTAGGGTAGCCTGTTTGTCCTCCCTCCCTTTTTGTCCTCCCAGGGAAAGGATATTCAGGCTCTCTCCTGGTCCTCAGCTAAAGCTTCCCTAGTTGATGGGCAGACTCTTGCTTGCACACCAAGCAAGCTGAGATGATTTTCTTAAACTGACATCCCTTCCCTGAGTTTCACCAAAGACTGGATGGGAACCCAAACACCAATGCTGCCTTTCTTTCACTTGCTAAAATCTACTAAATCACTGGAGTGCAAGAACAAATTAGCATATTTGTTGGTGCCACCAACATGATTTTWTCCTGAAAAAGGAAATGCAAAGCCCCTGAGTGCAGTGATCCCAGCAAGAATACCTGGCCCCTGCCACCCATGGAATGAGGCCTCTCATGCAGACAGCCACCCCACAGCAAATACAGCATTTCCAGCATGATTTCTTCTTAGATTTCTTATTCTCCTTGAGCTCATTGCTTTTTTCTTTCCCACAATCCATGGTGCTATGTCCAGCTCTGGAGGAGCTCCTGCAGCTGGGTAAACACTCCTGAGTGAATGGGGCCCTTCACAATGGAGCCACCAGGAAATCCAAACACTGTAAAGGCCAACAATTCAGCAGGGACATAATCCTGTCATTACAACCCAAGCACCAGGAAAACACAGTCTGAACTGAGTTGCACCCCAAACAATAGGTTTTCCACCGCACAGGTCTCCAGGAGTGGCTCTTTCCCTTGACTTTGTTCAGCCATTCTGCAGATGGATATTGGGATCTCCCCCTCCCCACCCAGGATATTGGGATGTCTCCCATTCAGATCTTTGGATCTCCTCCCTCCCCACCCGGGATGTTCCAGCTACATTAGGCTGCACCAGCCCCACTGCCCTTACAGGCCTGCAGTCCRTGTGGAGATAGGATGGAGGGATGATAAATGCAGAAATATTAACAGGTTGAATTCTGTCCATGTTTCTGGAGGGGTAAATGTGAATTATGAGAGTGAGTTTWCTGCTGATTTATGCCAGCCAGGCTGATGGAGAGCTGGGTCAGGCTGGCTGCTTCCACAGGCAGAGGGGTTTATGGGCTTTTAGGCAGCAGGGTGAGGAGCAGAAGTGGAGGACTCTATTCCATGATGTTTTCCCCTGGCATGTGGGAACAGGTGTTGGAAATCCAGCGTCATTTACCTCTGTCTGTGCACTTGGACAGTGGCTTTGTCCACTGTGATCTATTCTGGCTCTCAGATTCCTTGCTTGGACCCATGCAAGCTCCCTTTCCCCAGGATGTACTAATCATATATATTTTTCTGGAATGCAATCACATGCAAAGCAACTCTCATTAATCTCCGTCCATTGCTTCAAGGCAAACTTCCTCAGCTGTAAATTGGAGATTTTACCAGGATCTGACCTTGAACAGAGAAGCCAATATAATACATGCTGATACGGGCAAACTGGCTGCGAGTCTCAAGTGAGCAAAAACACCAAGCCAAATCCCAAAGTCCAGAATTAGGCAGCTTTATAGTAACTGAGGAGCTGGCTCACTGTGCTATTGGCATACAGGGAAATTAATCATATCCTGCAACAGCGTTCACAGGATGTGTTTGATTTATTACTAATCCTGCACACCCTTGCAGCTGCTGATGTGCTGCCAGAGGGTGCTGTAATGATGCAGCTGGCACCCCTGTCGTGACAGCCATCAACACAGCCACTGCCTGCTGCTGGATCCATCATCCTCAGCATCTCCTACCTGAGCTGAAAAATCAAGCCCTGGAGCGGAGAGTTTAAGTTTGTCTCCTATATAAATAATATTTATTTATTCTTGTGATACGTTCTTATACAAGGATAAGAATGTTTAATGTGCCCAGAGTGGGGGAGTATGTGTAAAATAATAAATGCTTGAAATAATATATACTTAGATATAATAGATATTAAAATAATAGATATTTCAAAATRTTTGGATCTGCAGAACAAAACTGATCTTGGCTCAGCCTGTGTGAGTTTCTATCACCCAGCTGCCCCATGCTGGGCAGTCAGTGGGCAGGCTGTGCATCACCCTGAGGCCAAGATGCTTTGTAATTGAGAATGGAAAGACACAGCTACAGTAGTGCTGTCTTCCCAAAACACATCTGACCCTCATGAGATTAGGCCATGGAAAGAGGATATGGAAGAAATTAAATTCTCATTCTCTGAGGGTTTCTTGCCTTGTTTGAGTCCTGGGCCTTGCCTGATAAAAGGCATTTCAGATTTTAAAATTCACAACCCAGTGTTTGGAAAAATTGAAATATATTGACTATGGCAGTATTTCTATTACATGTTTTTCTTAAGCTTAAAAAAGATTGGAAATTAATGCCCCTTTTTTTTTTTTTCAGCAGGGAAAGTCAAAATAAATTGTTGTGAATTTTCCCACTTTTTCACAACCACATTTTACTCTTAGCAAAGCATTAATTTCCAGGGCATTTTTTCATGGGTACTTTCTCTGTCAAAACACTATTTTCATCAGCACCTTTCCAGTTTGCCAAGCAGTCCCTTTGCTCAGGGAGGGGCTGGTCATGCAGACAGCACTAAATGTGCCTGCTGACCAGGAAAGGGCTGTGTCCATTCTCACACCAATGGCACCACTGACTAAAGGAGATTAGACTTATTCAGTTCAGCTCCCTTCCCATGGAGAAACCTGCCTTGTGCAGAGCACAGGAGTCTGATTCTCAGAGCGAGGGTGATGTGTTCCCAAGTGTAAAGATGAAGTGCAAGGTAAGACAGCTTCTGAAGAGAGTCTCACTGAGCTCAAGGCTGCTTCAAAAGACYTTTCTTCTCTAGGATGTGCAGTCATGGCAGGAGCTAGGCCTGGCTTTAAATCCCTCAAAATCAGAGACCGAGCGGCAGGGCTGGTTGAAATGCACATACCTCATAGCTGTGGACATCAAGATATAAGGCTTTACCTGTTTTATTAACACTGGGACAGTGKTTTTGCCTGATGTCCCTATCTCCTTTCACCCTGGCCAATAAAGCTGGGGAAGGGTGGTGCATGCAGGAGACCCTTGCATCATCTGGAGACCCTTCCCCAGGGCAGGGTCCTCCTCCTCCAGCTCAGGCAGGACATCTGTGCCCCACTCTGGGGCAGAGATCCTGGTCAGGCATGGCCYAGCCTGGCTGTTAATTATCCCACAAGGAAGAGGAACCCGCTGCGTAAATCATGGAACGAGGGCTGTCAGCATCAGAGGGGATTCTCACTGGGATGACAGGCATGACCTGCTTTTCATGCTTTCTCCTTTTATTTGGTGACATGCTGTCATTCAGTATTCACTGCTGGAGTTTTTCTCTCGGGGGTTTCTCCCTTGTTCCTTCAGCACTGAGGATAACCAAGGTGGGGATGTGGGACAGCAGCCACACAGCTTCAAATGCCCCAATACAATCTCCTGCAGCTGGGCAACTCTATTCATCCTGGATGCATGAAGTCTTACTAAATGACAATGGTACATAATGCACAGCACCTTCAGGATTGCCTTCAAAATCTCTTCAGCATGGTCACCACTAGCCCTAGCTCTCACTGAGATGCATCCCACACCAGAGCAACAAATATACATCAATTTTGCACATGAACATATGGACGTGTATGGGGAAGAGTCCTTAAAGCAAGCAAACTGCCAACCTCCCTGCAGCAACCTTTGGTTTTATTCTGTGGGCATGTTCAGAGAGGTAAAGGTGGGTTCTGAGTTAGGACAGCCCTTGTTGTGCCAGGAAGGGAGATATAAGCCCAGAAACCTATTCAAACACTTCCAAAAATGGGGTTGGTTTCTCAGCACCTGGCATTCAGCATTTACTTGCACATCACCCCAAAAGAGTTGCATCAAGTTAATGCAGCCCTGAGTCTCCATTTGAGCTGAAATTTCTGTTTGCCTAAATGTGACATTTAGCACAAGTCTCTCAGCCCTGCACCAGGGCAGCATTTGGCACCAAACACGAGATGTGGAAGCATGTTTAGACATGTGGACATTCAGGCCCCATCTCCCAAACAAAATCTACCMTGTTCAGCAGAAACTTCCTTTAATCCCTTCTAGCTCATCAAGCTGTTGATAATTATAAATCATGATTATATTATAATAGTAAGCCATCAATTACTAGAGACTGCAGAGAGAGAGATGGAAACATTCTCTAAATTTATGCTGTTGCAAAGTGATTTTGACAGACTCTCTGCTGACAGCACCTTGCACCTGCCATACTGAGCACAACAGCAGGCTCAGTACAGGTCACTGCCTAAATGGGGGTTGAATTTTTGTTTTATACATTGCAGATCTTTAACCCTGTAGAAAAGGAGGCTCAGGGGTGACCTTATCAYCCTCTCCAACTATCTGAAAGGAGGCTGCAGCCAGGTGGGGGCTGGACTCTTCTCCCAGGTGATAAGTGACAGGAGGAGGGGAGGTGGTCTTAAGGTGTGCTAGGGGAGGCTCAGGTTGGACAGTGGGAGGAATTTCTTCACRGAAGAGGTGATGAGACATTGGAATGGGCTGCCYGGGGAGGTGGTGGAGTCACCATCCTGAAGGTGTTCAAGGAAAGCCTGGACGTGGCACTCGGGGTCATGGTCTGGTTGACAAGGTGGAGCTTGGTCATGGGTTGGACTTGATGAKCTCAGAGGCCTCTTCCAACCTCATTGAGTCTGTGATTCTGTGATCACAGTAGGTCTGGATGCTGCAGCGCAGGGAGAAATGTGCACTTTCACAAGCATCTTCTGTGCCCACAAAACACCAAACATGCAGGGCCAGCTCCTCCTGCCTGGACAATGCTGGATGCAAAACAGAAGCAAAAGTATTTTTGCAGTGATTTTTTTGCAGCCATCCCTGGGGAATCATTCCCCAGGAAGCCTCAGGTGGCTTTGGGTACCCAGAGCTTCCCACAGCTGCAAGCTCAGGAAAGAGTCAGAGCATCATGTTTGCTCAAAAGAGGCAAAGCCCATGGAAAGCTGGGTTATGTTTATGATTTTAGAGTGGCTGGCTTCCTCAAACACCCCCTAGCAATGCTGAAGCCACAATTATGGTCCTTAAGCTGCTGCCAGTGGTGCCAGGGCACTTGGTTGAAGAAGGAGCAGTGAGACACAGCCCACCTGCTCCCATTCCATTGCTCAAGCTGCCWGTGAGGCACAAGGAGCAGCTTGGAGAAACAGCCCTGTGTGCATGGATACCCATCCACAGGGGCTGGGCTGTGTAGAGGGTGCTGGCTTTGTCGTATTTCTGTAACAATAAATACATATTTATGTAAAAATCAATTAAAAAAAAAAAACTTTAGGCTCTGTTTCAGATGAAGATGGGTTTGGGCAGGCCAGCTCCCTTGGGCTGCTCAGTCTAAATGCCCCTCTTCCCTTGGAGGCAACCAGATTGCACTGGGGGTTAGCCACAACCTTCAGAAAACTATGGAAAAATGCACTGTGTCCACCATCCTCTGTCAAAACACGAAATAACAGCCTGCCAAAGYTGGTAAATACCCCATGGAAGGCACAGGGGGCCACAAAGTGCATGTTTTATCAGTGGCCACTCCAACATTTGCATCTGGCAGAGATCATGCTCTGCACCCAGAGCCATGGGAGTTTTCAGCATTAGCGTTGCTCCTTGGATGCATTTTTCACCCCATCCCCTCGTTTCTAGGGATGCCATTATAAACAGAGGACCTGGTTTTATTATTSAGTAGCAAATCAATCCAGCTATGCTGAGCACAATCCAATTATTGCTTGTAGTTACAGGAGGCTGAAGAAGTCATAAATAAATGAGCATGGTATTTAACATGTCAGTGCCACCCCAAGCACCCAGACCCTTGTTGGCTCTGTGTGAAGGGCTTGGTTCAGGGAGGATTTTTGGCAGCCATGGCAGGGCAGCACTGTCAGAAGACAGGTTGTGGTGCTCCAGGAGGGCCCAGACAATTGCWGGACAAATGAGGGGTAAATGCAGGTATTTTTTTCCTTTTCCCAGCATGAAGGTCAGCAGGGGCCTCTTCCTGCTCCTCCTGTGCTCACCCAGTGGGAGCAGAGTGACCCTGTGTCAGTCCATGGGCGCAGGAAAGCCAGGAAAAGGTGCTTTGTGAAACCCCAGCCAGCTCCCAGGGGGACAGGGCTGAATGCTGGGCTCACTTCCCTTCTCTTACCACCATTCCCAAAGCATCCCAGATGTTTGGTTTTGGGTTTCAGACCTTATTTTGAGAGGGTTTGGGTTGTTCAGTGGAAATAAAGCATCCTGCAGTACACTAGTTACTCATTACCTCGTTAGCACAGTGATGTATGAGCAGCCACACAAGTACAACGATGCTCAGCTGCAATATAAACACACYCACTGCTAAACTGACTCATTTTAAAAAGTATTCCTTGCATCTGGATTTCTTTTGGATTGGTTTTTTTACCTCTGCTCTATTCTTTTCCCCCAGACTGCTTTCCTACTTCTAACTTCACTTGTCCCAGTTTGTGCCAGCTGCCACGAGTGCTGCAAGGGGGGAAGGTGTCCCCAGGCAGGCAGAGACCTGCCACACAGAGCCTGTGCCCATGTCTGTGTCCCCCTCCATCCCCAGTGAAAGCAGCCCAGAACTCTGCCCTTGCTGTGATAGTGGTGAGGAGGATGCTGGTGTTTAACTTGTGCACTCATTTGTATTCAACTGTTGGGTCAAACAAATTATATTTTCTAAGTTGTTGTTGTTGTTGTTGTTGTTGTTGTTGTTGTTATTATTATTATTATTATTATTATTATTATTATTATTATTATTATTATTATTATTATTATTATTATTATTATTATTATTATTATTATTATTATTATTATTATTATTATTATTATTATTATTATTATTATTATTATTATTATTATTATTATTATTATTATCTCTTTCTGCCAGGGAGTGTATAAAAATGACATTTGCAATTCTGCACCATCCCTTTATGTGATTTTTGTTCCTGGTCACTTGGTAGTGCTGAAATCAGTTTTCTYCACTAGTTTGGAAAAAAGCAAGTGAAGCATCAAAGCAGGTGGCAGCTTCTTGATTCTGTTTGTCAGAAACAGCAAGCTGTCCTCAGCCACCCAGCAGTGTAAGGATTTTGTTTTGAGGGAATGAAAGGATGAGAGGGAAATGGGGCATTTCCTATGCATTGCCTTGTTTATTTGCTCGGGCATGCTTGTTTCTCTGTGAGAGGAAACCAGCAGGAAAAATAATTTCTAGTGAAAGCCATGAAAAGGGAAGACTTCCAGATTTCCCTCCAGATATTTTGCACAGCTCTACATAAAGTATTTAGTAAGCTGCTACTGAAATCAGCTCCTCYCAAGGGTTGTTCTTCCCTTCCCTGACAGCAACAGAATGGCCTCTTATGGGGYCTCCACTCTCCAGGTCTGAGTGTTGGCTGTATTTTAGCTGAAATAACCATCTGAAACATTGAGAACTGACATCCTTGTTCTATGGGGGAGCCTTCTAACATTGTTCTCACTCCCATGGATATAGAGGCATGGAAAAGCCACAAGGACCAGCCAGGTCCTGATCTCCCAAGKGATGGGGTGGAACAGCAGTGGCTGCTGCACACTGTCCCAGCTGCTCTAGAGAATCAAAGGCTAGAGCACACTGCACACAGATCCACTGCATCATCCTTAAAAGTTAAAAATCTAGYGACAAGACCTGAAAAACCTTCCTGTTTCTAGGCAGGCTGGAGCCCAGAGGCCTGAACTCAGAGCTCATGAGATCCCTCACTTGACTCAGGAAGTGGCAGCAGATTTCTGTGGACTGGCACAGTCCTCAGACTCGACTGTGGGTCTGCTCAGAGTATGTGTGCTCTTCCTAGAGGGTTTGTTTCTTTTTGCCTTGGTGGAAGCGCCCAGCCCAGCCCCGGCAGCTGCAGGAGCAGTGCCAGAAGGGCTCTGGGAATAACCACAGAGACAACCTATGTGATCACCCCTGGAAAAACCCACCACTCACCACCAATTATCACACTCTAGGTCTCAAGAGAGGCTACAATTATTCCCTGCTCCAAGTCTAGAGCAAATCAGCATTTTCCCAGTAATTGCAGTGTAGTAACTATTGTAGATGTTGACTTTTTAATAGCAAACACGGCTCAAGCATTAGATTTACAGCCATSTTAGTTAGCTTTAGTGACTTGGGAATCAATTACTTTGCTGTGGAACATGACCAAAGATTATAGGGTAGCCCATGTAATAATTTACACTGCCATCYAGGAGGGAAACTGTACCTTCAGTGTTTCACATAGACAGACACCCTGTTTGCACAGCAATAATTCCAGTAATAACAGCCATAAAAAGGGAAAAGGGGKAAAGCAGTGACTACAAAATAGGGGGAGAGAGCACTGGGAGGTGTTGGGAACTTTGCCATTCTCAATTACTTTTCAGAGTGATAATSGTGGTAGCACGTAGTTAATGACTGTGTCTCCCCAGTCCAACTCACTTGGGCTGGTGCTGCCCAGGAGAAGGCTCATCCCAGCCCAGGCTCTGGGGCACAGCCTCTGTGTGTGTTGTGCCATCAGCAACACAAATCCCAGGGCCAGCCCTCCCTCCCTCCCTCACTCACAGCTTGCCCTCCTGGTTGGTGCCAGCACTGCTGATTTCCAGGATCATTTTTCTAGGCAGCATTTTGCCCATTTTCTGCCCACCTCTCTGCTCCCCAGCACTTGTTCCCACACTTGACTCTTTTATTCCACAGCATAAACTTGTGCCTATTTCTCCAGGTCCTTCTGCACACAGAAAACATCTTTCTTTTAACTCCTTTGAAACGAGACCACCCAGGTCAGCTTTTCAGTCTGTGTTTCCAAGCAAGTTATGGACAAAGAACATTTAATTAATGTTTTTCCTCCTGCAAGCAAGTTGCTGCTGTGACCCTTTAACTATTGGCTTTGTTCATCTTTCTCTCATTTATTTCCCATTTATTTCAGTCCTCCCTTCACATGAAGCTGGCAGCT
Source organism: Cardinalis cardinalis (assembly GCA_014549065.1). NCBI lineage: Eukaryota > Metazoa > Chordata > Aves > Passeriformes > Cardinalidae > Cardinalis > Cardinalis cardinalis. The sequence goes on from JACDOX010000064.1 coordinate 1,377,601, forward strand.
GAGCTTTTGGGAGCATCCAAGTACAGCAGTCCCCCTCACGAAACAGCAACCAGAAAAATTATATGAAAACTGGTTACTGTCATTATAAAATGAACTAGAACAGTCTTCCATATGCAAATATCCATCACCATACAATAAAAAGTGTATAGTAATATATCAGACAATTCCCATGACTCTAACCAGCAGAGCACACTCCATTTTCAAAATTACTAAGGTTCAAAAATATTTAAAATAATGGAATTAATAAAATGCATAGAGTTGGGCTGTATTCTCCTTCACSTCCTGGATTCAGCCCAGAAAAGCAGGTTTTCAGAAAAATGTCATCTGCCATGAGATTTGGCAGCCTTGCACTCTCAGACCGTGAGGTCACTGTCACTGCAGCTGTCTCTGGGAGGAGGAGGAGGGCAGAAGTGTCTGACTGCAAGCCAGGGGACAGGAAAATTAGCATTGCTCTAAATGAGGAGCCTGAGCTACAGAGCTACAGCATCACTGCCCCTCTGAGATGGTCCAGATCCTACAGGGATGTGTGACCCTACTCCAGCCACCTGCCCATGAGATGGGGACATCCCAGCCAGGGTCCCCAGAGAGCAGCACAGCCCTGCCACCATCCACAGTGGTGGATCCTCAGCAATCCTCTGCAGACAAGGCACAGGAGAGCTTTTACCATCCCTTGTCACAGCTTGAATATGCAAAGGATGATGTACAAATGCATGAACTCCCAGTGCAGGTGTTTGTCCCAGTTTTGGAGGTGCAGTTTATTTGTATTTAGTTRCAGTTAAGCAGTGATTGCAAACATCAGGGACTGTGGGGCATTTGGGTTTTATTTCTTCTCCTACTCCCATACAGCTTTCTGTGAGAATTGCTGCAGAAATTCTTGTTTTGCCTGAAAATATGTATTTCGGTAACCATGACTGTGTTTAAGCCTGTTCACTTGCTTTAATAACAGCCCTTCCAACACACTTAATATGAAAGTGTTTTCAATGTATTCAAATTCTATCAACAGAGTGCAGTCACCATCACTGTGTTCTGCAAAGCCAAACCACAAATATTAGTGAGTTTGTTGTATAGCTTAATTGCCAGGTATCCTTTCTGACCAATGGAATATGCTGCTATAGCATATAGAATATGCTAATATTCTAATATTATAGAAATAAAATAGAGAAATATAGTATAGAATAGAATTTTTACCATATTTTGAATGAAACAAGCCCAAAGAGTAATTGCAAAAGGTRTCACTTTAACAATAGTTGATTTGTGTTTTATGTCTGAAATCTCTGTTCACTTCTCATGGCTTAATGAGTTACACTTCACACTCTCAGGACAGAGAGAAGCATGTAATGATTAAACTCAGGTTATAGGTGAAGAGAGAGGGATAATACAAGATGAAATGTCACCGAGAAATAGGTGGGAGAGAACAAATTCAACCATAATCACAACATTTTCCATCTGAAAAACAGGCACTTAGTTTTCCTTAGCCCAAAGGCTGCAACAACACTACAGAACTACAGAAACTACCATCATAGTAACCATCCAGTACTGGGGGTTTGGTAGCTGAGAAGTTCAGTGAGCCCATCMGTGTTCAGAAACAAAATAAATCCTGTTTCTCACTGCCAGCAGCCAAGGTGGTCATGGGGAAGAGGTGCTACTACAGTGCAAGTCCCACATCTCACCTCTGAGGCAGTGTCAGACACGTTGAAGATGCTCTCAAAGTGGGGATTAGATGCATAATGATGACTTTTTATGAATCAGCACTGATCCATCCTTTCCTGCAGGAATGGAGCAGGGGATGAYAGGCTGAGTGATGAGAGCATTTTTGAAGCCACAGCAACAAGGGTAAGAAAGGGTGATTAAAAGATCACCCTTTCTATGCAGAGGCTCTGTGGTTTGAGACCTCCCCAGGACATATGAATTTCTGTTTCTCATCTCTTAGTTTTGGGGGAAAATATCTATGCCACTTATCCTACAGCCTCACAAATGTCTGCAAGGCCAGTCATCAGATGAAAGGCATAAAGAGTCCTCTAAGAGGCACCAATACTCAACTCTTGTGYCCCAAAGAGCAGCAAGCAAGGACTGCTGAGTCCCATCACTGGGACACTTCCAGGCTCTCCTGCCCTTCTCAGGGCTGGTCTCCAGCAGCCCTGGGTCTGTGTGTCCCATGCAAACAGAGTTAGACATCCCAGGGACACCCCAGGTTGGTGCAAACCCTGCAGGTCCCGGGATGCTCAGGAACCAGACCACCACTGTGCATGGAGAGGAAATGAGCAGCTTTTTGTGCACTAATCAAACCCTTCAGTCTCCTCAGCTGAGGGTTAACAGTCTGTGTGGTGACCACCCTGGACAGGGTGTCAGGAGAGCTGGGGTTTCTCCTGGTGTGCYTCAGTAATGAAAAGGAAATAGTTTTCAGATGAGCAATAGGAGCCCGTGCTCCCAAAGACATCAGATAGGCAGCAATCAGACTCAAGTTAAACAATAAATCAAGTAACACTGAGCCTTTGCTCTAGCAGAGCACCATAATGGCTGGTTCTGTTTATTTAGAAGAGATTAGCCCATTTTAAATGTTTTCATATTAAATGTAATTTGGGTGTTTGTTATTGACTGGGTCTAAATGCAAACATTATTGGCCAGATAAATATTTTCTGACAYACAAGATCTGTTCACTGCGCTTTTATGACATGAGGCCTTCCTTGCTCCAAGATTTATTTTCTGTTCCCTTCCTCTCTTTGTGGAGATTGCTTCATAAAGATTAAAAAAAGTGTAAAGTAGAAATCACTGATAAAACTGTCAGAAACGGAGCAGCCTTTGTTAATCACCAATTCATTAGCTGGGGAAGAAGAGGGGTCTCGAGCCAGCACAAAGGGTTTGGTGTCACAGGCCTGTGATTTATTCCCAAGTCTGTCTCTCCCCCTCTCTCTGTGCCCAATTGGGTACAGGATCCTACCCAGGTAAATTGATCTCTCCATGACTCCATTTTCCCATCTGTTCAGCTGAGGTAATGATCTTGCCTCACAGAGGCAGTGAAAACTTTCAATAAGAAAAGGTTACCTGAAAAACCACACCTGCATCTGAAATTAGGCTACCCCCTACTAACACCTACAGGAGCTTTCCCTGGGTTTGTTTGGTGGGCAAGAAATGGGGTAGAGAAAAACACTTAAAGAAATAAAATAGTATAGCCAAAAAGGAACAGAAATTGGAAAGCAAGCCTACAGTACTTTTTTATTTCAATTGCAAAAATTGTCATTTTACTGTGTCACTTTAGTATCTCCTGAGCCCTTCTTTAAGGTTGCAGTTATGTATTGAAACATTGTCTGAGTGGYTTTTTATTTTTGCTACATTTGTTTAGGAAAATCTTTTCATAAGTAGTTCGATGCCATTTTGAAATGTTCTCAGGATTTTCTGCAAAATGTGAACAGAAAGATTTTCCAGCTGGTGTAAGTTTTGCAATCCTCAGTAGAAGGCAGTGTAAAACTACAAAAATATTCCTCAAATCTGAAATCATGCAAAGTACAAAGACTATTTCAGTACAAAAAGCCAAACAAATGAGAATGAGTTTGATTTATTCCTCTGTGCAGAAGAGAGTAGTACTTCATTATGCAGCTCAGTGCAAGAAGTGCATGTAGATTTTGCCTAACAGGAGTCACGTTTTTGGGCTTGGCACCCTCAGCTGATTCATTCAATGTCCTTCACAATCACCTGTGCTGCCTTTTGGCATCAAAGAATGCTTCTGGCTGTCCTTCACCAGCACCACTCAACTGCAGGACCTGAGGAAAGCGTGGGGGAGAATAATTTTGTCTTTTTCCAGCCGTGTTCTCAGGTCCTTGCCATTCACTGGACACTTGCTCAGCAGTTCCCTGCATGGATGAGGTTGTTCACTTGTCTTTGGATGAAAGAGGTTTTCCCTTACTGGCAGCATTTTACTTCTGCCYGCACTGGAGCCATGCTGGTGGTCTGAGAGCATCTCTCCAGGTGTCTCCCAGCCAAAAGGTGCTCTCTGCCAGCACCATGAGCATCTTCTGGAGCTCCTGCTCCTCCCCTGGGGAAAGCCTCTCCACCTTCCCCCACCACCAATCCCTTTTTATGGATGGAAGAGGTCCCTGCCATGTCTGCTCCTTCCTGCATTGGTTTGCTTTCAAGCTATTTCAGGTGAAAATGGCAATATTCTGTGAACAGGAAGAAGTTTCTGAGGCAGAGCTTAGCTCAGCTCTGAAGAAAAGGAAAGCACGTGTCCCCTCTATCTCACGGGAGAAGGGATTTGTGAGGATTTGACCTCCATCAGGGAGGGGAATCCCTCATCCCTTCTATTCCTCCTGCAAGGACACCATGGCTCACAGCACGTTCCATCAGGAAGATTTCCTTCTTTCTTCTTCTCAGCCCCAGACCCAGAGGGTGCAAAGAGGAAGGAACTGCAGGATTGTCTGCTGTCTCCAGCATCACTCCACTGAGTCCTGGGTGACCCTGGGAGGGCTGTGGCACACTCAGCTCCTCTTTGGTCCCTTCTGCACAYTTGAGCTGTTTGCTTTGTTTGGCCTCTCGGATGCTGGGATTACCCAGAGCTAACTGGGACACGGGCGACTTACACGTGSCTCCTGTCCCTTTCCACAGCAGCCCCAGGCTGGAGCTGGAGGCAGCAGGCAGGATTTGGCWGCCCAGGGTCATGGCACCAACCAGCTGGAGTTGGCTTGTCCCCACCATCCCTTCCAGCTGCCTCGTGGGGACCCAGCTTTCCCTGCCTAATAATCCTGCCAGCACGCACTTCCCTTGCCTAATGAAGGGAGGATTTATTGCACCAGCTCTCTGGGAACGTCGAGGTCTGCTTCCTTCCCTCTTCAGCTCTCTGAGACCCTTTAAGTACAGTCTGTGTGAAAATTAATCAGACGCCCTGGAGGCTTATTTTGTCCAAAGCTAAAGTCCTGCTTCTCCCTTTCCCCCCCGCCTTTTGTGCCCCAATTGCTTAAGGGATTGTCCTGGAAATTAATGAAAGCATGACAAGGGAATAACACCCACAGTTCATCTCAGAAGGGAAGTGTTTCTATGAAAGGCTTAACTGGAAGCATCTCGTGGTTCACCCAGCAAACCTGGAGACCTTCCCGGTCGGAAGCACGCTGTGCCATGACAGCTGGTGTTGCAYGTGCCCTATCTCCCATGGTTTAGAGGTCCAGACTCAGTTATGAGTCAGGTCCTGCTCTGAGCAATTGCATTTTCCTTTTTTGAATGAGGTCCCTGTGCCTTCCACCTGGTTTCCAAAGTCCCCAACATGAATTGTCACAAGGTCACAACTCATCAAATCCTGTTACGGAGGAAAACGGAGTGATGGGGACAGGCTTGGTGGTGGTACATGTACCTCTCCATCCCTTTTTTGCTGGCCCTGGTCCATGGAAGGGGGTGAGGGCAGCCTGGTGGCTTGGGTGACCAACTGGATCACATCAGTCTTTTCTCCCTCCCTATTCAGTGTATGGAGGACACAGATTGTTTCAGATGAAAAGAGGTGATGCCAYTGCTTCTTCTCCAGCCAAACTACATCAGAGCTCATGAGCAGTAAGATCATTTTATACCACGAATTTCAGAGGGACCACGTGAATTAACCCACAGGCTAACCTGACATTGCATTTTCTAGGYCTGGCTGACCCTTGTCATGGCTACAATAAGTCAGCTGCATTGATTTACAGAGAAATTCGTATGCCTAACAGCTTATATCATGTCTGGAAATGGATTTCAGCTCCCAAGTTACTTAGGCCCATGTTGCTTTTTAAGTTTTGAGGCTTTTTAATCTTTTACTGCCACTCAAATACTATGAGTTAAGAGTTGTGCAATCAAYGAGAGTTCGGCCATTGAACACCTCCCGCAGGGAGGGAGGCAGTCAGGCACCTTCAGCAAACCCTGAACGTTCTTTGAAAGCATTTTCCTCACCTTCCATGGGTTTTCAGATGTGCCATATGGGGAAAATGGCATTGACTTCAGTAAAGCACTGCACCTCTTACAGATGCAAATCATGGAGTAAGTGTGAATATTGCTTCATGACATGACATCTCCTCCAGCCCGTTAGTGCTAATTAATGCAGTTCTGGGGGTAGACAGTATTCATTAAGCTTTTCTGAAACTACTAGAAATGTTCATGTAACAGCTCACACATTCTGATGGCACCCACAGTCCTATCACCACTTTCCCTGTAAAGTATTTTGGTTCTTTAATCTTTGCTAATGGGAGTGGGAATGAATTGTCAACAGTAATTCTCCAGCACAAGGCCATGGTGTTTCCTCCTAGCTTTATTGTCAGGAGCCAAGGCAAAGGAATCAGCACRTTTTCATTGTGGCACAGAGGCATCTGCTTGCTGGAAGCTTTATTTTGTGTATGTCAAAGTTAAATATATGGGTTGCTGTTCAGGTTTTGGGACTTGCCATGATAGGAACCAGCTTGGAGGAAGCGTGGCCATTCCTTGCTTCTCACCATTGCAATGACAGCAGCTCTGCTGCCTCCAGACTGGATGTTTGCTACCAGGGTGTATTGTYTGGGTAGTGCCAGCCCCAGAGACTTTGTGAGATTATGGAATATCCTTGAAGAAAAGGACTTTTTGCTGCTGCTGCTGAAGTATAACTGGGAAATTTAGAGAGGAATGTGCACGAGATTAATTACTTTTTTACYAGGGAAGAAACCCAGATCTGCCCACTTTTTCTAGGAAAGAAGGGTGCAATGAATAAATGGGAGGAGCTGGGGCAAAACCCTTGTCCAGTTCTGGGGAATAACCCCTCTTTCTGGCTGAGTAATCACAACCAGCTCTTGGCAAGGACAAACTCCACTGTCTTTCCACATTATAAGGAACAGCTCCCATCTCTAAGTTCTAAACTGTTAGCTCCATCAGGTACCTAGAGGATGTTATCCTCACTACCCATCCAAGGCCCCACGAGCAACACTTACCCAAAAGGATGTGTTAACATTTCCTGCAATAGTGGGAGACATTCCTGCTACATTTCCTTTATCCATCTTCACTTAGACAAGACACTTATTTTTATTACAAATGTTACTTCATGTGGGAAGGTGATTTTTCCTTGCTAGGTGTAGTCAGGGTCAGGACTGAATYGCTGCTGGGGTTCATGCTCTTCTTCAGCACTGCAGACAGAACCTCCTTGAGATATGTTGTGTCCTCTGCTGAAGGAAAGAGCAGAAGAGCATTTGGGAGCCAACTTGAAGGGTTTTTTTTCCTGAAATTAGTAGGTTTAAAATTCCAGGAGGTTTTGCAGTTTGTGTTCTGGTGGTTTGCCCCTCAGTGTTGCTTCAGCAGCTGGATGTACACGTGGATGAGACAAACCCATAAAGCCACAATCTTCATCCTTGCAATAGAGCCATGGACTGCCTGCACTCCCTGGAGCAGGGATGGACACCTTTGCTGCTTCCTGCCCCKCTGTCCTGACCTTGGGATCGCCTCCAGAGCAGGGCTGGGCCACCTCAGCTACTTGGTCCTAACCCTCAGCAGCCAGAGGTCAGAACTGCCTCAATATTTATGCCCTTAATCAAAGCCATCCCCTTGGGTGGAGTGAGCTGGGGGGGTGAGCCTGCCAGGGCTGCATGCACAGCTCTGTGTTTATGCCTTAAAAACAAGAGAGGGAACTGTGCTCGTGCTCTAGCATCTGGTTGTTGCATCCAGAAGGACTCTGCAGCSCACTGGCCCCTTTATGTCCAGAGAGTACATAAAGACTCAYGGTCRTGACTTTGAGCCTGACAGCAAATCMARCCCAGCAACACCTCCAGTTAAAATGAGACATTCTGCTCCTGCACCAGCACATCAGGAGAGTGACTTTGTCATCTTCCTGTGGGGCAGAGGGGAATTCCCTGTATCCGATGTAAGCTCCAGATCCACCCTCACCATGAGCATCGTCGTGGTGGCATGAATGAAAACAAATGAAGAAAAGTGCTCCCTCCACACCTTCCCTGCCAAAGCAAACCTCTCCCAGCCAGTCTGCTCCAGAGCATGGCACARCTCTGGGTCCTACCCAGTGAGAATAACCCCAGACCCAGGGAGAAAACACTGATAGAAGGGCAAAGCAGGGGAACAAGCCAGAGCTTTAACCACGGGCGTGGTTGCTTCATGGGGTGGGTGTGCTTCAYGCTGTGCATGTTTAAATCAATAAATCAGCACTTTTTGCAGGCCCACCCATACTGTGTTTCTTGACTGATCTAATTATTTAATAGTGACACCCTTGCATGAGGGCTACTCTACTGCAGTGTGTAGAGATGTTCTATTGCTGGGCAGCATCCCCACTCTTTTACACCATCACAAGCTTGTACCCTTCACCCAGCCGGTACCAGGGGAAAAAAATCATCACAAGGGAGGCTGCCCTGTTTTCCAARGCTTCAGCCTGGCAGGAGCTGCTGTTTCCAGCCCCACGGGTGCTCGCGGCCCGGGGCTCTGCTCGGAGCATCCCCGCTGCTCTCGCCTCTCTCCGTTATCATCTCAAGGTGTGCACGCGTGGCCAGGGGGTTGAACACCGCATCCCTTCATCCCTTCATCCTCCTCCCAGAGGCGAGGGGGAGCCCAGATGCTGGCAGGCCCGAGCCAGGTTCATCTGTTTCACATGACCCAGCGCCAACTGCCGCTCGCTGCCCTCCTCCCTCCTTCCTCCTCTTTCCTCCCCCTCCTCCTCCTCCTCCTCCTCCTCCTCCCCGGCTCCAGCCTCGCAGCCTCGCAGCCGCGCAGGAGCCGGGGGCCGGCAGGCGGGGAAAGGGAAGGAGCAGAAGGGGGAAAGGAGGGTTCCGGCATGCCGGCAGGGAGGATGGGCCGGCCGTAGGAGCGGCGGGAGCGGAGGGCAGGGCCGCGCATCCCGCGCCCCCGGCAGCGGCGGAGCGGCGGCGATGGATGCGGGGCGGTAGAGCCGCGGCCTGGAGACGCCGTGCGGAGGGGATGCGCCGGTGCCGGGCTCGGAGCTGAGGGGCCGCCGGGGCCGCCGAGGCAGCGGAGAAGGTAACGGGGTCTTTGTCTGCCGAGGGCAGGCGAGGCGAGGCCGGCCGGGGCTCTCCCCTCGCAGCCCCGGCCCCCGGGGAAAGCCCAGCCGCAGTGTGCGGGCTGCTCCACGCCCCCTCCCTCCATTTACCTCAAACGGAGAGAAATGTGGGCAGCAGCTGCTTTGCCCGTCCTCGCAGAAAAACCCAGCCCCAGCCCCAAGCCCTGGGGTTCGGTGGGCGAGAAGCGGAGCCGAGCGCGGCGGCGGGGGAAGGAGACGGGGTGTGTGTGTGTGTGTGTGTGTGTGTGTGTGTGTGTGTGTGTGTGTGTGTGGGGAGAGGAGCCGGAGCTGCGATTCCTTCCCCCCTTGCCGAGCAGTCTGGCTGTCTGTCCCCACTGACTGCCAAGATGGACTGCTCCTTGCCTTCCCAAATGGCTGCAGCAAGTTTAATGCAGAGCCGGGGGCTTCGCTGCGGGGAGAGCCCCCGGCTGGTTTTTCCTTTCCCCATGCGCACCTTTCCGCGAGTCGGGAATAGAAAAGTTGCTCCAGATTCAGGGCTGGAAAAGACAAATGTGCACAGCTCTGCTTCCAAACTGCGCCCGTATGGGAGTGCATCTGCACGCCCTGCAGGCTGGCTCGGCTTCRGGAGGGTTCTTGGCCGCATTGTTACCCGCTGGCTGCTGGGGAGGGCGGCAGAAAAGTTGTTTCAAGCCTCTCCATAAAATTTCCAGGAGAGACAATTGTTTCCAATAATAGCGCTGGCAGCGGTTTAGCAATACGGCACACACAGATGCGGAGCTATCTAGCAAATCTCTCGCAGGCAAGTCAGGTCGCGGGGAAAGCTGAACTCCCAGCTCGTTGGTTTGGTTTGGGGTTTCGAAACCTTGTCCTGAACAAAAACGCCGGCMCCGCTCGCCCTTTCCAGCGGCCGAGGGGGTGTGGTGCCTGTGCCGGCGCGCTGCATCCATGGGCTCGGCTGAAGCGGGCTTTCCCCGTGCCTCGGCTGTCGGGAGAGGCTGGATGCCGGCTCTGCTCGGCTCCAGCTGCATATCGGGGTGTCTCGGACCCGCTGCCCTCCGGATCGGTGCCCGGGGGCTGATGCGCATCCCCACCCCACGCATGGAGGGGTCTGCTGCGGGCGTGGGTGTCTGTGCCATCTTCCCTGCCTGGAATTGCCTGCCAGGCASCAGAGAGTTCCCGAGGGAGCTAAACCCCTCTGGCTGGTCCCTTCCTCCTTGGGGTGGTGGCAGAGGGCCCGCTGGGGCTGCTGCCTGCACTCTCACTTGGACCGTGATGCCGACCCTGGCCGGGCTCAGCTTGGTGCCTCAGAGCTGCTGCTGGGCTCGGCCCTCCTGGCACAAGGCACAGTAGCCTGTTCTCCTCCAAATATTAATATTTGCAAGGTGGTTTTAAGCATCAGTGCCAGGCAGGTATGTGCCACGCTCTGCAGGAGGGGTGGTTTCTGCAGCCCAGCTGGGCTGCTGAGCAAGGGGCTGTGGCAGGAGCACGAGGACACAAGGGTCTATTGCTCCTTGGTACAAGAGGGGATGTTTTGAAGGGTCTTCAGCTCAGCACCACCTTGTGCTGCTGCTAAGATCAGCTGTGTCCCTCAGAGGACCAACCAGGCTGAAGGAGCTGGCATTGCCCATCCATCATGATGTGTGATCAGTTTCCACAGAAGGGAGAAGTGCACCAGTGGAGCAGAGCATGTGGATTTAGGCACGTGAAAAATAAGCATTTTGTTCTTCAGTGAATTTTTGCTCTAAATGCCCAGGCTAAAAATATGGGGTCTCTCATCTTGAGCATAGATGCGCCAGTGAGCCACTCACAACCCTTTTGGACAAGCTACTCTTGTCTCCTTCAGACTATTTCTGCTGGTCCTGTTGTTGCATGTCTGGAGTGGTTATTGCATTAAAAATGCAACTTGATATTTGAAGATACCTGTGGTCACAGCACTGGGCTGCTCAGGGCCCTACAGCAATGCAGCATCACTTGRTGCAGAGAGATCCTGTCAAATGGTTCAGCCAGGTCAAGAGCTTCAGCTGGTGCACTGGGTGTTGTTAAGAGGGACATAAGCCTGGGGAAGACTTCCCAAGTCATGGAATCTAGTCCCACACATCACAGGTAATTGCAGTGGAACAGATCCCCTTTGTTGCTGCTGTTACTGTGTGAGCARTGGCAGAAGGCTTGAATCAGTTTTGGGTACAGCTTAACAGCAAAGCCAAAGTAAAACTGCAGGTGTGGATGAAGGGGAAAGTGCTTTATTGGGGAGAACTGGAAAGGGGCTGGGGAGCCACTGAAGTCTCAGGCTGCAGTCTGTCAGCACTGTGAAGGAAGGGTCATGCACTGCAAGGGGGGTGACAYGTGGGAGAGGTATTAAGGAGTGTGTTGATCCAGCATTAACCAAATTTGGGCTCAGGGCTTAGTGGTGTCCCCTGAAGATGCAGAATGGCTCTGTATGACCCACTTCTTGTGAGCTGGATCCCTGGGACAAGCAAAGGCTGCTGTGATGCACAGGGTCAGCTGGATCCCTGGGACAAGCAAAGGCTGCTGTGATGCACAGGGCCACACTTAGGCTCAGCTCTCAGGAAACTGGGGTGTCTTTTACTCAAAACTCTCTGTGTTTGAGGAAATCAAGGTTTCTGCTACTCTGAGCTGCGTCCAGAATCTCCATCTAGCTGGGAGCCATCCCACAAATGCCCATCCCTTGGGAAGCTGGGGGGATGTGCTATGGGGTCAGCCATATGAGCAGGTAACTGCATCTCCCTGGGATGATCCCGTGCCTCATCACAGCACGGGGTGCACAGCTGGCTCCCAAGGTCACCCAGCAGTTCCAATCTCCAGCCATCCTTGCTGGCTTGCTCCTTCCAGCAGCTRGAGGAGAGAATTGCCCTGCAGCCCCAGGGCAAGCAGAGCATGGCAGCCCAGCAGGCAGCAAGGTCTGACAAGGTTARGCTGGGGTGGAATTGCTTACAAGCCTCCTCCAGCTCCAAAGGCCAGGTTGTCCCAGCCTCTCTCAGGTTCCCTAAGCCAGCGGTGCATGGCCCAGCATGGCCTCAGGGGCCACTGCAGCTGACAACATCCACTGATATTTCTTCTGCTCCTAGATTTATAAAAATTTAATCCTTAGCCCTCCTGTAAATCTCAGTATGGCCCAGAAAGCCACAATTTGGCGGGGGTGCACAATGAGCCGGAGACTCTGTCTTCTTTTCTGGGGATGAACCTTGTCAAGGACCAAAAATGACTTTGATTGCTTTTCTCTCTGATCTGACACTGAGAAGGGACCCCAGACAGATATTTGATCAGCTCTGAGCTTCTGGGAGCACTTTCATGTTGATGAATTGCAAGCACACAAGTTTTGATCTTGTCTCCYGTGCTCCAAGTCACCTTTGCACCCCACCTACCCACGAGTGGATGTCAGCCTGAAGGTTTACTCCTTGCCTGTGTCTGCCTCTGGTAGGATGTCTGCCAGAAAAACTGGAAGACGCTGATGTGCCTCCCCTTCCCAGTGCACCTCTGCCTCATGGCTGTGGGATAATCCCCTGAGGCCCCAAGCCTGGTGCCAGATGCCCTGGGTGCCTCTCTGTGGGGTGAGGTGAGACTTCAGCCCCTGCCCAGCCTTAAAGTGGAGAGGAGACCAGAGGAGCTGGGACCATCTGATTCCCAGTGCCACCAACCATGTTCTTGTTTACAGCCCCCTTTGCCTCCTCCCTAACAGATACACAACACTTCTGCTTTTGTCCTGAGCTTCTCTGGGACATTTTCACATGGTGTGGAGCAGTTGCTGTGTCCCCACACTCAAGAAAAGATCATTAGTGAGTAGCTAAATGATCTTCTCACCCTCTGCCTGCACTGGTGGGATGAGGTGTGATTTAGTGTAGTAATCTTTGGGAAGAGTCATGGAGGCAAAAAAAAAAAGGTAGGCAAGTTGACTTCTTGTTACTTAAATTCACTGTAAAAAGGTCCAATGAAAATCTCCTGGAAAGCTGCAAACCAAAATAGGTTGATATTCCCATTTTGGCTAGAGAAATCCTTTTGTATGTACACTTCCACATGTAATGCCTAACATTTTGACAATGGCTGTTGGGCTTGCCAACCCACCAGGCTCAGCCTCTAGTGTTTGGATTATTTATTTATTTTTCTTCTGAGAAGTCTCCAGATCTCCCAATCAAAATAAACCCACCCTTGTTTGGGTTTCCTGGCCGTGTGGGATTGAACGTGGCTGCAGCTGTGCCACACACACACTGTAAGCACTGCTGGCATCCCATCCTTCCCAGCTGAAACATTTCATGCAGGGAAGGGCTTTGCAGGCAGTGGAGCAGCCAYGGGCTGGCCCTGGGTTTGTGCAGGACAAGCAGGGGATGGAAAGCTGCTGCATCAAGTGAGCAGCTTGGAAAGGCAGCACAAAACCTGTAATGTGGCACCTGTCCTAGAGAGGGGAGTGTGGATTGGGCTTTCTCCACATCTGAGCCTGGTTTTGTCCTTGCTGTGCACGGGGAATGTCTGTGCTGGCTGCCCCCAGCCAGGGTTTTGTGAAGACACTCATCATCCCAACACGTGGCTGCCACGTGTGTGCTCACACACTCACTTCCTGGTGAAATGGGGCACACAAGGGGACAGGGGTGATTTAGGGGATGTGTAATCAAACACAGTGCTTCCTTTGTGCACACACACACATCCTCCCCCAGCGTGGAAGCGTGCTGGAAAATAAATCTGGAAGGTGACTTCCACCATCTTCTGCAATTCTGGACTGCAAAATCTGAAAGAGAAGAAAGTTCTATCTGAAGTGGCCTGAGCTCCTTGGGRTCCCAAGGAGCTTTGCATCCCTGCTGGGGTGGTTGGGCAGTCAGTGGAGGTGTCACCTGGGCTTGTGCTGTAGGAGGTGGTGGGAACTGGGAAAAGAGACTTGTTCCTCACCAAGACCAGGGAGAACTGCCAGGAAGCRCCAAGTCTGCTTTGCCTCTGTGTTGCACCATGGAATGTGCCTTCTGGAGTGCTGAAGGCAGTTCTGAGGGAAATCTGCACATCCAACAGTGCTGGGCTGTGTCCTCACTTTGTCAGTCCCCTGTCACAGGCACARCTGACTGTGTACATGGCAGAAGGCTGCTCCAAAATGGATATTGAATCTATTGAATCCTGGGAGCTCAGGGCTCAGGGGTGTCAGATCCAGCTGCTGAGTTTGCAGACATTGCATCAGGCTGCTCCCTCTTCTCTTGCCATCCTTAACTCTTCTGCATCGATTCTTCATAGCACTAAAGAGCTGCTGAGTTTAGTTCCAGAAAGGAACATYCTTCCCTGGCTCTTAAAAAGCAGAAGCATATAAAAACCAGGTTTGTTTTGAAGCGTTTATTTCAGGTCTCTCCTCTGCAGAGGTTACAGACTGTCCATATTTAGTATATCATGAGATGCCCTRATGCAGAGATGACCTTGCTGCACCAACAGGCAAAGAGTTCTCAATACAGGTGGGGCAATATCCTGGCATTAGTCAGGCTGTGAATGGGGGTATAAAAGCACAGGCTGTGTCCTGAAAGTAGTTTTCCCTTCTTGAGCCCTGAGTGGGGCTAGTCTGAACCCTAGCCCTAGCCCTCCCCAGGAACACAAGTGTTTTTACCCCCACCTATATTGAGAATTCTTTGGCCATTGGTGCAGCAAGGTCATCTCTGCAGCAGGGCATCTCATGACATACTAAATATGGACAATCAGGAGCTGTCAGGGCTGGAGAAAGCAGCTTGGACCCCTTCATGCCCCTCATCCAGGGTGTGCAGGCAGAGCCCTGGGAGATGTCCCAGCCCTGCAGCCCCACTCAGGAGCAAACTGGGAGCAGAGAGCACCAAACCAGACTCCTGCAAGCAGGACTGGTTTCTGCAAACACCTGCACCTCTGAGGATGAGTCAGCTGCTTGTCATCTGCATGTGCTCTGCATCTCACCCATCGTGCCTGTGAAACGCAGCTCTGGGGATGCTGCCCACCCTGCACTGACCCTGTCAGCTGCTGCTGCTGCTCAGGCAGAGCTGCTGGCAGCGGCCCAGCCTGGGCACAGCCACAGCCCTGGCTCCCAACAGCAAGAGTGTGTCAGAGCTGCTGATTAGCAGTGGCTGGAAACAACCCGCTGACATATTTTCCCACTGGTAGCATATCAGTTCTTGGAGTGTTATTCAAAACAAGAAGGGGGAAAAAAAACCCAACAAAACCAACAGCTCTGTACACAGATTAACATTTAGCCTTTTTTTTTAGTTCTTTCACATCTGGAATGGCTTTTGTGAGTGTGTTTTCTATTATGTGCTGTACCTAACAGTGCTCAGTGCTGTCCCTTGACCTGCTCTGTTACAGCCCCTGAGTGATGCAGTGCCCAGTGCCTTGGCCCCATTGATCAGGCCAGCACCCTCACACCTCCCGAGGCTCAGTGATGCACCAGATACAAAACACCCAATGAGCACTAAAAGGACACTTCAAGCCATAAATCTTCATTTGACCTTTAGAAATATTTCAYACACACTATCACTTCCACTGCCTTGGGTCACTTTGGTCATCCTCCTATGAACCCATATTGATTTTTTTTTCCCTCTGGTAAATCACATGAGTTTCAATAGCAAATAAATTGTCCTGTTTTCTTCTATAACTAAACAAAACCTCCTGTGAATGTGTTCCCAGAAGACTTGGATRCTCTCATGTAATTACACCCTGTCTGCATGCACAAACAAGTGATAACTGGAACATTTTGCTGAAAGTATGCCACGTTTCAAGTGTGMAACTGTACAAAAAATTAATTTTTTTTGTGTGTTTAAAAGGAATTTAACRTGTCAGATGTAGGAGAGATTAACAGACATGATAATACCTTTGGGAAAAATAATAATAATAATAATAAAAATAACCTATTGCCATGTACTTTATTGCCACATGGTCATTATCTTATGATGACTCACAGTGCTTGCTGCAGAATAGGGTGGGGAATGAACCAGAAGGTGACCAGGAGTCCCTGCAAAGAAGTTTACGTGACTTATAAAGGCTCATTGGTAAAGGATTTCCCTCATAGATAATTTACATCATTTTCCCTTAGATCATGCTGTGTCCTTTGTGCACAGCCAACAGAGTGAATACAGAGCTCTCCCAGGGGAAGCAAGACCCTTCCCAGGCAAATCTTGGTTTTCTTGGAGCACAACTATGCTCAAAAGTTGCTGAAGCACCTGTCCCAGCACCACTCTGCTTGTCCTTGTGCAAAGACACCAGAGATCCTTTATCCTCTTTCCCTCTGGGCCTCCCATTTCAGCTCTGCTGTTGATATTTGTTTCTTTGGGCTGCATTAGGGACTGGCAACCCAAATGATGGATCACAGCTCTCATATGCAAACATGGGATGAAAGTGCAGAACTTGCCTTAGAGGGATTATTATCCAGAAAATAAGTTCACCCTGGGGGAAATACAAAAAGAAAAGATCACCAAATAAAGATGTTCACAGAGTTTGGCTGAGCTGAGTTGGATCAGAAGTTTATGCACAGGGCAAGTTATTTTGGGTGTTAACTGGGAAGTTGGCAGCAAGGGGGATTGTCTACCTGTTGTCTCATTAGCAGAGGTATGAGGGGGACTATTTTTGCAATGKTTTTTTCTTGTGTTAGTGGCAGTTTTCCAGTCTTTGGGCATTCCTTTGGCCTGCAGAGGAACAGCATAGTCTGGATGAGCAGTCCCTAGGTCTGTAAGGTTGCCGTTCCCCTTCCACTTCCCATAGGATGCAAACCTTTGGCTGTAGTGGTTTCATATGGATCCAGTGGTTTCACCAGACCTAAAGATGCCTTAAATGTGACCAGCTTTCTAAGAAGTGATGGAGTTCTGTAGCTCTTCCTRTCTCACCAGGGCTTGGTGCTGGCTCCAGGCAGGAGCTGATACTCCAGGTCTGTGAGGCTGTGCAGGGAAGGCTGTTGGGAGAGGATGGAAGCTCCATCCCCTGACTCATTCAAAACTCATCTGCCTGACAGTGCTGCCAGCAGGGGAGAGCCCCAGGCTGGGGGGAGGAGGAGCAGCTGGGCTGCCTCTTTTGCACCATCATTTATTATTTATTATTTATGTCTTYATCCATTGCTGGGTGCAGCCAGCTTGCTGCACATGCAGAAAGGCTGTAGGAGAAACATGGGCTTCCCAAGTAAAAGTGGAGGAGACAGCTACAAGATCCCAATTTGAGGCAAAATTTTAACAGCTCTAGGTCATGTTCTTGACCTGAAAATGCTGGCCCCGAAGCAGGTGACCATGTTGAACCACCTGCACAACTGAGCAKCTGAGTCAAGGTTTATCAAAACACACTTCTGCTGTGTGAAGGTGTTTCAAATCTGTAAGTTTAAGACATCTGTGACAGTGAATACTCTAGACTAAAAAAAATAAATAATACTGAAGACTGTGTAACCTCCCTGTGGTCAGCCCCAGCTCCAGAGCTCAGAGGATGCTCTGACCAACCAYATCAGAACTCCTACACTCTCCACTCCTGCCTTGTAAATAGTGAGGATAATTCTTGGAAGCTGGTATATTTTTATAGTGGCAAATGGTTTATTTCCTTGCCAAGAAAGGGAAGGGGCAGAGTTACAGGGGCGAAGCAGTCAAACATAGTAACAMGTCTGTGTTGGGAATGCCCTCTCCTCCTGCCTCAACATCACAGGGCAGGGAGGGTGCAAGAATTTCTGCTTCCTTTCGTATTTGAACAGATTTAGATCTGTATTATTTTCAAGAAAGAAAACAATACGTGACCTGAGCCAGCCCAGCCTCCACTCYGGTGAGGAAGCCGGTCTGTCCAGGAAAGGACTCTCTTATCTCAGGATATAACTGCAATCAGGCCACTGGGGCTGGCCACGCTCAGAGCAGTAATTCAGACATCTGCTGGGTAATGCCCTGCTCGGTTTAAAACGTGGTGCTGGAATTAGATTTCATTCTGACTACACGGCTCAAGCACCAAGTGTTTTGAGGTTAAGACGCGGCATTCCCGGCTTTAAAGTTCGCCTGAGAGTTATTGCTTGATGTTGTAAATGGACTTAAGGACCGTAGGAGACGGTTTTTCATTTCAGCCCTGATACAGTAAGCCACTTAAACACTTGCTTATGTCACACTGAAATAAAGGGGATTTATGGACACAGCTATGGGCTTTGCTGAATCAGAGCATTTTTGCTGAGTGCTGTTTAGGGGAAGCATGAAAAATAACCTGTGCAGATGTCCCTGGGTGATGCTGAGCCCGAGCAAGGCTGGAAAGCGCTGTGTGGAGGAAGYGAGGAGCCCCTGGGCAGGCCAGGAATTCTTTTGTCAGCTCCTAAGACAAAACAGGGAAGTCACCAGGTCACTCAGCCTGCAGCTTGCCTTAATTTTTCTCCCATCGCTCCGTGTCGGCATCCACACAATGGCTGGGTCGCGCCATCCGTCCCAGCGGTGCTTCCGACAGGGTGACACCCCAGCTGGCACTGTCCCACCTCCCTTCTCCAGGAGGACTCTTGCTTTCTAATTACTGAGGCTGTTCTCCTCTCTCCTGACAAATGAGCGTTGGCAGAAATCRTCCCATCACTTGATGCCACCCCTCTGAAACTCATCCCTGTGCAGTTCCCCCATGCAGTGGGTAATGCCCAGCACCACTCCCTTCACGTGGGATAGAAGAGGACTTTAAGAGCTGTATCTGTAACCATGGTTTTGACAACTTTGCCTCTGTTCRCTGATCCATTGGAAAGGACATTAATTTTTCAAGGACTGGGATAAAGAAGCTGGCAGGGAAAGCCAAAGGCCTCGCACGCGATACGTTCCTCTGGTGCTGTCCAACCTGTGGGAGGTGMTGCACCATTGTCAGCTTCTGTTTTCTGCCCAGTCAGTCCAGCTGTGGTCTGTGAGTGCATTTCACAGAGCCTCAAAGCACTTCCATAGCAGGGAAACCCACACTGCTTTAGAAGGTGAAGTCTGGTTATGCATCAGCCATTGGCTACTTCTCTTTGTATCACCATCGTCCATTTCTGCAGCATATTTCTGTGGCCTTTCTTCTCAGCTTCAAAGCTCCATTTGCCACCAAGTTCCCTTGAAATGGAATACTTAAAAGGTTGTTCCTGTTTATTTGAATATGCAACATCTTGGTTTTCTTACCAAAGTACTGCTAGAAGGTGACAAATGCCTGAGAATACAGCTGGGATACCCTTCCCAGGGGAAAAAACAACTGGCTTACAGCTAACCTCTCCTGATCCAGAGTACCAAATAGCCTTTCCCATAAGAAATAATAGCATGAACAAATTTGAATGAAAAAGTGCCTAATGGGCACACACAAAAAGTGTCTAGTGTGTTCCTACTTCCTTCCAGTTTGTGGAAGTGTTCAAGGCCAGGTTGGATGGGRTTCTGAGCAACCTGATCTAGTGAGTGGCATTCCTGSCTATGGCACAGGGGTTAGAACTAGATGGTCTTTAAGGTCCCTTCCAACCCAAACCATTCCATGGTTCTGTACTGCTTATTTCAGAAAGCTCARCTCATGTTCTGAACTGTGTTTCTGACCTTGGCAGACAGGACAGGCTACATGGACCTCTGCTCACAGGCCAGGACTAATGGGCCAATTTAAAATAATTTTTCTGCCTCTTGAAAAAAACAATAAAAGCAATAACACAAACTACTATTCATCATTTATCTARGAAAGACTTGTGGAAATAAATAGTGGAAATGAGGACTAAATAACAGTTTCTCCTGACTGTCTCATCCTCAGAGCTTCAAGCCACTGAGGCACAGGTGCCTCAGATATTGCCCATTTAGTGAAAAGGAAGAGCAGGGAAGTGAGTGTGAGGGCTTTGGGCTTGGACCAGGGGATGACCTGGGCAGTGCTGCAGACCATGGTGATGTGCTCACCAGTGCAGGGCAGTGGGCMAGTCCCATGGCCAGGACAGGTGAAACAGATTTGCACCAAGTTATCTTCCTCCTCTTAAGTACCTTTTCCACTGAGTCACACCTAAAGGACCAGATTTAGACATTGGAAYAGGCTTTCYRGGGAAGTGGAGTCACCRTCCCTGGAAGTGTTTGAAAAAGGAGAAGGTGTGTCACTTCACAATATGGTTTAGTGGGCATGATGGTGCTTGGTTGAAAGCTGGGCTTGGTGTTCTTGGAAATCTTTCCAACCTTAATGATTCTGTGATTCTATGAATGCAAAAACAAGCAAAGCCCAAGGGCAGAGCTCAGCCAGTGCTCCTCCTCCTCCTCATGTCCCCTCTCCCAGGTCCCCATCGAGGGTCAGCCCTGTGGCTCAGCTCTTTGCACACTCACAGCCATCCTCAGCCCAGCCACCATCAGTAACATTTATTAGGTGCAGATGCAGACCAGCAACGGGGAGGATGCTCTGCAAACACATGGCTTAAAARTAAAGATAGTCCATTCCTCCAGGGTCTTGAAGTGTGAGTGTAGGACAGGAGACAGCAGATGGACGCAGGCACATGAAGAGGCAGTGCTGGTCAGTGCTACAGGCAGCTGCTTGCCAGACTGGCCCCAGTTCAGCAAAGTGAAGTGGTGCCACATGTGCAAAGCTGTGCAGACATCAAAAACACACTGCTTTTCCTCCCTCTCTCTCTCAACAAGCTTAGGAGTTGCCAGGATGAGAAGGCGGTAAGAAGTGGTCAAGTGGGAGCAGGATGTTTAATCTAAGAGTTTACTGTAATCAGTGGGCTGTCATCTCTCTCTATCTGCTTTCAGCAGGTCTGYCCAAACAGTGGACAGAGTGACACAGATTTTTGTGGATTCAGCACAGTAATTGCCTCCAATTATAATTTCTGATGTGATTCAAGGAAGAAAATGCTGTATTCTTCTTTATTCCTGCAGTCACCGGCTAATGAAACGTGCCACGGATATTTATAGAACTGACATTGTAAATAGCATTTGCATTTGGTGCCTTTGAGTTATYTAGTGTGACAGTGCTTTCACCAGGAGGGTTTTTTCATTCTGAAAGGGAAAGGTTCTCTTTGGAGCTGTTTCCTCCCATCACCTTGTGTTGTGTTGGATGGAGCAGCTCTGTGGGCAGTTGTGATAATTTAGTGACAAAGTGTTGGGTGTACAGGGATTAGCTGGGCCTTGTTAAAGTTTTGAGACTGTGTCACAGACAGTTTACAGGWTTCTCTGAGACAATGTTTGAGTTAAGTGAAGATGAATAGAGAGGAGGGCAATCATCAGAGCACATCATGGCACAAAGCAAAATAACCGCCAGCCTGCCTTCCCTAGGAAATGTGTTGTGTAAATATTTGGGTAGAAACCTCCAAAGGAGATTTAAAGTCTTGTGATAAAGGTAACTAAAACGTCCTTTCCTTGAGAAAAACAGCTGCAATTCAGAAGATCCCATGAGTAACCACAAGACAGATTTCCTTTCTGTAGCATCTCTGTATTAGAGAAAACAAACRTATATGTCAGGACTTGCTGTCACTGATGGACCTCAAAATGTTTTGCAAAGGTYGGAATCAGTTTTGCTGTCCTCAAGGTGCAGAAGCCAAGGAGCAGAGAAAGAAGGCATGCCCTGTGTACAGTCCTGCAGACTACTCCAGCTCCTCAGCCACACAAACACATTGCTTCAGGTCTTCACGTGCCTTAAAAGCAGTATCTGTGTTTGGGTATTGAAGATATATTATCTTCACACASTCACAYGTATAAATGACAGAGCTTTTTAAAAGCACTCATGCTCAGTTCTTCAAACTCTTGGGGGGGTCATGCTGCATGTGCAGGCACTAAAAGAAGTGGCAGATTTTCAGAATAAATATGTGAGTTACCRAGCTGCTTTGGGTGGGGAAAAAATGTGTTCTGCATTTTGGTGCAAAACTTCCATCTGAGCTCGTGTTAAGTGTGGTCCATGAGATGCTCATGGCCCATATTGACACTCAGCCCGTGCAGCTTGCTGCCATATGGGTGAACTGTTAGCACTCAGGAGTGTGTAACACACTCCCACCTCTTCACATGTCTTGAGAAGCTTTGGAAATCTGAGGGATTGCTGTGGATACAGCACCCTGGCAGAGCTGCAGCTGAGTGAGCAGCAGGGATAGCCATGGAACCCCACTAGGAGCTGTCTCACCTCACTTRAAATGTTTGTGTTGTCTCTGCTTTGAGCATCAAGGGCATCTCAGCTGTTAGGCTGAACTTGGCCTTTTAATTTCTGGAGTTAGGAAAGAGGGATCTTGACCTCCAGAAGGAAAGTGGGGACTGTGTTGGTACAGGAAATCTCACTGAGCTCACTGTGAAAACCAGGACTTGATCAGGACTGAACTCCCCTGCTTCCCTGCCACATAAAGTGTCCCCATCTTCTGTCAGGAAGTCTGCTCAACCATTGTTTCTTGTCCATTTGCTGGGATTTTGCTTTTTCAAGGTGAAGGAAAAGCTATGCCTTGGTGCCTCTTAGTTCGAGTTCCTCTTAGCTTAGTTCTCCCCATCCTTCTCTGGGTAAGAGCCTTGGGAAGGGAGAACCTCAATTCAGTCCTGTGGTCTCCCTCCCTCCATCCAAACTCTGGTACTCTCAGCTCTTTTTGGTGACCTCCTGCTCCCATCCATGAGGCTTTGGTGTTGATTTCCCTTCTCTGATTGCACAGGGAAGCAGAAAGCATTCCCTGACTGGTTTTGCAGGAGCCAGCCACAGCCCCATGCACGGCAGAGCAGCAGATAGTGCAGAGCAGCCARTTTGCACAGTGTCAGAGGCAGCATCTTTTACCCAGACAGGCTGTGCTAAATCAGGGCCTTCTCGCTGTGCTTTGAAATGCTCCCGTTCCTTGCTCTGACGAACCAGCAGAGTTTGTATTGATCCAACAATGCAAAAAAGCACATAATGTGGGCTTCAGACACCTGGTGGAATAATAAAGCAGAAAGGAGGGAGGGCAGGACCATCATATTTTAGCTTGTGTCATGTAGGAGGCCTGTCTCTACCTTCTTTTCTTTTCCCTTGGAAAGCACTGCTCATTTCTAAGGCAAATGAAAAGCCCCGTGGCTGGAGGAAGGAAACGCTGCAGCAGATCTCCAACCTGTGGACCTGCTGAGCTTCAAGGGATGTTCATGAAAGGCCTTTCAATTAGTCAACCATCATGTGCTGCATTTCAGAGCTTTGCTTTATTCAGATATTTATTCATGTTCCCAGCTGTTTGCATTTGGGATTTCTTTTAGCAGTGAAAGCACTAAGGGGTTATGAAACTCMGAGCTAGAAAAGCACAGAGAGCTAAAGAAGCTCCATAGTGCTTTGCTGAAACACTACAGCAAAAGGCAGACATCTCAGAAAATGTTCCCTCTTCCCCCTTTCACCTGTTTTTATTCCTATTTCAACTTTGTTATAGCCAATGGAGCACAACCCACGAAAGCAGGACTGTGTTCCACCCCTGCCATCGCCACAGTGAACTCACTGCTTTATCTCTTGCCTTGGGTAAACTCATRTTAAAGCTGGAATATCAGTGCATATTCCCCATCTTGGAGATGCAGTGGATATGTGACAGTAAGGGGATGAGGGAGATGTCAAAGCACAGCTCAGGCACTCAGAGTTTTATCTGCTGGGGAAGSCCAGTGAAGGAAGCTTGCAGCTCCCTGTGCCTGTGTGAATGAGACCCACACAACTYCTCCAAGCAGGAGAAACCATTGCAAAGCCCTTCTTGAGCCTCTGGCATAGTTTTACAACTGAGCTGAAAGCTGTTTAATAGTGAAAAATCTCGCTCACCAAGTAATACACCTTAGGAGAAGCTATTTTTTGCATAACATTTCTTACTGGAGGAAATTCTCGTAAGACAATTTATTGCCATGGCGGTAACTGGTTGACATTTATGGGAGGCCTTGTTTTACAAGGCTTTCCTTTGGCTGCAATGCCAGGGCTCCAGTTGTGCTGATGGAAGAAGAGAAGGAAAGTGATGTTATTTGGCGTGCAGGATAGAGGCATGTTGATGTGAATAACAAAAAGGRGTGAATAACAAAAATTCTGCATGAACTGCATGGGATTGTGCCTTCCAGAATTGTAAACTGTGGATGAGTTGAAGGGAAAAGCTCATTTTGACAGAATTTTTCTCATAATAAACTATGCCTCTTCAATGGCCAGTTTAAGGTTCAACAGAGTTGTTGGAATACTTCAATCTTTGTTTTGTGGAAGGGGCTGGGTAAGACTCACTTCGATCTGGTACCAGGAAAAGAGAGATGGATGTGGGACAGAGCTGGCAAGAGGGAGAACAGAAGCACCCAGAAGAGGCTGATGGGCTCCTGTGCTGAGAGACAGCAGGATGAGGGTGGTGTTGCTGGAGATGGCTGAGGTTGCAGATCCTGTGGCAATGGCCACACAATGCCTGGAATCTTGAATGGGCAAAGCTGATGGTGGAGCAAGCACCACTGCCTCSTGGATGCCAGCACATCCAGCCCCATCAGCCACAGGGGCAGCTGATTTTTAACCTGCAGAGCTGAAGCAGAAAGCTGAGCTGTCCTCAGTTAACCCCCCCAAGCACACTTCCCACTCTCTGCAAGGCAGCTTTGTGTCAGGGGCTCAGCTTGGCGCTGGTGGGAAGAGGTGATGGATGAGGGCAGGAATGCCCAGGGTGCTGCAGCACTTTTGTCTCCAGCAGCCTCTGACCCCCTCCCACCAGGATCCTGTGGACTCTCYGCTCCCTTCTGGTGATACTTTAGGACTCACCGTGGCAAGCAATGTTATTAAATTGAGCTGGGGATCCATGCAAAGCACAGCAAGGTGCCTTGGCTGCAGCTGGTGGGTCCCTGGGGGGCTGAGCTGAGCCGTGGGGCTGCTCTGGCTCTGTGCCAATGTGGGTGCAGGTGTGTGTGAGCACTGTAGGGCGAGCCCACCCCGGGGGCTGCCTGTGTGCTGCCTAAGYCCTGCTGAGAAAGGGATTTCCAAGAGCCAAAGAGGCTTAGGGCTGCCCATATCCCATTAACAGCTAGTGGGATTGTGCCTGTCTCTGAAGGGCTTTGTGGGACTGAGCTGGGATCTCTAACTCTGCAAAGCGTAGCTGCTCCTCACTCAGGGTGCTCTGTGCAAGAGAGGGCTTGATGCACTCTAGAGGAGTTCCCTCAGACCACAGCTCATTTATTTTCTTAGGACCCCCATCTGTGAACCTTGGAAATCTCATATRAGCCTTGTACACATAACAGTTTCAATGATATTACTTGTTAACTGTTGTAATAAACTGCTGGTGTGGAAGCACCTTTGGAGCAGTACAGTGATGCCAGAAGGGCACCTGTGGTACATCCCAAATAGGATACTCCAAGTAGGACAAGCCCATTTCAGGATTCAGGGCCAAACAAGCAGCTGGTGGCACTCCAGGGAGCAGCATCAGCACAGCCCAGGGAGGAGCCTGGCTCCACAGTCCCTGGGGCATGGCTGGATCCCTGCTGCTGAGGGGCTTGGGGAACTCGCCTGGATGTCTCCTCTGCCAGCCAAGCCAGCTGCAGAGATGGAGGCCTCAAAATGAAACATCAGGGCCCCTGTGCTGCAAACCTGCCCCCACTGTGCACACTGGAACACCCTCCTCCTGGCAGCTGCATCCCAGCAGGCACCYGACACCAATCCATGACAGCTACCAGGGTGGCTTCTCTTTTTCTCCTCCCAGCTTTTTCTTTACCCTGCTGCCAAAAGAAGGGGGATTAATTTAAAAAGAAATAAGTAAACACAAACCAAAACGACTGCRCTGAATGAAAGGCTCCAAGTTGTGCTGGGGGAAGCCAGCAGCCACGTGCTCAGCTGTGACTCCAGACACCCTGACACCCTTCCTCTTCTCCCTTGCAGATGACAGAGGGTCGCAGATGCCAAGTGCACCTCCTTGATGACAGGAAGCTGGAGCTCCTTGTTCAGGTAGGAACTGCACATTTCATCTTTTGGTAGTTTGCTAGAGCCGTGGGTTTTCAGCAGGGTGGGGAGAGTAAAGGTTTTCAGCTGGTTTTCTCAGCAGCTTCACGCTGTGATTGCCTGCAGAGCTCAGGGAAGCTGCAGTGGGGCTGCCTGGCAAGGATCTGCCAAGGCATATCTGTGGGAAGGACTAATTCAAGACATATTTTCACTTTATGMTGTGCCAAAACTGTCCCAGTCCCTGCCAGTGAGATAGAAAAGCACCTCTGGTCATTTTTGACACTGTTATTATATCTCTTAACTATGTTTTTGAGACGCTGCTTAGCTATGAGAAATGCATTGCATCTGCTTAAAATACCTCCAGCTTCTCTGCTTGCCATCCTAAATTGCTGGGCTGCACATCAGAGGGGATTGTGCCCATGCTCCCACCTGCACTGGGAATRTGGTTGGCAGCAGAAGATGCTGTGGTGGTCATGCCACAGGCAGGAATTTCCTGTAGGTTCATGTGTCAAACACAAATATGTACTAAAATTCATCCATGCTCCATCTGCCTTATTTTTTACTTTTGAAAAAAAGAAGGAAAACTGGAAACAATGAGAGTCTGGTGGTGGCTTTGTAAGGATTGGCTGGTGAAAGCTGTAGCATCCTACACTTTCCTGAGAATTTTGGCTCCTGTCTCAGAGATCCCCAATGGGTTAATGGCAAGAATTAGAAGAATGTCTTTCCTTTTACAAAGGCTTCCACAGGCAGCCACAGGCAGCCAAAGCAGCAGGAAATGAAACTTCCCATAGCACCCAAATGCCCTGGCTACAGCTGATAAGATGGGAGGGGGGGCAGGATCCTGCCCAGCACCTGAATGGGGATGGCTGGAGGGGACTTGAATCACAGGAAGCACGTTCAGCCTCACGTTCTGGAAAGTTGCTTAAAAATACCATTACAAAACTGTTAATGGGTAATGTTTTTACAGTCATCTRGGAGGTGAAATCCCTCAGCTGCCCYTGACACACAGTGTGTTCAGAGAGTGCCTGGATAACCATGAGTCAGGCCAGTGGTGGAATGAGAACAGCTAAATGAGGATGACTAATTAAAACAAAACACCATACCAGTGGTCTCTGCATAGGCTGCACCAGGTTCTCTGATGCTTTGCAGCTGGCTGGGGGGAAGTTTAGTCACCTTCATCGCAAGGACACAGCACTTGGCTTCCTGTGTCATCTAAATGCCTTTTCTAATTTTTCTTAGTTCAATTAAAAATTAAAATGGACTATTGGAGAATAGCTCTGCGAAAGCACTGCTCRGTATATTAATAATCACAGCTTAAAATATACTGCAGGAAATCTATGAGAGCTGCCCTGGCCAACCTACTTATTTGGGGTTTGATCAATGACACTAAAAAACCACAGGAAGACGACAGCCAAGGAGCCTGGTGTGGGAAAACGTGTCCACTGCCCAGGAGCAGACGTGGTGCCACGTGATATCATGTTTTTCTAAGTGTTTGATCACACCTTCAGTGGAATTCCTTGTAATCAATAGAGGAAGCAAATTGCTCTGTAAATCACACTAACTAGTTTGCAAGTGACCCATGGCTGAATTTTATTAGCACAACAAATCGTTTGGCTGTTTTCAAGTAATGTGTGAATGGGGGAAGCCGGGAGGGTGATGATGAAAAATTCATGCCCAGAAAAAGCAGTAACCTCTGTTGCATGCAGTACTCAGATCTCTGAGTTCCCCCATGCCCCCACTTGTACAGGAATATCCACTGGGGCATCTCAGAYGCTTTTCTGGCCTAATGACAATGCTGTTAGGTAGCTTCTAGTCAGGGTGAAATCACTTTTAGGTGGAGCAGATGAAGAGGAAGGTGGATGTTTTGGACTTGAGGATGTCTCCAGTATTGAGTCTCTTTGCAGACATGGGCACAGCACTTTGGTTTGCCTGCCTGCAAGGCACAGGCAAAGCCACCAGCACTGTGGTGGTCCTGGAGCTGCTCCACCTGGCAGTAGGGGGCTGAGGTTACCCAAAGAGATGAGCAGCTCTTTGTCCCAGTGGACTCAGCTCCCTCTGGGAGCAACATGCACTCTGCTAGGGGAAATCTCACCAGCTGACCCATATTGTTTGTATCTTATCGTGAGATTTCAGATAAAAATTGTTTTCTAAGTTCTGAGCGCCGTTGTTTTTATTAGGGTTACCTTATCTTGTAGCTGAATTAAACTAGAAGCTGTAAATATAGCTTTCATCCAAGCCCAAGCTTCTGGCTGTCACTTCAAAGCTGTCTTTTTCTGTGGGTGTCTTGCCATGGGCTGGTTTGCTGGGTTTTATCAYGAAAGAGGTTCCTCTATAGCTCTGTTGGGCCTCAAGATCTAGACYTGCATTGGCTTGAATTGCTCAGGAGTCACTCTCTTAAATTCCCATGTGAAATTTCCTCCTTTACACCAACCTCAACCTTTCTTGGAAGCTTTTCCACTCCTATGGGAGTTTTGGAAAGAGCACTGGTAATCAGTAAATTTGATTTCTCTCCACAGGTGAGATCAAAATAACAGCCTAACCTGGGTCTGGCTTTACATCACCTTTCAGGGCTTGTGTGTGTGATATCAGGCGCTCTGCCTGGAGAAGGGTCCAGGGATCCTGCTGCGGTATTTTCCTAGAATCACAGAATCACAGAAAGGTTTGGGTTGGAAGGGATCTTAAAGACCATCTAGCTTCAATTCCCCTGCCATGGGCAGGGCCACCTTTCACTGCAACTGAGTAAAGAATTTCTTCCTAACACCTAATCTAAATCCCTCCCTTTTTTTAGTTCAAAACAGTGCCCCCTTTTCCCATCTCTAGCCRCCCATGGAAAAAATAACTCTCCCTCTTTTTAATAATCCTCCTTTAAGTACTGGARGGTTGCAGTGGGGTCTCCCTGGAGCCTTCTCTTTTCCAGGCTGAACAACCCCAGCTCTCTCCTCYTTTCTTCATGGGAGAGATGCTCCAGCCCTCTGCTCWTCTTTGGGGTACTCYTCTGTGSTGTAGGAAAAAAGAAGCAGCAGAAGCWGGGTCTGGTTGAAGGAGAGAGCTGGGTGCAGCTCCCTCAAAGGGATGCAGGAGGGCTCCTGGAGCATCTTAAAACAGCTTTGGCCAGTGACCCTGGGGAGATGAAATTATTTCCTGTCCTGCCTGGAGTGCTGCTGGGCACAACCAGATGCATCTGGGAACAATCAGGGTGTTTGCAAAAAGCAGTGTGTTAAGCAAATGTACTCCCTTTTTGTCTGTGAATTAGCTGTGATCAGACATGGGGGTTCATGAATTTATCATTTTAACCATATCTGTTGGTGGGTAATGAGGGCCAGGCTGCAGGAGGACAGGGGGTGGAGCTGGTGCTTCTGCTCACAGGAGTCGGCAGTGGCTGAGTGTGACAGCTCTGCCAGGCCAGATTGAAATGTTTCAACACCACAAAYTCCCTCCCAAAACTACAAAACCCCCTCTGACAGGCCACACAGCTATTGCCAGTTGGACCCACCAGGCACATAGGTTTTATTTGCATTACTGTCCCCCAAAAGTGAGGTTTTGGCTCGGAGGCAGCATTTATAACCCCTTCTGTGAATGCTGGCTTGCTTCTGTTGGCACATAATGCAAGGCTTGGGGTTACCATCATCAGGAGAGAGATCCTGGCTTTACTCAAACAAAGGGTCCTGACTGAAGTCTTGTCCTCCCAAGTCAAGCAGCTGCAGAGTGGTGCAGCAGCAGCTAAGGAAAAGCAGAAACAGAGGATTTGTGGATAAAAGAAAACCCTCCCCAATGTGTTTTGTCAGATAAATGCTGAAATTTAGAAGGGCTAATCATAAACAGAGACAGAGGAGGATCATATGGAAATCTCTTCCTGAGGGTCTGAAACTCAAAGGCTGTTTGACTTGGGATTAGGCAGAAGAGTTGCATTTGGTGTGTGTTTCATTTGATAAATTCCTGTTGAAGATCTGGGGTGTGTGGCAAGTTTATACAGCATGGTTTTTGGACAGTTTTTTCTTTCTGAGCAGGAGCAGAGTGTGGCTCCTTGGATCTTACAATCTGGGGGGTTTTTTCCTGTTTCTGTTTGATGCATGTTTAGTTTCTAGCACAGTTCTTTTTTTTTTTTTTTTTAAGTGTTTGGCTTTATCCAGCTAATCTTTTTCAGTGAGCAAGTCCATTTTCATACTTCTGGAAAATGGATTTCCTCCATTCCCCACTCACAGCCTCCCTATCAGTTATATTATTTCCCAGTGACCGTGTATCATTTGCCTGCTGCACATGAAAGGTTTGTGTTGCTTTATTT
Organism: Cardinalis cardinalis; assembly: GCA_014549065.1. Taxonomy (NCBI): domain Eukaryota; kingdom Metazoa; phylum Chordata; class Aves; order Passeriformes; family Cardinalidae; genus Cardinalis; species Cardinalis cardinalis. The sequence goes on from JACDOX010000064.1 coordinate 1,407,582, forward strand.
AAAGGCTTTTGCGTAATTGGCAATTCCTTCCTTTTCATGTGGGTTTTATAAACATGGCTTTTTTCTGGGGTGGCTGAAGCAGGCAGCCTGGCTTGATCCTGGCTCCTGCACTGGCTGTGCCTGTTATCTGACAGCAGCTCAGGCAACTGTCATCCAGAAGTGTTAAGCCTCCTAATTCTTTCTCTCTGGAGGAGCTGTTGCAGAAATGGAGCTCATCTGAGCTCATAGCAGAGCTGTCTGTGGGGTCTGAAAGCTCTGCAGTTTGAGTGTGGGAAATAACTGGCCAATTTGTTTCTGACCTTCTTCCCAGGAAGCACTAAGCCAGGGAGAGACAGGGGGGTCAGCACAACCTGTAGGTATTTTGGTGATTAACCCACGTCTATCTCCATGTGGACACTTTTGTGTAACTCTTCCTGCAGCATTTCTCTCTCCCAGCTGCCCTGCAGGTGCATGCAGAAGCACAGTGACACCTGTACGTGCACAGCCAAAATTAACAGGATGCACTGAACATCCCTCTTTGCCTTGCTCAAAACCAGCTCTGCTCTAAGTGAGTGAGTGAGGAGTCTTTCAGGAGCCCAGGATTTGTTTGCATTTGCCTGCCTGGTGCAGCATCTCATCCCCAGGAWTTGTTTGCATTTGCCTGCCTGGTGCAGCATCTCATCCCCAGGAATTGTTTGCATTTGCCTGCCTGGTGCAGCATCTCATCCCCAGGAGCCTCCTCCAGGCCAGGCTGGGAGACACTGGAGCTGTGAGCTGGCAGAGTGCCCTGTGGGCTGCTGACTCCCTGCCACATGGGTGGCTGTCACCATGTCACCAGCAGGGCTATCCCAGGGGGGATGCTCAGTTTGGAGCTCAGTTTTGGTGTCCCTCACTCCTCTGGGATCAGCCTCACTGGCACCAGCCTGAGGTTCACTGTCCTGGGGAAGCAGTGGCACCTTTTGAGAGCAATAGCTCCATTAATTATGGCTGGAGGGAGAAATAAAAGAGTCTGCTCTCTCTCCCAAGAATCTGTTGGAGYTTTTGCAGTATTTTCAGTACTTCTCATGATCAAGAAATTGCAAWCCATGGGGCTTTTCTTACTTCCTCACTTCTGTATGCCAAAGAGCAAGGTGTTTACCTGGGCTGGTGGAAAAACTGCCAAGGTTCCCCTTCAGGTGGTGCTGGGGCTGGCACCTGCCTACATCAGGAGAAGCTGCCTAACTCTGGATACAGGTTTTGCACGAGGACCAGCAGTATATCCCATCCTCAGTGGGGATAAACAAGCCCCAGGATGGCCTCAGTTTCCCCAGGGAAGCCACAATAATTGCAGAAGAATGGGGTCCAGCCCTGCTCCACTGCCAGAACTGGGGATCCTTTTGGAAACATCAGCTCCAGGGCTGATGCAGAAATGCAGCTGTGCAGCCCTGACCATAAATGGAGATGTTTGGGTGCCAGTAGCTGTCCTTGCCATGCAGGAGAGGCAGCTCCAGTCCTGCAGAGCACCAGGCCCTGCTCCAGAGGCGTTTTGAACCATCCCTGTGGAAGGCAGTGGCAGCCAGTGCTGGGCTGGGAGTGAGCACAGGGCTGAGTACTGCCCTGCCACCCCACTGCCCTCCCTGCACCCTTGCAGGAGCTGCCCAGTGAATATATTCTTGGAGTTCTCTATAGGACATGTCCTGCTGGGCATGGAGAGCTGGAATGGGCTCAGTGATGCCCGAGGAGGGATCCCTGCATCCCCTCTTCCCACCCAGCCTCTCCATGCCTGCAGTGAAGCAGCTGAACAATGTTCCTTCATACAAGGGMTCAGAAGTGACTTGATCACTGTCCTCTGAGTGGCTCTGAAGGTTATGGGGTGGTGTGTTGCTCCTCTCCAAAATAAAAAAAAAAAAACGTGTTTTCTGTAGGGCAGAGAAACAACTGGAGACCAGACTGACTTGAGTGGAGTTTTATACCAGGACTCTGGCAGGATGCAGTCCTTCACAGCGAGAGAATGTGAAAACATTGAATTTGAACCATAATTTAAAGTTCATTTGRGCTGAAGGAGGCTCAAATATGCCTTTTAGAAAGAAGACTTCATTTTCCAAAATTGCAGTGTTAGGACTGTGGTTTCTTTCAGAAATAAATCCTGATTTACTGCAGCAAGAGTGAGACTGTAGTTCAGCCCAGCAACTATTTGCAAAATTGCAAATGGGATGTTTTAACATCTTTGGCATTAAAAATTATGGAAGTCCAAAGCTTTGGRTGAACTCAGAAGGATCCTGCCAAGCAGTGTCTGCAGTGGGATTTGTATCACTGGGACAAAGCACAGAATGGCCCCTTCCCAGCCTGTGGCTCAGGGCAGATGAGGAGTGTGAAGCCACTCTCTTGACAGGAAAGATTTATCCTGGCCTTTGTGTGCCTCCCAGGCTCCTGTTTGAAACTTCTGATCATTCTGAGCACAGCTGCAAACTGCAAATATATGGCTGGGCTTGGTCACCATGGGATGGGGAGAGATGGAGGAGAGATTGCTGTACCAAAAGGGAGGTGGGACCCCAGACTGGCAATCGTGTCTGTGCTCTCAGTGAGCAACCAGTGAACCATCAGCTAAGAGCTCTTCTGCTGAAAAGTTCTCTGTTTACCAAGAAAAGATACATTTGGCATTGCTCCAGGGTGAATGTGSTGCTGGGAGCATTCCCAGCCCGCCCACCTCCTGCAGACACACTCGCTGTACAATACCTAGATGTTGTTTTAGACCAGGCAAATGGGTAAATGAAAAATGGACCAGGAGAGCCAGGTGTGCTACCAAATCCATCATTCCAGCCTCCAAGGGGTGCCTCTGTTGAACTGCTCTGCAGAGCCTCTCTAATKCTCTCAAAAAGCATCCACCACTGCCATCCATGGCTTACAGAACTTCTGGTGTCAGACTGCAGGGCTATATCTCAGTTCTCAGCTTAGGCTCCAGCAAACCTAGAAGTCAACCCTGGAGAGAAGAGTGTTTGCTGGGAAATGCAAATAGAAGAGAACAGGGGCAGAAAATAAAAAAAAAATATGTGCAGAGCTGGGGAGTTCAGCTTAAGAGCCAGAGGGATCTCAGGCAGGGTGAAGGTGGCAAAGCAGATAATCTCAAGTTTGCCCTTGATTATGAGGGCAGAACTGAAATGATTTAGGACAGGAGGCAGAATTAGCATCTCAGAGRGAAATCCTGAGCCAGGCTCAGATTCAGGGGTGAAAAGCCTCTACTCTGTACCCTGGCTTGGCTCCATTAAGAACAAGAGTGGTGCTGGTCCAGGCTCAGCAGCTCCCAGGTGTGCTGCATGCTCAGGCTCCCCAGAGCTCACCCTGGGTGAGAATGGACACAACCCCTGTGCTACAGACRGTACTCAAGGGATGGAGCTGCCAGAGGAGAACATGCCAGCAAGGCAGGCTGTGCAGAGCAAGCAGGCAGGTCGTGCACATCAGTGAGGGTCACAGGGAGCAGGATTTGAAGGGGTCAAGCAGGRTGCACAGCTGCAGGCAGGGATCAAGAGCGAGCCCAAACAGGGAGCATGGAGAGCCTCCAAGGGGATCTGCCGTGCACCGAAGGTCAATCTGGTCAAGCAGCTCTGGAGAAAGCAAAGCTGTGTCTGGGAAAGGCTGGGCTGGAAATTAATGAAACCCAGCAGGGATGGTTCAGCCTGTCCAGATTTGTTCCTCAGCATAGGCAGGGGAGGAGCATCAGCAGAAGCTGGGACAGGTGGAGGCAGGGGGCAAAAGCTGCTGGGAGCAAMGTGTCCCCGAGAATGTGCTGGGTCAGTGTCCTGGTTTAGGGCAAATTTGGGAGAAAACCTCCAAAGGGGCCCCTCCAGAAAGCAAACCCACACAGCCCCTCCCCACAACCGGTTTGAGAAGGATTCCTCAGAGAGAAGTGGAAAGAACCTGTTTATTTAACAGGCACAGCACCCCCAGCACACAGAATGAACAATGCCAGATGACACCACTCTTTCACCACTCTGAAAAAGATGGCAAATTCAGAAAGTCTCTCTGGGGGTGGTTGTTCTGTTCTCAGTCCCTCTGGTGCTGGGGCAGCTGCTGCAGCCACAAGGTGCAAACTCTCCGTGTTCCCAGGTCCCAGTCCAGAGCAGGTTCAAGGAGGTCCAAAAAAGGGAAAGGAAAAACAGTCCAGGGAAAAATTCGGACTGTTTAGCTAAACTAGCTAATGAGCAGAAGGAAAAAGCAGGAGCAAAGCAGGAGCAAAGCAGAAGCAAGAGCGAGAGCAAAGTGAAAAGCCAAGCAAAAAGCAAAAGCAGCACCATGTACTGCCCTGTCTGTGTGTCCTGCCAGCCAGGGGGGAGCAGCTGATAACAAAACAAAACAAAACTTTCACTCTTCAGAGCCAGTCYTRAAGGCACAGAACAGAATATCCAGCATAAACARAACAACAACTGGGGGTATAAGCATCACAACGTCACCCCAGGACAGTCAGGAGTGACCTTGCCGACAGCAGAGGTACCTGTGTGTCCTGAGGAGGTTAGCTGGAGGGGGAGATGCTTTCCTGGTACAGCAGGGCTGCACACTGCCCTCATTCTGAGCTGCCTGGTGGCTTCTGAGCAGTGCTGGAGCTGGTTTTACCCCATGCACTGAGAGCTGGTTTTACCCCGTGTGCCCTCGGACCCCTGCACCTCTGCCAGGTGCCACGTGAGGAGCCTCAGGAGAAAGCCTCCCACAGCAAAGGACTTACAGCCTCAGGAGAAAATGAACTGGGAATGGCAATCATTGCCCTCCACAGAGGGAAATGAGGGTGTGATTTCCAAAGGCCTGCGTAATCAAYACCCCTATTATCAGTCTTCCAGAATAAATTGCATTTAAACTAATACAGGCTGGGGAGCTATCCGTGAGCTGTCAGGAGAGAGATAAGCTGAAGACACATGTTTATTCATATTGCATATGCTGAGAGCTGAATGTTCTTTACAGCTGGCTAAATGGGGGCGAAGATATTCAGTATTTTTTTGCAGTTCTTCTGCTAAAATTTGTCAAAAACCCCTTAATTTTGAGCACACCTGGAACTTTTCAAAATTACAGGGCGTGGGGAGGGAAGGGGCTGATGAAAATCCCACTAAAACATCTGGTGAAGGAAGAAAGCTGTTTCCTTTCCTGTGAGGTAACTCCTGAAGCTTTGCAGAGCATCAGCAATTTAAGTTGTCCTGCTGACCTCCCACCACATACACCAATACAGGAATGGCACATCCAACATCTGATGGGTCCATTACAGAGAAAACATCTCACTCACACTTACTTGGGAGAAGTTTAAAAAATTCACTATTGTTTCTGCCAGGCTCAGCTGCTCCATGGCTTCAGTGGAGCTTTTGTTCAGCCTGGACCAACCTGCCAGTGTCCAGCAGTGGCTGTGAAACATGTCATTGTATTCCAYGGGATGCTGCTCCAGCCATGGACCAGCCAGTGTCACCCAGCCTTGCTTCCCCCACCCAGGAGCAGCTGCAGGATCTGCTCAGCTGTGAGGCACCAACAAGCTCAACAGTGGAAGTAAATTGGGTTTAGCAGCAGGACAATGAGGCTGAAATTCACAGAGCTCCTCCTGCTCTCTGCTGCTGCTCCCTCATGGTGGAGTTGCCCCTGTGTTGGGGCCACATCCCATCCCTCACCTCCAGCCTGGCTTGTCTGATGTGTTCCACAGCAGGCASTGGTGAGATTCACCTCTGTTCACTTCAAGCACAGTGTGGGTGTCTGTGCCTTAGCCACGCTTTTGGAGGTGGTGGAGGGAGGAGGGCACTTGTRGGGCACAGCTGAGCTCATCCTAAAAGGGATCATCTGGAATGAGTYGTGCCCCTTTCTCTCCTCAGCTGCAAAAACTCTCTGCAATCAGCTCTCTCATAGGTGTTCACACTGTGGGTGGTTGTATCAGTCCTGGTCTGCCTCCAGCTCCTCCTTTCATGTCCTCCTGTAAGTAGTAGTACTTACAGGTAAATTAGTAGTAGTAAATTCAGGTGAGAAAGTGCTAAATGTGGCACAGGATAAAAGCTGCCTCCTGGAAGATGGTGGAAATAGAAAATTATTTTTTTATAGCATGGTCTGAGCAAGCAATTTAAAAAAATAATAACAGATGTACTGGAGATGATTCCAGGAGATATTGAACCATCTAGAGGAGTGTAGCTCAGGAGAAATGATGAACGAGGCAGCACAGCAGATTTGCTTCCTGCAAAGGTAAAAAAGGTGCATTTCCAATTGGAGCTAGCATTTCAGGATGGAACATTTCCCCTTATTGCTGCCATCAAGCTYTGCAGTACAACTGCTAGGTTGATAGTGAATGGGTGAGCAGCTTGATTGTCTGTTACTCAGCTTATAGAAAATTGTTTTCTATTCCCTTTCCTTTTCAGCCTCAATGGATGCAACTTAGACAAAAGATCTCAACTTTCAACCAAAAGGCAATTCCTTCAGCATGACAGAGTGAGAGCTTTGGCCATGAGTGAGGCTCCTGGGCTCAGGGGCATTGCACATAATGAGCAAAAAGGGTCTTAACTGTCTCACTAGGAAATTATTTCCTTTTCCTTTCCCTTGCTGCAGGTAACCCAGAAGCAGCAGCTGGCCATGGCTGCATGGTGTCAGGTGGGAACAGTTTGCCTGCAGCAATGGATTCAGGCCAGGTGGTTTAGAGCAGCTCAGGTGTGCTCACACAGACACAGGTTTGAGCATCACACCTGGCAATGACACTGAGCAAAGCCAAGAGGAGCTGGCCCTGGCACCATGGTGCTGCCAGCAAAGGCTGCTGGGGCTGGTTCAGCCCCACGGCCTGTGGCACAGGAGGGACAGGAGACACCTGCAACCACACAGAGGGGGCAGGAGGCTTGGGATGGGCAGCACAGGCATGCAAGGAGGCCATGCTGCCCTTCCTGAGGGACACCTGAGTGTTCCCCAGCCCTGGTTACCCCACCTCCCCCTCCACAGTCCCRATCCATTCCCTCTGCTTTTGTCCAGGAGTGTGTTTTTCAGGACCATTCTCTCTGGAAATGATGCAAAATGCCTCAAGTGATAGCACAAATCTCCAGCTCCCAACCCTTGCTGTATTCCCAGTGTGTGGCTTGTTGGTSCTTTCTGTCTTTCTTTTGGAGAAGTGCCTGCTTATGGGGAAGCTTTGGGCTCTGTGAAGTCGAAATGGATTTGTCTCTGTCTTTGGTGGATTMTTTCCCCCAGTTCCCCTCCCCAGGGCTGCAGTAGCTGCTGACAGCAGCACAGCCTGGGCTGGGTGCCTGGAGGAGGAGTGAGGCAGTGACTGCCAGCACAGAAGGGCTGCCTGAGGCACTTGTGTCGGCCACAATACTGGATATCATCAGGAAAACCATCAGCTTTCCTAATTTTCAGGACAGAGGAGATGGCTCTTGGCTTATAATTGGGTCATGCTGTAAAAAAAACCTGCATTGGCTCATCATAAGCAACAAGATGTACCCACTCTCCCCTTTCATTCCTGCCCTGACCTCTCCCAAAGAGGCAATCCTTTTGGATGAGAGGTTGTTCATACAGATAGGATATCTTTTACTTTCCCATCTCTCTGCACTCAGACATGGCTCATTGCAATTATGGTTGAATGAAAACTCTCCTGCTATTACCTTTGCTGGGAAACTGCCCATATTTGGGGAGGAAGAAGCACAATTCTAAATCTGCCTTGGGAGGAAGCTTCAGTCTCTGTTCTGACTTTGAAGCTATCTTGGTAGCAGGTGAAACCAGATGCTTGGAGGTGAAGCCAGCAAAACATGCCAGCTCTGGGAGGCTTTTATCTTTGGGGAAATTGGTTAACAGTACAGATTTTGGTTCAGTGACTTATCTCTGTCTTGGTGAGGATTCTCCCCTCCTCTGTGCTGCCAGTGTTCAGCAYCCCCATTAGCAGAACAAGTGCCTCCTGTGCCCTCCTGTACAAGCAGGCAGCAGACTCACACTGCAGCCTGGTCCCTGTCACATCTGCCTTTGGGAGCCACCATCCTCTTCATCCCCTGGAGTAACACAGACTGAGTACCACAGGCATCCCCTCACCCTCCCATGGGCACAGGTACATTTTGGGCCACTGGGATCAAACTGCCAAGCTGCAGAGGCACCAGTGGCTCATTGCTGGGTGCATAACCCTGTGGTTACAGGAATCAGGGGGGTTGGAGCAGGAGGTGCAGTGGTGACTAAATGTGACCTGACGAGAYCGTGAGCAGGCCAACAACTCCCAGCTCATCCTGGCCCTCCTGGTTTGGCAGCTCAGACAGAGTTAGAGGCTTCAGCTCRTCAGAGTGGATCTTGTGATAGCTGTAAGTTATGCTTGTCTCCTGGAAAAGGAATGARCTAAAGAGATTTGCACGTGCCCTTTTTAAGAATAAAATAAACCACACCAGCCAAGCCATTTTCACTTCATTTCCCCTCCTCACTGTGAAGCCAGGATGATCATTTAGTGTGTAGAGTTGTTCTGACTCACATGGTGATGTGGGCAAGGAAGGCCATTGCTCGTGTTTCCCCAGTTCCTCTGATGTTTGTTGGTTTGTTGTGTCATTGTTTGATGTTTTTATCCCAGCATCCGTACATCAGCCCCACGTGGCAGCCAGACCAGGGGATGTGCCTCTCAGCAGCTCAAAGGCAAAAGGGCTGTTTGGCTGTGGCAATGGCTTGTGGAATTTCCTGATTACCWGAAAGATTAGTTTTTGGATTAATTTTGTTCTGTCTTTTTAGGGCATTTCAAATGAGGACATTTAGCCTGATTAGAATAACCTTTCCACCTGGACTCTGCCTTTACTCCTYCTTCATCCTATATCTAGTGAGCAGGGGATGAACAAGCCTATTTCATKATGTTCATTCTTCTAAAATTCATCCTCACTTTTCATTTTTTATTGTCTTTTGAGCAACCAGAGAGTTTATATGTACTAATGTGCTTTAAAGAGGAGGAAGCACCATCCATGCCCCTGACCTGGTTCATCTCATGGGTGCTGGATCCCATTTCTGCCTGCKTCTCACTCTGCTGTTTCCCTCCACTCTTGTCTCAGGCAGATAAATTGGGAACACAGACAGCAGCTGGGATAAGCCCCAGTAACTCCATTGTCTTTCCTCCCTGCACTCATGTCCCTTTCAAAGGCCTTTTGATGCTCCTTCAGCMACCAGAGCTGCATCTGTGTGCTCCACCGTGACTTTGGGTCCAGGCTTTGGGATAAGGGGTGAGATCTGTCCCTGGCAGCACATCSTATATTCCCGAGAATGGGTACCCCAGAGCCAAATATTTCTAGAAAGCAGGATGGTGACTTTTATATGTATCTGGGARTTTGTCAAATGATTCAGCAAATGTCACTGAGCTACAGAGACACTGATGGTCAGGCACATCTGCTGTGATTCAGGGCTTGTCACAAGCATTTTGCACAGCTCTAGCTCTTGGGCTCTAGTGGCTGGTTCTAAAGCAGTCCATTCCCTGAAAAACACTATGGAGGCAGAGAGCATGAATTATTATTTGTTTTCACTGTGTGGACAGTTGATCAGTGACAGATGTTTCTAATTGCATTAAGCAAGTGGAAATAATGAGAATTAGATAGCAGATTCTCCAGGAATTTACATTTAGATTGAGTTACAATTTGCTATTAAAGAAGCAAATTCAATGTAGATGCATTCGTTCCTCAGCAGAAATGGGAGACGATTATTTTTAATTATTATTTGATTACTTAAAAATGAGCTGTGTTACTGTACTTAAAAATATTTGACTCAAGGGGATGACTTAATACGTGCACTTTATGTGTCCCTTAAAAGATATGCAACGATGAAATTGTTCATCAACAAACATCTCCAGCTCCCCATTACAGTCACCCTGAAAGGCAAATGAAAAGCAGAGGCTGCCAGAGCCCATCTCTGAGTGCCCAGTTTGGGCAGTGCTGGGCTGGTGGGGATGGGATCAGGCTCACCCAAAGCGTCTGCGGCGCTGACAAACTGAATGAAGTTGCACTGATGGAAGACAAGCTGCATCCCCCTTTGGACACCACGCTCTGCTGGGCTTGGCAGGAGCTCCAGGCTGATAATCCCCGTGCTGTGCTGCTGTTGGAGCTGAGGGAGAGGCAGCAGGGCTGAGCAGAGGTGGGTGCTGGAGCTGGAGCAGGGCGGGGGACGGCGCGGCCTCGCACGCAGGGAGCAGCAGCATCTGCTGCCTCCAGATGACACAGATCTGACAGCTATCTCCCCCTCCATGCCAAGAGGAAATGAGCTGTGCTTCAAACCACTGGAGGTTTTCCTTTCGGGACTCTCTCTCACAGCTCTTTTTCTTTATTTTATCTCCTAGATTTCAAGTTCAGCTTCAGACACAGAAATGTGTGAGTCCCCTGTCAGCAGAGAAGGGATTTATGTGCAGTGCAGATTATTGTATGTTTCTGTTTAGCACAGAATCCAAGCTATAATATTTTTTTAACCAACTAGCTGGCTCAGCTTCTTTTTTTTTTTTTCCTTTTGCCTAATGAGAGCCTAATCCAGAACTCCTTGAAGTCAGAGTCTGTCTATCAGCTTCAGTAGGCTTTGGATCAGATTTCACATCACTGATTCATTATTAATTACACATCTGGGACTCCCTTTTCAAAGAGTTCATTGTTAAATAAATTCACTTTTAGACATTACAGACTTGGCATTCTTGTGCATTGAATAAAACTCTGGCAAACCAGCAAAGAGCCATGGGCCAGCTTCTCTTCTGGTATTGATGGATGAATCTCCACTGAGCAGCAGTGGTTTACACTATAAGGATATAACATATTTCTTTGCTCTCATATAACCACTTTCTGTGTGAGATTAAGTCTGTGTTTGAGAATTTTGCCTTTTCTGGGATTTCTCCTCTCTTTTTTATAACTTTTCCTACCAGCARGAGTTCCTCTGTGGATTCAGACACTGCAGGGTGAAATATATTTGCCATGGAGTTTCTTTTCTCTTCAAAGAAATTCTGGCATCTTTTYCTTTAGACAAACTGCAATCACATCTTCATAACTTCCTGATCCCTAGGGCAAGTGGAATGGAACATGTCTTTCTGAATATATAGGGTCTTTTCCATAGTCCTCAATAATCTAGATCAAGTCCAGACATTGAAGTGACCAAGAAGCTGCTCTTGAAACRCTTGAAATAAAAATTATTTCTTTTGCAGAGGAATAGTTTTGGCAGAGGAATATGTAGAAATAAAGGTTTTCCTACTGGATTCCATTCAATAGGAGGCTATATCCTTGGTGAAAAAGGACATCTTATGTTGTGATTGAATGGTGCATTTAATGGTACAGGGTATTATTCCCACGTAGCAGCTGATGGCACAGGGACCAGCAGCCCATACAGGTGTTTCCTGTGCTGCAAATGCTAATATGGCATTAATGGCTGCAAATGGCTAATATGGCAGCAGCAAGGATCTCCTGAGCTGCATTCAGCCCATCCTGGGCTTTTGCAGGGCTGCCCAGACACATGAGGAAAAAAGGATGGGGTGAGACCTTCTTTTTCTTCTGATGCCAAATCAGAGTTTGGCTGAATGGTCCTGGTTAATACCAAAGTCCAAATAAATTGTGGGGATATATTCAGATGACAGCTACCCMGTTTCCAAAGCTTTCACTTGGTCAACAACTGTTTAAGGCATATGGAAAGAAAACTAGTAGATATCCAGCTCCCATTGTTTAAATAATGAAGCTTTGAATGTTGATCAGAGGCAGACATCCACTGAGTCCATGGGATGCTCCCAATGCAAGAGATAAAAACTACCACACAGTTGTGGAAGGKTCTGTGGAAGAGAGGATTTTGACACTGGGGAACTTGAGCCCCTCAAAAGTCAAAGCTAATTCCCTACTACAAGTGAAACATCTCTCCTGATTTATCACAGAATGACAAAACCTTTCCCTCCCCGAATTTACCTTCCTCAGTTTTTCAGAAATCACATTAAATGTGATTGTTCTCATCACCCTCATGTATGAAGTGCAAATCTTTCCAAAACTGCAGCCCTTCAGCATTGGAAATTATAAAGTTGTTTACTCCTTGCCAGAGAGCAAGTCTGGGGGTGGGTCCACAGCCACCTGGTAGGACAAGAGGAGGGAGAGAGAGATGAGAGGGATCTGTCACACAGGCAGTGTGGCTGCTGGCCAGTCAGCAGAGATGCCTTCAGTTGCCAGAGGCCATCAAGACCTCCAGCATCATTTTCTGGAGGTGTTTGTGCTTCAGCATCTGCCAGCAGCATGACTGATCTCCAGGCTAGCCCAGAGACTTTGTCTCTGTCACTCAATGGAATTGACTGGGAACAGGGTCTCTGATATCCTKGCCCACACTGCTACTTTGGGATCTGCTCCTGCCCATCTTCCACATCTGGTTTAATGCAAGCAGGAACAGATACAGTTGCCTAATCACCTCCATCTCACTTTGCACTGAGGATATGGCTGGGTGAGAGCCAGAAAGACATTTTCTGGATATTGTCAAGGAAGCTCAACCTGTGCCCAGCAGCTCCCTGTGCCATGCTGCTGTATGGCACACTTGGACATTTCYCCATCCACAGGCCAAGGATCACTCATTTTCAGAAGCCAGGCTGCCTTTATTTGCTTTCTACCCCTCCTGCTTAGAAAATTTTCCTCAATGCTCYGTAGTCTCCAAGCTTCTCCTTTCATGCTTCATTACATTCATTGGCTAATTCTGCTATTGCCCCAGTACGTGGGTCATCACCCACTTTTGTATGCACTTACATTTTCCAATTATTTCCTCAGTAGCTGTTTATCACAAACAGTTTCTACCCTGCCTGAATTCTCTCCTAACCACTCTGTCTCGTTTCTTTATTCTTTCTTTGTAGGAAAAAAGGTGGGGGTTTTTTGTTTGTTTGGTGTGGGGGTTTTTGGGTTTTGTTTGGTTTGGTTTGGTTTGGTTTGTTTTTTTAATAAAAACACTATCTCATCATTTCACCCTCCTCCTTTGTAATGGAACTGGTTTATTACCAGCACTTCTTTTTACAAATACCAGGGGAAATAAGCCTTTCTTATTCTCCCAGTAATTCCTATGGTGAGCAAGTATTATTTTGCTTTCTTTTCTTTTGAATTGTGGCCAATAATCATTTTTCTCCATTGCCTCCTCCTTTACTTATGGGGGTTTCAYTGTGACATTGGTGAGCCTGGAGTCAGAAAATGAAGCCCAGCACCCTTGTCCCCCTCCCATTCACCTTCAGGGTTGCCTACAAGGCATTAGAACAGAGCTGTGAGGAGGGGGGGACTGCTGGGACCCATTTAGGCTCCTGACTGCCCTGRTGTGCACCAGGATGATCCATCTAGAAGAGGAAACAGAATGTGCCCAAGGTTTCCCCACTGAACCTTGATCTGCTCCTTGAAGTGTCCTCTCCCTGTCCTTCTGCCACTGACATGGGCAAGTGCTGGATGTGGTGGCTGCTGTGGCTGACACAGGGATCAGACCAGAGGATGCAGGCAGCTTCCTTGCTGTGTCCCAAGGCATGCTGGACATGGAAAACTTTGCTTCTTAGGGACACACACTGAACTTGGCTTCATACAGGCTCTGAATGTACAGACTCAGTAGGGAAGACTGCAGAGGTGCTGGAGGCAGGGTGAGTTTCTGTGCTTTTGCAGATGAAAATTGTTGATTTTTTTCCATTCCCTCTGAAATAACCACAGTTCTGTCACAAACCTAAYCCTTGGTTATATCTTGCATCTTCTGCTGACTCAAGAAGCAAAGTCTCCTCYTGGGTGCTCATGCAGAGTGGAGGCACCCTCTGTCCTACAGGACAAGGTGTATCAGACCCTGCCCCATGGCCCCCCTGAGTCAGGGGCCAGTCCCAGGCACCACTCTGGTGAACCTTGGGAGCTGCACCTACACAATGCAGCACACTTTTACTTGACTCCAAGGTTAAAGCAGCTTCCTTGGCTGTCCCATTTCTCTCTTACCCTGACTCCTTGACTCCCCATAACATCTGAGCTTTGCCATCAGGCAATGAGCAATGTAACCAACATCTGGCAAGTGAAGTTCAGCCTCTCTCTCCTGACCTTCCCAGGGGAAGAACTGCCTGTCTGATGTGCAGAATTTTCAGAGAGTGATTTACATTTGAGTATGTTAAGCCAGAAGCTTCAAAACATTGTGGTATGYTCTTAATATAGCACAGATAATTAAACTGATGAGAACATCCAGGAAGACCAATATGCTTCAAGTCCCAAGTTCCTTAGGGGAGGGAAATCCAACATTGCTGGATGTATGGAGAATCTGCTGGTGGAGCCAGCTCTTTTGCCTGCATCCCTGAGTACAGATAGAGAAGATGAATGCAGCCCATGTGCCCACTATGCTTCTGCAGGCTTTCATCTTCCCCAGCCTCAGCACATGAGGATGTAGATCTTGTTAAGTTTAATTCAGTTCCCTGCACTCACAATTGGTGTGTAAAATAAACCAGGATGACTTAATCCTATGCATCTGACCTAGCACTATTATCTCCTTTATTTACTTTTATTAACGTTAGGTTTGCCAACAGAGGAGTTTTTAAATAAATTATTTTAATGTGTTTAGAAAATGTTCTACAAAAATAAGCATTCACTTAACTTACTAAATATTTTCAGCGATGAAGAAGTGGCTTTGAGTGAGGATGGAAATAAACATCCTCATTCAGGAGAGATTTTTAAAAAGCAAACAGAACATAAGAATGCGGCTAAGCTAGTATGTCTTGGGAAATTATTTTCCCTTTTCCACATGAGCAATAACAGATCAAGAGCATTTCCAAGCACCAATTTCTGTAGGCTGCATGAAGGGAGATGGACATTTCTACAGTTGATTTGAAACTGGATGAACTAGAGCGCTTCAGAGGTTTACAGTCGAAAAGATAAATGGATTGTGTGAGCTGTCCAATTTCATTATGTGCCCCAGCCAAACTCTTTCTTTAATGTTTGATAGAATTATGATCAAATATTTCAAAATAAAAATGCTGACCTCTGTAGAAATTGTTGTTGACCTTGTCAAGGTAGGTTTAATGCTTTAAAAGAATACCAACAATCTCTCAGTGATATAAAACTTGAACAGACACCACCAAATCGAAATATATATAGAAGGCACCTGGTTATTCACACTGGCTGAGTGCTTATCAAGCCCCATTGTCAGCTGAGTGTGAAATGGATTCCTGCCCAGAAAGCTGCCTCTGAAGCTGGCTTCGTGTTCAAAGTTTGATTTGCCACATGTGATACAGTCAGATGATTTAAAATACAATTGACTTTCTTGCAGCAGTTGACTACCCTGTTTCAAAATGTCACYCTGATTTTTTGTGATTTTCTAAGCCTTCTGATGTTTACATTCTTGTAACAAACTTTCTCMYACACTTTCTGTAAATAACTTATTGTTTTGTATTCTTYAATGGAGGAGGAGAAATTTGATGGACTGTTGGTTTGTCCAGTGTCATTGGAGAAGTGGCACTTTCACCCTCCAATCCACTGTCACTTTTGGAAAACTATAAATATTGGAGTCAGAAAATAAACYTCCCTTTTTCTTCACCTCTAGAGCAGTGGTGTGTGTGCTCATGTTGTTTCRTGTCCTATAGGGACATCAAAATTATACACATCTTCAGAAACTGATAGGCAAATACTCGTGAAAACCCAAAATACTTTAAGCCAAATATTTACAATACTGATTATCTGAATAAATTTGTCACATACTTTCTTAAAGTAGGCCACCTCAYTTCCAACCCCGAGTGCTGCACAGAATGCCACATCTGTGTCTTTTTTTCTTTGCATTAAGGCAAGGGTTTGAACCAAAGCCCTGCACACAAACCCTCTTAACTCCCCAGCATGTGCAATTAGCATCTTGAGCTGCTTCAGTTTGTATTAATTTAGCATCAATCTCCAGTTGGAGAGCTCCATCTAATCTGGCCTCTGTATCTGTCACTGCTGCACGTTACGTGCAAAGGAAGGTGAAAAATCTGAGCCCCCAGTTCTGTGGCAAAACCATGAGATATGTTTAGCCTCAGTAATATCATTGCTTGCTTAAATTGATTGCAGATAATGACAATGAAATCCATCCCTGTTGCAGGGACATCTTCCACAGGTTAAATGCCTTTGTGTTGAAAAATGAGACTTTTCTGACTCTTGGCAAGGATGAGGGAAAGAAGAAAGGGTTGCCTGGTTACCCAGGCTGCTTTGAGACTGTGGGAGCACGATTTGCTGTGGCCTTCTGCAGGCAACCAGTGCTGATGTAGCCAGTGCTGCTAAACCATGGAGATCCCAGTGCCAAGCACACCCAGTCCCAGTGACCTGCAGATCAGGTGGAGTGGGAGAAGCTGAAACCACGGTGACCTTGAAAGTCATGGTTTGCTTTAAAGCACAAATGCTTCACTCCCCTGCTTGTATGAAACTGATGGACCCCAGCCAGTGCAAAGTCCTCCTGTGTGGGGGCATTTTCCTTCTGCTCTGCTGATCTACCATCCATGTTTTTCTCATTTATACATACAAATCTCGTAGATGCTTCATGCCTGAGGAGATGGGGAGCTACCAAATAGATCACTAATAGGTTCAAGACATTGAGGAGGATTTAAAGGGCTCGTGAATCTGATTATCATAGATRGGAATGGCTTTTCTTCTGCTCTAAAGGAACTGAATTTGCTTGAAAGTTGCTTGTTTGGGTCCACATAAGTGAGTATCTTTTCTTTGCACCAGTCCTTCTGAGTTAGTGCCTCATAAATTTGCTCTAAATTCCCTGAAAGTTTTAAAAAAAGTCAATCAAACCTGTCAAATTTGGGATGTATTTTCATTAACTGTATTTTCATTAACTGTATTAACCCACGGCATGCAGCTCCTGATGTTACTATAAACCTTCTCATGGAGTTAAGAGCAGCCTCCTGCAAACACAGTATTTGCTGGAGTAAGCACATAGTGAAGCAAGCAGCCAGCCAAGCTTGTCTTCAGGAGTGTCTTGTAAAGGTCAAACCAGATTTGATGTTGTGTTAGGATTTGGGAGAAATACAAAGAAAGATAATAGAGGAAGGATCTGTTTCTTACAATAATCCAAAAACAAATCTAGAAAGTTTAAATAAAGAAAAATAAAAGTTGCRTGTGCAAATTGACTTGGGGCAACTTTTTAACTTGCTTCAGTGATGTTTTCATGGCTGATTAGATGAGCTGGCAGTGACTTTGGCAGTGCTACAAAAGCCATTTTTACATCAGTCAGCATAAGGAATTCCACACTTTCCATCAAATCCCTCCAAAAAAGAATTCTGCTTTCCCTTCCAATCCAGTTTTGCCTCTGTGGTTGGCCAGATCACCTCACTCAGTTCCTGCTCCTGGCCACAGTTCAGTTGGAAAGGACTCGAGGGTGGCTTCAGTCCTCGCACAAGGTTACCCTGTGTGATCTTTCTCATCCTCAGAAAAAGTATCCCAGGGGGATATGTGAGGATTTTCATTTTCCTGTGGAAATGCTGTGCAGAAGGGACTGCTTGTGCATGCACAGATCAGCACTCTGGCACACAGGRGGTGCACTGGGGGACACAGGACCTGGCACAGGGACCCCAGGAAGGGGATGTGCATCAAGCCTTCACATCCACACTGCACAGCCCAGGGATGCAAACTCTCAGGGGATCCCAGGAAGAAATCCTTTRCAGTGTGCTGCTCCTGTTGGCACCCCATGTACTCAGGGCAGACCAGGACACCAGTCTGAATGCCAGGCACAGCATCCTTCCCTCTCCCCAGCCTTGCAGGAGACAGAGAGCCAGATTCTCATGTGGGATGTAGTGCACTAAGGCACCAAATCCCCTTGTACTTCAGGTCTATGGACAAAAAATGTGTGATCAGAGCCAGGGCCAGCCCCAAACCTGGGGTTTTCCTTCTGCCAYCCTCAGCACATCCAGGCCAGGCTCTTTCTTTAATATATGTGGGGAATTAGCTGTTCCCAGTGGAGACAGAGAAGGGATGGAGTGGGCAGAGGGCTGAGGGAGGGAACAGGGAAGTGCTGAGGCTTTTGTTGTGGATGGGAGAAAGAGCTGAGCATGGAGCAGATTTCCTGTCCAGTACCAGCTGCAGCTGGCTGGCCTCTTTGGRTGCAGTCACCTGGAAGCTCTGCAGGACTTCTGGGACCATACAGATGGCAACAGAGAGGAATGGGGTCACTGGGCATTGACACAGACCCCTCCTGAAGGGGGGAAGAGTGCAGCTGCCTTTGCATCAGACAAGAAAGGGAGGAGGGATGCTAGAGACCCAAAAGTGTCTTTTTCATCCCAACAACTGCTTCTCATTTTAGTTTTGACATGAATTTGCCATGCAGACTTGGCCAGCTCATGCTTTTTGCTTTCTGTGACTGCAAAGTTATTTAAGCAGATTCCCATTGCTAATATATGGGGGAATTAGAGAGAATCAGCAATGCCTTCTGACTTAAGAGATGGCGTGTCAGGTATCAGCTGAACCCAGAAATGCAGATATCTGTGAGTATTTCTGAGGCAACTTGTCAGTAGGGTGTTTCTAATCCTTTTACCAAACAGATATTTTTAGAAAACTTGGGAATTTTTTTTTTTGTCTATTTCTCTCTGACCCTAATGAATCTTAATTCCCACAACTTGCGGGTGTTGACTTTCCAAGAAAAAACGTCAGTGGCACTCTGTCACCACCCTCCACATTCCCGAGGTGGCTGCTGGAGGCAAGTTSTCTCATTTGCTTATGTAAATGAAGAAAAGGGATTTTTAGAGCCAGCTCTAACTCTGGGAAGGAGGTGCTGCCCGTGCCAGCACGAGCAGTGCTCCTGCTGCCAGTCCCCAGCGCTGACGGAGTTCAGCTGTTCCATGATAAAAAATAAGGCTCTCCCTCTCCAGGCGTTTTGCATTTCAATGAATAATTTTTCACCCAACTACATCCCAGCCTGCTTTGATTATGTGCACTCCATAAATTGACATAATAACGTGGAGTTGAGGAAGAGARGATCTATCCCATAAGGGGAATTGCAGCCCCTAAAGCCCCAAGCCTTTAGCCTGAGCAGATTTGTACAATATCATTACCCTGTATTCAGATGACATAATTACCAAAAGGGCCCTTACTGGGTATTCACACAACATTATATGGAGTGACTTTGAGTTTTTCTTTTCTTGGAAATGCATGAAAGGGGTTAAACAAGAGGATGATAGAGCTGTTGGCCGACCCAGTTTGACAAGAGGAGAATTGCAAGTGAGGGACAGTTCAGTGGCCCCTGGATGAAAGAATTACGTGTTCTGTGTGTGAGGAAGCAGGGGAGGGAAGGAGTTACAGTCCATAGCTGTCATGGGGYGATGCACTGCACATTGTGAGGATGGAGCATTTGGCTTTCAGCAGATAAGGCTGCTGCCAGTGAGTACCAATGCCCAGAGGAACAGAGTCAGAGCACACAGGGCCTGTATGGGCTTCTTTAGTGCCCTTATCTCCATGGTGTTGGACCACAGGCTTGTGGCTGGTTTTAGCTGATGATCTAATGCATGGGGAGGACCTGGAGTTTGCTTCATTAGCAAATGCTAATAGTCGGTGGAGGGGAAGAGTTGTGTGTGAAGCAGCGTTTGGCACTTTCATTTCCTCCTGATTACACTGCCCAGGGCTCCAGCAGACCCAAGAAGCAGCCCTGTTCCCTGCCTGGTAGGACTGCCAGGGCATAGCCAGGGGAGGAATTGCTCTGCATTCATGCAAAATGTTCCTTTTCCACCTCACCKCTCCTGCTGATGGACTGGCCACACTGCACGCATTCCCCAACTCAAGCCACCAAAAATATGTTTCTCAAACATTCAGCCTTTGAATGTTGAGCAAAATTTGACCAAATCAACAGGACTTGAGAGGCTGGTTTGAGCTAAACACACTTCACAGTCCATCCTGCAGGAACCAAACCTGCTCACATCTAAATACCAGTGGTTTGAGTCCTGGAGCCTGTGCCTGGCCACAGCTGGGTTATAGCACAAAATCAGTGCTGAGCATTGCAGCACTTGGCTTAGCAGTGTCTCATCTCTGCATTCTTGTGCTGTTTTGCACTGTAAGTCCCTGCAGCAAGGAGACACTGGATGGTAGCCGTGTTTTTAACCTTAATGAGTGAAGCATTGCTTGGGGTGAGTTGGGTACCTGGTTCCCACAGCTCAGCGTGGATCTGTGCTGGATGGATTTGGGTGGCAGTGTCTGTCCATATGTTGGAAATATACATTACCCAGAAACCTTCTGCTGCAGAGAATTAGAGAGAAGCTGTGACATGGGGGAGGGGGAACAGACAAGCTTGTTTGACAGTTAATAAAACAATGAAATATACTTTGTGTGTGCCTGAGTTTCTAGGGACATACCAGCAGCTGCTAATACCATGTCATCTGGTTTTTATTCATGGCACTGCTGGACTCTGGATAGATAATCTCTCTCTATAACTCACTCATTTCTAAGCTTAATGGGAAGCTGTCACAGAGAAACATGCTTCTCTGCCAAAAGTGGGCAGTCTGTCTTTCCACTGGGGGAACACATGATTCCAGAGTTCCTTGCTCTGCTCAAATCCCAGTAATATTGTCTTTTAATTCTATTGAGTATTTAATACTGGAATGCTTGCGTTTCTGCTGTATTTTCCACAATGACTGGCAGAAACAGCCCATTCTGCCTCTGTCAGACAGAGAGGAGCTCCATCCCTCTGATGGGATCTTCTCCATCCCTCCATCCCTCTGGTCATCTTTGTGACCCTCCTCTGGACCCACTACAACAGGTCCATGTCTTTGCTGTACTAAGRGCTTCAGAACTGGATGCAGCWCTCCAGGTGGGATCTCACCAGAGCAGAGTAGAGGGGAAGAATCACCTCCCTCCACCTGCTGGCCATGCTTCTTGTGCTGCAGCACAGGACACGTYTGGCTTTCTGAGCTGCACGTGCAGAATCATGCCCAGCTTTCCATCCACCAGTACCCTCATGTCCCTGCCCACAAAGCTGCTTTTAATCTCTTCATTGCCCAGCCTGTCTCTGGGGAATACCAGATACCAGGGGTTTCCCTGACCCTGAGTGCTGCACTTGACCCTGTTGAACCTCRTGAGGTTCCCATGGACCCACTCCTCAAGTTTGTGCAGGTCCCTTTGGATGGCATCCCTTCCCTACAGCTTGGTGTCAGGCTTCTCCCAGTCYGTAAGAGATCCATCTCCCCAGAAGCCCTCCTCCTCCCATCCTGTGCTAGCACATAACATGCCAGTGTTATCACTAAACCTGTGTGGCAGTGACTGTGGCTGGTGTTRGGAGGCGCCAAAATGGGGTTTTCATGTCACCTGGATCAGCARAGTCTTGCTCTGCATCACCTGTATCTCACGTCCTCCTTTTCCTCTTTTCAGCACTGGGGAGGTGTCCCTTGAGCAGACCCCAGCCTGCTCCCCCAGTGGGTACAGCAGCCCATATGAATGAGCTCATGCTAATATGAACTCACCCAATAAATACATCAAAGAGCCATGAAACTCTGGGATTTTGACATTGAATCAGTTGGAATCATCATTCCTCATGCAGCTTCCTTTTTCCAAGGAGCTGCCAGGCTTGTCCTTCCCCTCCCCGCTTGCCTTCAGTGCTCTCTGTGCTCTGCTGTTGTTCAGGGAAGTTGCCATCGTGTCTAATTGGGAAGGGACACCTGTAGAGTGCCTCTGTGCAGAGATAACTGGAGTGCATGGAAGAGAGACTCATCCCCTGTGGTTAATTTGCCAGTGCTGAGTTCTCCTTTAAATAGAGGCAAGGGGATACAGCCAGAGCTAGGACATGGCATGCATTGACGTTTTCTTGGTGTAGGTTTTGCTAGCACAGGCTGTGCCTGTASTCTAGGGTGTGGAGTGGGCTCTTTAAGCAATGGGGAATTGCAGGGAGACATTCCTTGGAGTGTCAGCCAAGTGTGATCCCATATAGACCTTCTTGCACTGCCCTTGGTGCTTTTTCATCATCTTTCTTCATGGCAAGTTCAAGTCACAGAGCTGCTACCAAGGCTCAGCCCTTTCCCTGCCACMTCCTGACACCACTAATAAAGCTCTCCCTTTCCTCTAAGTCATTATTTGAACAAACTTCAGCTGTTTTGGAGGGCAAGGAGGGAATGAGTTCACTGCTTCAAGCCTGCAGGGTTGCAAAGAGCCCCAGCCATGTGCTCACTGTGCTCCTCACTGCTGAGGCTTTGTGGATGCACAGCATTATCATTTCAGACAAGCCTCTCTGGCATGGCCCASGGAGCAGGGAAGGATGTCTGGGTCATTCTACTAATAAGGAGGCAGCCCCTAATGAGTCCATCTCTGCTCTCCTGCCTCTCCAAGAGGGAAGGAAGAAACCTCAGAGTGCTCTGAAGTCAGGCCTGACTTCACAGCAGAGTTGTCTGCTCTGCAGAGTATCAGGGATCCCCTGGACAAGGTTTGGTGCCATCATACCTGGCAGGTGGATCCTGATATGTTAAGTTTTATAGAAAATGTCATGTTTGCAAGTCCAGGAAGTCCAGGCTGCAAAATGTAACTTGTTCCAGGCTGAAGTAGGATTTGGGGAGTACAAGTAAGGATCTAGAGCTAGGAAAACACTCAGGTTACTGCCATGCAGAGAAGCCTCAGGGTCAGGGTTTGGATAACAAATGGCCAGTGTCTGTGCCAGAGACTCGGATACACAGGAGTGTGGGTCCCTCAGCCTTTCCTCCTGGCAGAAGTAAGAACTTCAGGAACAGACTCTTCTTCCCCAGAGCCACAGCTCCAGTGTGCTGGGACTACAGCTGGGTCCCTGCTGATTTCTCTAGTAACAATGGAAATTGATTTACAGAACACTGTTCTTTACATGCCTTTCTGAAAAGAGGGTCCTGTAGCAGGAGGGAGCAGCAGGGGATACCCTGGCTGTGTAATGCTGCTCTGACAACCTACCTCACCCACAAAAGATGTTCAGCCCTCACCAGTCCAGATGAAGGCTTTCTCGTGGTGTTCCCCAGCCCAAGTTCAGGCCAGCCAGCTGCAGCTGTGACAGCCCCACAGGCAGCTTTTTGTGATACAGGTTACATGGAGGATGCCAGGAAGGGGTAGGTAGGAAGGGGATGCGGAGGGGTCTCCACACCTGCTTGGGCAGCTCCCAGGGTGACACAGTCCAGCTCTGTAGCTCTGCATCATTGAGGACATGGTTCAGCTTCTACTTGGAATGCCACCTGTTACCCTGATTTATTTCTGTGGGATGCACAGGGTGCATCTTGCTGACCATCCAAGTGTATTGAATCCAGAAGGTCCCAAGCCCACTTTCTATTGATTTCCCGGCTCTCACAGACCAGTCCCCATCTCCTTCAATGTGTCTGTGATGGAAGTTTTATTAATGCAAAATTTTCCCTCTGGAAAATGAAGTCCAGAAATTAATAATGAATTAAAACAACTTGCCACAGGCATTGCTAATGAGCTCTTTGTCTGCTCAGCTCACATGAAAGGAGGTCATTGCTCAGCCGTCCCCATCASGAATGGCAAGAAGATTAACCGCGAACATCCCGCGCGCGTGCAGGTCTCTCCTGAGACAGCAGGACAGGCTGCAGCTCAGCTTCTGCCTGGCTGCCTTGTCCTGCCTTATCCCTGCTGGGCAGGTTTGTCTCAAGGAGTCTTTACCACCTGAAGAAGAACACTTTCCTTCCCTCCAACACTCGGGTTGCCTGTCTGTGTTGGGAGGACACCCGAGTCATTCCACTGCAAAGGACAATAACCTTGCAGAGCTTAAGGGGAGAGTGGAAAGTAATCTTGGAGGGGACTAGCAGGGCTTAACTTCACTGCCATAAGCCTCTTCAGGGACTCTGGCCCAGAAACTAACCTGGCACCACTCCAGTGCTGGGTCTGCATCTATTGTTCTTTTCCCTTATCTTGCAAGGCAAAGGGTTATCCTGCCTTATCTGCTACCTCAGGCTTTGGAAGAGGCCCCCCTTCAAGGGTACTGGAAATCGTGCCCCTGCTGAGCCTCTGGGGGCTGTGCTGGGAGAAGAGCATCCACTTCTGGGCACTAGGCATGGGAAAGCCATCACACCATGCTGACCACCTCTGTTGGCTTATTTCAGTCTGGTTCTGGTCTCACTTAGCAGAAATAAGGAAGCAGCATGTTGCATTTACCCATCCTGGGGTGGGTGGGTGAAAGCAGGTGGTTATGGATGCTGCTCCTCACTTGATAYATCAGTGCATGGGGCAAGGGATGTTGAGCATCACTGCCCTATGATGTGACTGAAGAGCAGAAGGGACAGAAGGGACTTTCTCCCTTGYCCAGTATCCCTTATGGCAGTGTTGTCTGACTGCAGCAGAGGGACCCACACCTTCCCCATGTCCATGGGCAGCCTCTTAGACATCAACTGTTTATTGCTCTGTTCTTGCAAAAGCTCAGTCTCTAACTTCCATGTGCTTAACCCAGGCCTGGGAAAACTCTGCTGTGTTTGAGGCATGATGCTTCACCACTCTTTCCCACCCCTGCTCTCTCAGGTGGGACACCCAGCCAGGCTGACCGATGGCTCACTCCCTTGCTTGGCAGCACAATTGCTCGTTTGTCAAACAACTGAGTCACACAGAGCACTGGGCACCAGGCAGTGACAGCCACGCAGCCCCAGCCTGCAATACACTCCAGCATGGGGATTCACGTCCACCAACTGTCCCCACCATGGCCTTGGCCATGGAGGAATCAGTCCTGCCATGCATTCCCACCCCTCCTCTTGTAGCCTTGGGCTGTGAAGAAATCCCTTTCTGGTGCAGAGACAGCTTGGGCCACCCTGAAGAGAAAGGAGAAGGGACCCTTGGGCAAGGGCAGGGGTCAAAGCAAGGCTTCAAACTGTACAGTGACAGCAGGAAACAAACCTTTAAAAGTTTGTGCTGGTTTGTCTGTTGTTAAGCTGAAAACTCACCCAGTGCCTCCAGTAACTGCCTGCACTGAGCCCGTGTATCTCTGAACTCACCTGGCAGTCTTGCCATCCTCTTCATCACAATATTTTTGTATATCATAAGTCAAACTGTAGCTTGTCCTTAGAATGCTCTGACATAAAGAAGTTCATCTTGCAGGAGACAGGGATGCTGCAAATGTCCATCCCACCCAGCACAATGCCAGGAGGGAAGTACCTGAGGAGCCCCCAGTGAGTCTGGTGTAGCTGGTGTGCTCTTTGCTTGGGTCTTTGATTGGACTCAAGGGGACAGGGGACCTGACCATGGTCCCATGCCTGCTCCATTCATGTCTGAGCACCATCTGGGAGCTTGTTCAGGAGTGAAGGTCAATGCAGTCTCAGTGTTGTCATAGCAGAGCCTCCAATAGTTGTGCCTAAGAAGTCTGACTTGGGAATTAAAATTAAGCTGGTTGCATCCTACCTATTTTTTATCTGCCAGGCTGTTCCTCCTACACAGCAACTTCTCTCATATTCMTTCAGAGGCTGCCTTAAGCCAGGGCTGCATTTAGGCACAGCTATTGTTTCTTTCTTTGCTGGCATGACCTAGAAACCCCCCATGCATTGCATGTCCCCATAGGGTGGGTAGAAATGCTGTAATGCTCATATGAATGCCAGGGAAATATACAGAGAAGTCTGTCCCAGCTGTGTCAGATGCTGTGATAGTGCTGGGTTTAGGGACATTTTCAGACAGTCTGAGTCTTATGAATCTGAAAGTTAGGTACAAATCAGGTTTTTTTCTACTATAGGTGTGTTTGTGTTTATAGGACAGAGCAGTTGATTAGGACAGCAGGCTTCTGATGTCCCTGCCATCCGTTTTCTCCACAGCATTATAATTTCACCTCCATTTAACAACAGGTTCATGTCTGGGGTAACTGACTCAGCTGCTTGGCAGGCTCATTGGGGCAGTCAAGCCTGCAGACAGTTTTATTTTCACTGAGGTTTGCAGCACAGAGATTTGTAGACCAAATCCTTATAAGTGGTCACCAGGGAATAATGTTGGGATCTCTGACCCCAGCTGTGCCAGTGCTGCTGGAACAATTGCAGCTCTGGCATCTGGGACTATTACAAGGCTGCAGTATCTGCTTGCTTTGTACCCCTGTTTCCTACAAGAGAAAGGATGAGAGCTGTGCTATTGCCAAGGCTTCAGAAATCTGGTTGGAAGAACCAGAGCCCAGCAGAGCAGATGAAAATTCATAGAATCAGGAGAACACATTAGAGTTAAAAGGCAATTAAGGTTTTGCAGAAAAGGCAGTAATGAACCATGCTCTGTTTCTCTGAGCTTGACTTTTTTTGTCTTACAAAGAGTATTTTGAAAGTGTGTGCTGCTTTCCTGTCTTTCCATCCAAGTGCCTGAATTTGAGGATGTATCCTTATCTCTATATGACAAGCAGTAGTGAATGGGAAATTATTTTGTTCTGTCATTTACTTCTCATTTGGTCCCGTCACATCCTATCTTTTGGCACTATGTATTTTCTTAGTGTTATGAGCACATATCTGTGCTGTGTATGAGAGAGTGGGTGTCTGAATTGTGTTTGCAAAGGCCCTTGATAAAAAGCTTTAACAAGYAAAATTATCAGAGAGGCAGGAGTGGGCTGGTCTTGGTAGATCCAAGCACTGGCAGGCAGCAAATCATCTGTCTGCAGAGACATTAAGTGCTGAATAGGTCAGAATTGCCAGGTTTTTAGTATTTACCTAGGAGGGAAACTACTGCTCATTTCAAGGAGCTAATGTTCCTTGCAGATTTAGCTTGAACACCAGAGGGAACGTAAAAGCAACAGCTGTGCAGTAGTTTCAAGGATAGTGTTTTCCTCCTCAAGCACACTGCAGTTCTATCCAATTCTCCTTCATTAATCACTTTCTTTTATTTTTGTTTCTCAGCCAAAGCTTTTGGCCAAGGAGCTGCTTGACTTGGTGGCATCTCATTTCAACCTGAAGGAGAAGGAATACTTTGGAATTGCATTCACAGATGAAACGTAAGTGTGAGAAATCAAAGGCTTAAGAGGCAACTCTTGGTTACAGAAAATCTTGGTGTAGAAATACTGTGTACACCAAGGTCCTAAACCAAGGTCTAGGAAGGCATGGACCAAATTACCACTAAATTTGAGGTTTTGTCTCGGGACAGGCCATATCTACCCCCCGATTAAATTACAAGAATAAAATTTGCACCAGAGAAACAYTGAAGGTCTGCCAAAGGCTATGATTAGTCCCAGACTGTGACCCCTCAGTGCTGCTGCACCACTCTGTTACATTTTTCCAGCTGTTTTCTCTTAGGAGTTATACCATCCTTGCTGTATGGATTGTGTCTTGTATGGACACCCATCTTGGTTTGCAATAGGTTTTTTCTTTGTATGTTCATCAGGAAGAGGCTTCCCACACCTAAATAATTTTAAAAACCAAGATTTTCAAGCCAACACTGTGTCCCCAGAACAGCTGAGTCAGCGGCATGGCTGTCACGAGCCAGTTCCTCTCTCCTGCTGAAGTGGCAGGGAAATGTAAATTATCTGCTGGAATAATGATTCAGGATCGTGTAATCAGAGGCTGCTGGATAATTGCACAACCATATCCGCATTCAGCTCGGCAGCAATCACCCCTCTAAAGTCAATTCCTTTGGCAAGCACCTGCCTTGGGCAGCCTGAGGCCATCTCAGGACACAGCTCCAGGGATGGAGGAACGCTCAGCAACAGGCACGTGCAGAAGCAGGACCCGAATCAGAGGAGATCCCAGAATCCGTCCCAGCTCACTGACATGAGTAGCTCAGCCCTGTAGATCTCCCACCCAACACAAATTAATTAGACTAATCCTCCAAGGAGAAACAGTAGGAGGCACTTGCCTTTTACAAAGCAGGAGTAGGAAATTGCTCCTACCACAGTGTTTATTCTTGGAGAGAGCAAGTTATTCAGTGGGTGCTGCCTGAGGAAAGCCATGCAGGGAAGCCACAGCACGCTAGGAGACAAAAATGTTCCCTTAACAGTCCCAAGAGCACAGGTGAGAAAAAAGGCACATCTCAAACTGTAACCAGAGAGCAGCTGAGCAAGTCCCAGCTCTCAGTACAGCTGGGTGKGCACAGGGCTCCCCTGGGAGAGCAAGGGAAGCTAATGAGGAGGTGTCAGCAATTAGAGACACCCAGCCTCCCCTGGAACTTCCAGGKTTAACTGGGTGAGCAAAGATCTGGGTTAGCAAAGGGAGGAAGTGTGAGAGCTGTCAGAGCTTGAAGCTACATTGCAGATGGATTTGCATGGTCCAGGCAGGATTCAAAGGGTGAGGTGGTGGCATCCACTCACTTGGTCACCTTCAGACCTGTAGATGGAGCAGGGTGCTTTTCAGGAGWTGCTCAGCCAGCCCAGATGAAAGATTTGGTGACAACTTCACTAAATCAAGGAAGTGCAGCCCAGAAACAAGCATTAAGTCCTAGCTGGTCTGAAGCTGGTCTGAAGCCCTTCTGCTGTCCCATAGTGACTCTGACATTTGCACTGAGGCTTCTTCAATGCTGTGAAAATAACCCTGACAAAAGTATTTCCTCTTCAGTTGTAAAATGCTTTGAAAAGAGTTGGCACAACCAGCAATTGTTTTATATGACTSAACACAGCCAAAGAATATACTTGGGGCCTTGGGCAGAGTCTTGGAAATAGATGTCCCGAGCCAGCTTCAGAAAATAAACTGGACTGTCTATGCCACAGATCATAACCTGCAATGTGAAATGGAAGTTTGAAAAATCCCCTTTTTTCAAAAGGTAGTTAAAACAGTCTCTTAATGTTTGTTTGCAAGGCACATAACCCAAACCTTTACCTAATACAGACCAGGAATGTAAAAAGAAACCCTTYAATTCTGTGACACAAGCCCTCGGGGATTTCTTTACTCTCCACTGAGTTTCCATGTGCTTTACTTGAAGGGGACTCATAACCAGCTGAAACAGAACAAGCCTGGTTCATAAATGCAGTCTGAGGTTGGCTAAATGGCAAGTTTAGAAAGAAGAAAAGCCACTAAAGTATTAAATCAATTCTTCTATTTAAGAGTAAAAGCTCTATGAGAGTAATTTATTTAGAAATTATTTAGACTGGGGATTTCCATTCATTAGTTGTGCTCTATCATGACAACCTTAGAAGAAAATCAATAGGAACAACCTTTACGTTGGCAACTTAATAGTTTCTTGTGATAATACAGGGTCATTACTGCATTCAGCGTGACTAAAATTAGATTGTCAGACTATTATGGAGGGGAGAATAACGCCTCCTATTTTAGTGATCATAGGAGCCTTTTCTAGTGTGAGCCATTAACTGCAGGAGAGCGCAGGTCAAAAGGGTGTCCCTGTACAGCACCAGGGGCCAAGCTTCACAGGAAGCCAGAAGAGCAATATCCTGCTTGATTACAAGTGAAAAGGGATGGGGGAAGAGCTTGGGTTTTGGTTCAGCTGGTTATGAATCTCCACTAACCACCCTTTCCCTTTGGATCAGCTCCTCCAGCATTCACGAAGAGCAAGTGGCCAGGATTAACCTCCAGTTCACTGCAGACTCGCCATGGGCAGGGTTTCCACATCCCTCACTTGTCCTTAATCTGAGTCACCTGCTCCATTGAGAGCTACCAAATTTGGCATCCCCCAGCTCCCACAGAGCAGGGTAGGACCCTTCCCTGGAATACCCTCTCATCCCTGGGAGCTGGGGGAAGCCAATTTCCACCCTCCAGCCATGTGGCAGAGCCAGGTGTCCCACATCCTGGTTGAATAGCTGGTCCAACGGAGAGCACAGCTCAGAGAATAACATCCTGCTCTGGCACTAGACCAGTTCCTTKATCACCAAGTCCACTGTGTTGCAAAATTTGTATAGTTGACTYTTATGGCCTCATGAGCTTCTCAGCCTCTTCAAAAGTAATTGAGAAAATCTGTGAGSTTAAAGGGTGTTTTGTTTCTGTTGCAATTGATGGAAATATAAATAGTATGGGTTATATTATGTGAATTGGTTTTTCTCAATGTCCATTAAATTCAGAATGAATCTGACACTGAAAGGGTGTGAGTTGGTTTATTGGCCCAAATACCTTTAAAGCACAAATCAATGTGGATCTACTTTTCAGAAAACTGGACACTAAGCTGTAAAACTGTATAAACAGAACCACCTGGAGGCAAAGTACTCATTGATGTGCCACTCTTTACTTATAAAAGAAAACAGAACTACAGCACACAATCAACAAAATGGACTCYGGGCACCAAAATCCATACTCAGTCTGTATCCTAAATGGACCCAGGTCTTTTTCCTTAAAGTGATTATGTGGTTGTTATTGACACACCAGTTTAACTGCCAACACGAGTACAACCAGCAGAGGAAAATTATGTGGCTTCCAGTATTTGACCTCCCTGTAGGTCCCCCAAAACTGTTTGCACCATTGTTTCTCAATACACTGATAGAAATATCTGAATGAACAAATCGATGGCGATAGTGAAACAAAAGCTACTTTGTGTCTCTAAATTGAACCGTGAAGGAAATCCAGCTAGACATGGGCATGTATGAATGGGATCCCAGTGCAAGCTGCCTAAATTGGTCCATGAAAACTGTCAGGATTACTACATGCCTAGGGTTATATTCCCATACTTTTCCCTGTCTTACATGGGATTGTGCTCCRTGAATAGTTCTGCTGACAACAGGAAGACAGATTCCAGAGCAAAGCGTTCTGTGGTGCAATGGCATGGGAGTTTGGCTCCCTGATAGTCCACATTCACAGGCAGATACCAGGGACTGCTCACTGCTGCTGTTCTCTACGTGCCATGCTTCAGAACAAGGAGTTAGGTGACAATCTGCAGTGCAGGAGCCCCCAGTGATGAAAGATTGTAAGTAGTAATTGAGTACAGTGAGCAGTTAGCTCCGGGCAGGGATTTAAGTGACCTTCCTCCTCTAAAGGAGCTTTGGATTTAAGCTCCATGCAGATGAGACTAATGAAACTCTTCAATCTAAAAGCTCAGTGGCAATTAAATGTGTTATCCAGTGTGGAAGATCAGACAGTCCAGTACTCAGAGACATGTATGTGATCAACATAAATGTGGAACTGGTATGCACATGTGTATATATATGATTATACCAACCATTTTCTCCTGTTAAAACACAACAAGAATGAAAACAGCAAATCTTTTCAAAATAAGAAATACCTTGAAGTGATTTTTTGTTCTGTGCACCATGGCTTCCCAACCCTTCCTTGCACACGTTAGGCAAACCCAGACACTGCTGTTGAATAAACATAGAGGTAGACAGTAAGTCCATTGTCAACAGCTCGCCCTCAGTGGGATCTGGTGTGTAACACCATCAGCTGCTGGTGGCTGCTGCATTGGTGATACAAATGCAACTRGACAGGTTCAGCATAGGATGTCAGGTTTAGTGGGGCTTTTCCTTGCTCTGACAGCATTTTGTACCATGGCCTACATGGTAAATGCTCAGGTTGTACTTAGGCTAGGAATGGGTGAGCATGGCTAGTTTCAATCCCACATGTAACTGGAGCCTTCACAGCTAATTTCAGCCTTCCTGAGGCCTGTTAAAAGCAACAGAACAGCACCTCATGACCAAAAAAAAAAAAAAAAAAAGTAAAATTACAGATTTCAAGGAGGGGGATGCAGCAGGAAAGCTAGATACCTCTAATTTTTAGGCTGAGAATCTTTCCATGGGGATTATTTTTGACAGCCTGGAGTATCTGCCTTCTAAAAGCCAAACCTTGTTAAAAGTACACATCTGTGCTGAACAACAGGGAATGGTGCATGGATCTCACACTAGCATGCCAGCAGCAGATATGATGGAAGGAAAACTCTGTATCTTGCTGCATGCCCAGCTATACATCCTACCCAGAGCAAGACCAGTTAGTTCCTACATCCAGATGAGTTAATATGACAATCCTCACCCTGATCCCAGGCTGGGCAGACTTGACCTCAGCCCCTGTACTGCAATGAAGACAAATGAGGTGATCAGTTTGGCTTGAAAATCTGCATTATATCACCCCTTTCCAGTAGATACACTGCCAGCAAGTCTGTGCCCCTAATGCACAGTACAGGCTGCCCTTTACATAAAGTGGAAAAATAGAAAAAAAAATTATTTTAAAATTTTATCTAGAGAAAAAGCTGTCTGAAAGTTACAATATCTTGGAAGGAAACACATGGGTGTCTAGAGTGGGGGATAAAACATGCTTTGTTCCTTTTGTACACCAGAAGATGTCCAGGATGAGTCTGAAAAGTCCCTGACTCCACACGTATCACTTGTACCTAGTTGAGGCTTGGTACTTTTGCAAAACAGATGCAAAAGCTGCTTAAACTGAATGCCTGACTCCTACATGGCAAAATTTGAGGAGAACTTCTTTCTCAACATATTGATCCTGAGCCACGAGAGTGATGGGTGGAGTCAGCAGTAATTTAGAACCCCTTGGTGGAGCTCAGCAGTAATTTAGAACCCCTTGGTCTGAAGCAGCATGCTGTGCTCAGGTGAGCACACACAGTGTCCCAGCAGGGTTCCAGAGCTGCCTAGGCAGGAAGGTCCCTGAGCTGCCCATCCTCTTCTGCACCTCCATAAGCCAGGACAGCAAKACAGAAATTCCCATTGAAGTCAGGTGATTCAAAGCCTCCTGAAAGTGCTACTTTCCCCTTTATTTATTTGTCTGGGAAAGATGGAGTGGGGGGAGGGGCTGTAAATCCAGTTAAATTGCTACAGGGATGTCATTGCTTACTTTCTAAAAGGGCTTCTCAGTTGCCCAAAGCTGATGCACATGAGAACCCTTGTGAAAGCTGAGTGGTTTTGCTGTATATGTCCTTTGCTGTATCTRTAAGCCTCAGCAATGTACCCTGTGTATTGTGGCAATCCTAGAAGGCAATTTAATAGTTGGGGTTTTTTTTTCAAAGCAGGCTGGTTTTTTCCTTTTTTTCATTTTCAGTGGAATGAAGAATTATTCTTGAGGATTATCATGAGCTGGTGAATAGGCACTGGAATAAAGCTCAGGACATCTGAGTTCCATTTCCTGCTTTATTTGCAGCAAGATTCTCCCCCAAATCATTTCAGCTCTCTCTCCCCTTGCTTGTCTAGACAGCAGAGTACTGAAGGCAAGGGCTGCCTCTCCCTCTGGGTGAAATCTGGTCTGACTGAAATCAACAGCCAAAAGCTCACAGGATGCAACCCTAGCATCACTGAAGGCAATGGCAAAAATCTGGCCAGCTTCAGTGGGGCCTGAATGTCACCCTAGGTATTYCCACAGTGCCTAATTTAACAGGGCCTTTATCTCAGCTGGGGAGCGAGATGCCCCTGTAATACAAATGATGGTATTTATAAAGTACCTCTCATGCACACACAGCACTCTGCAATGTGGGGAACGTGACAAAGAACAGAGCTCCTGCCCAGCAAAGCTTCCAGCAGCAAGGAAGGAATGGATAAATTATAGGAGAAAATAACGACAGGTACCATCTAGGCAAAAGAAAAGCAGCATGTGGTAATTGTAGCTGGAACACTTCATGGAGCAGCTGTTTTTCAAGAGYTCTCTGAAGAAGGAAAAAGGAGGGCTGGGCAAACCTAGAGAGGCTATTGCAGGCATGTGGGTGGTAAATAAACTGTCTGAGACTATAGARTCAGGTTTAGCCTTGAGTGAAATACTGCAGGCGTCGTGGAAACTCTTAACCATAAGGATTTCTAATGAAAATCTTGACAGACTTTTAATGATACAACTGCTCCAGGGGCCTGTAATAAAAAGGTGAAGCTTATAACATTTTAGGCTGTCCTGATCGCTCAGTGCTGCCAGCTTTCACCCCGACAGATTGAACTTTAGCAGTTCAATTCCCAGACTGAAACACTGCCAGGATGATATCGCCTCTGCTCCTCAAACATTTATTGTGTGTTTTTCAAATACCATGCAATAGTCCAGGGCAAATAGCACACATTTTGGTTCACATTTTGTAACACCTCAGACCTCATTGCTGTGAGCAGTGAGAAAGCTCTTTGGTGCCAGGCTCAAAACTGTCTCTTCTCTTGCCAGGGGACACTTGAACTGGCTTCAGCTGGACCGCCGGGTGCTGGAACATGACTTCCCCAAAAAGTCAGGACCAGTTGTTTTGTACTTTTGTGTCAGGTAAGTGCTTGATGGCAAGCCCTTCCCATGGGATACAGCTACAGACAGCCTGTTTCCTGGAGGCCAGGAAGTGAGGCTGTCAGTTTCTCAGAAACACCAGTGGGCAAACAAACAAACACTTCCACAGAGGTCTCTTTTGAGCTCTTTGGCTTTTCAAACCCTTCTCACACAATTGTAAACAAGTAGTACCCACACCGACACCCATAGCTGTCCACAGGGAAATGTTGTTTGAGGGCAAGATCAGATGTTACATATTTACACTTCTRCTTGTGGGCTTTGAGCTACAAAGTCCAAGCCGAGTGTGGTGGCAGAAMAAAGCCCTCTTTCTGCCAGGATAACCCACCTGAGCCAGCAACCTGCAGGGAAAACACTCACTTCCTCACTGGTGAGCCATCAGTCTCCTCTGGATTGTGCCCACAGTGTGCATTCTGTCAGAGACCAAATTAATCCCTGTACAGCTCTGTCATATTCACCTTCTGAACTCAGTGCTACAGTGAATTACCCACAAATAGCAAATGATGACATTTTATGGCAGCAGTTAGTTTCTACATGACTGGACCAGACTATAAAAGTTTTAATGAAGATTATGGCAGTTTGGGASCTTCAAACTTCATCTGGGATTTTTACAAGGAACTGTTAGTGTTTGGAAGCTGCTGGAAGCTGGCAGTGCTTTTATGCACACAGTGCCTTTGCCTCCAAGGGAGATATTTTCTGAGAAGACAAATTTGCTCCTGCAGCTTTGAAACGCCCAGAGAGAGGCCAGGGGCTGGGATGGCATATGTACAAAATTAAGTTGAGGGTTTTGACTTACTTTTAATGGATAGCTCATGTCTAGAACAAACCAGCRCAGCGTAACTGTGTCTTTTTCTGTTAGGCTTTCCACTCCAGTGTTATATTACATCTGACATCACTCTCRTTCATTCCATAGTACCCACAAAAAAATGAAGACCTACTTTTGAGTTTCTTCCCCTGAGTGAAGCTTTTTTTTTTCCTCTACATAGTGATTGTCATTCATTTAACTTCCATTACAAGGCAGGCTTTTGAGGAGAAGRGACTCTTTGTTCTGTTATGGCCCCATATTTAGTGGTGGATAGATCCTAAGACAAATCAAGACTGCACAAAGCCCTGTGAGTCCAGATTTAGCCTGATGTCTCCCAAGAGAAGAATTTAGTCCATATTTTGGGTGCTTCAAACTGTAAGGATAGATCTAGAGAWGAGCACCTTCAGCATGTGAGATCCAGATCCACCTGTGCTTAAAGCTACACAAAAATCTTGATGCTCATTGAGAATATGGTCAGTTACCAGATATCTTGTCCAGGGGCCAAACTGGGGAGTCTTTGCTAAGACAGGGATCCCATGGAAAGCAGGGAAAGCCCTGAGTGAGCAAGAGCTAAGTGCTGGGCCTCGGAGTAGAACTGTAAAATGTGTGAAAGCCTGTGCTACTGAGCCACTCTCATATTCATTTCAAAGACCACTCAACAAGCATAAATATTGCCATCTGTATTGTTTTATGAAAGTTGGCAGCACAGTGGAGACCAGTCATTCTAGTGGGATCCCAGCCAAGAGACATCCTAGGATACAGATCCATCTAACAGCTAGTGAATGAGTGACCCCTCCTGTTCTGGAATCTCAATCCACAGGGAAAAACTCAGCATTCAGTGCCTGCATGTGTGAAAACCAGACTGACTCTGGGCTTATACTCTTGCTGATGGCAGTAATGAGTGGGTTGTCACACTGAGTTACAATTTGGATTGGACTGGGAGCCAGAAGCCTCAGGAGTTAGAAACGGGCATTAACTTACTGTGCCTTTTCTGCTGCTTATTTCCCTTGTGGATGTCGATGCTGGAAGAGGTTGAAAAAGTTTTCCAGCACATAAGGAGTTCCCATGTCCATCCCTAAATGTGATCTGAGCAGAAGAAAATTGAAGACACCGACTCCAGCCAGATGGATGAAGAAAGGCCCCACATATCTGTTAACCAGTTCTGGCTTGGGAACTAAAGCAATGGCTAAAGGAAAGTTCTAAAGAGACCCACCCATAGACAGGGATTTATTTTCACAATCTGGGGGTGTGCAGCAGCTTGCAGAGCCATTCATAAACATACCATAAACAGAATGCTCCCTCTCCCCTGCTGCCATCAGGCAGAAAGCAGAGATAATTAGTGCTGTACTGTACCTAATCACAAATGTGTTAATTTGTAAGGAACTTCATGCCCATGACACCTACTATGTCACAGGTAAAGGCTTGCCTGTGGTTGCAGATGCCTTTTTGCATTACCCAAGCATTGTAGCTGACAAAGCTTAGGTTGATRCTGAGAGTCCTAAATGGAGAGATACAAGTAATACAAGTAACTGGATGTGCCAGATGCTCATGACACAGAATTGTTTATTGCATCGGGATTTAGTAATTGTGTGGGTTTTTCGCTCTAGTTGAAGTAAATGTACAGTTAAATCACACTGCATAACTACTGAAGAGATGAAGCCTCAGGCAAGAAAAGTAAAGGGTAGTTTGTGAAGAGGAAAAGCTWCAGTGAAAACATTTTCACCTTTAATGTGACCATCAAATGGTTTTTACCCTCAACATTCCTGCAGCAATGCTGAAGGGCAGCATGCCCACCAAAGGTGCCACAGATTTTAGCCTGCTCTAAAAGTACATTTAAAGGAAAGCCTGTCTTCTTAAGAAAAGGCTTCTTGAAAGAACTGTGCCGAAAATAGGAAGTTTCACAAGCTTTGCAGTGTGAAATTCTCCTCCCTTTTTTTMAATCTCTTCAGCACTGTTGAAGCTTTGTCTTTTGACACACATTTCCTTGGGGTTTGACATCGTTGAACACTGATCTCCAGTGTCTTTCCTCTCTTCTGTTATCAAAGACCGAAAATTTCACAGCACTGTGTCAAAGGAGGGGGATTTTAGAAGGATGTTTTTAGCACTGGTTTGTAGGAATTTGCTTCTTCCATTGTTAATTTACACAGCTACTGAAGCCTCCCTGTCTTCAGGTTGTCATCTAGTGCTTCAATGAAAGCTTTCCACTGAGAACAGCATAGGAATCTAGGAAGCAATCAGAACTCTTGGGCAGCTGTGAACTGCCCCATGGCTATTGTGCAATATTATTTTATAAGACTCTTCTAATATCTGTGTACATAGCTCTAAAGACACACATKAAAGCAAGAGGGGGTGCCATGTGTCTTGCAGGGGAGGAGGGATGTTGGGAAACAGAATGGGAGTGATAGTAGTTCTCACCTTAGAATTAGCTTCCCTAAATGGCTTCCTATAGCCCTGGTTGCTTGGTTGTTGGTGAGGCTAATTCCCTGCCTTAGAGAGTTTACAAGTCAGATGAGAGTCACCACTGAAGTCCAGGARAAGCAAAGGATGGGGGTGAAGAAATTAGGGTTTGCCTGATTAGTTGATTTTACAGAGCCATTTTGAGACCAGAAGAGAACAGAGAAAATGTACCTCACACCATGAGCCTTGGGGTAAAGTGCAGGCGACTGAGTACAGTGTGGAGACCTGGGCAGCAAAGGAGGAAAATAGAGATTGCAGGGTTCAGGTACAGGTACATCCTTTTGGCTGGGRAGGAAGAATTTTGCTCAGACTCATACAGACAGAAGGAAGGCAGACTCCTTTACTCCTTTTGTGTAAAGCTTTGATGTGAGAGAGAACCAGAGCACAGGCACGGTGTTTGTTCGTGGAGAGCAAAGTTGGCCAGGCTCTGCAGTGAGTTCTCATCCTCAAACAATGGCCATGTGAGATTAGCAATCCTTAGCAAAGGAACCACCAGCATGGGTCTGATCTCTTTMTCTTCTGTATGTTTGTCATGCTGTTAATTTATATGAACAAGCTTAGCAAATAAAATTCACTCCACCAGTGGATCTTTTCCCAGGAATGAATATATTTGTTCTCAGGGCAACTCCACCAGCTAAACAGTGACAACTCACTGCAGAAGTCGTCACACTAAATCAGAATATGTCTCACATGGAAAGGYTTTTCTTTCAGAAAGGCATGGAACAAAATGTGAAATAAATCCTCAATACTCAAATACACTGTGGGGCAGAGTTTGTATCTACGGRCTGGCAGTATTCCCACAAAGGAATGCCTGTGTTCAGCAACATCTGGCATGTGTTCATATATACTGGCTGGGCTGAAGTCAGCATGGGAGCTGTGGGGGCTCAGGACTCTCAATGTTGAGGCCAGACATTTTGCCAGGTTGYCACAGTTACTGCAGAACAAAGTGGCCCTAAATAAGAGACTGGCAGTGAAACACAGAGTGAAAGYTCCTGGGTGTCTGTGCCCCCTTAACGTGAAGGAACATAGCTCTGTGTGCCCTGGAGGGGGTCCAGGTGTGAGGCAGGTGGGCAGTCTGAGATGAGATTCACCACACCAGAGCTGAGATCTTTACCTGGCAGACAGCTCTGTGTCACAGCTAATTAGTGCAGCCTCTCTATATAACCACTGGAAAGAAAAAGTCACCTTTCAGGAGCAATTAATCTGGCTTATTTCATCTGACTCATCCAAAGATGACTGCTTTGGAATTCAACAAGTTGCAGGCTTATAAAACCTGTGTCTCTTCTCTGACCTCAGAGCCCTGCTCAGATGTAGGCTTATTCACTTGATGCATCCCTCTGTTCTACCAAGTCTGTAAATTTAAAATTATTATTTCAAGCAGGTTGGCACCACCAGGGTTGAGGAAGCATTTCCTATCTACATGGTTTCACCTGGCTATCTAAATGGAATTGGACCAGATTTCAGCTGTTAATGAGGCCTTATGCTATTTTAGTCTTTCAGCCCTTCTTTGTAGGCATCTTTAAACCTGTATTCCATTAGAAAAGGACTAATGCTAACAGTGAAAGAATTAAGAGGCCATTTGAAAACAGCTGACCTGGGAAGGAAGAGAGACAGTCGCCCTTCACAGGGCTAGCTGGACCTTAGAACTTGTCACTGAAATGCATTTCTGCCTCACTCATGGGCCAGAGACACTTATGGGGTGCAGATTCAGAGCATCCTGCTCCCAACTTCCCCAGCTGACTACCGTGGGATCCCAGCACACCATGGCTGTGTATGCCACTCACATCCACTCAGCTTTGCTTCTCTCCAAGAAATCAAAATAGGGGTTGTGATGACAGCAGCCTGCCTTGGCAGGAAGGGCTGAATAGAACCACACAAAATTAACCTCCCAAAGTTAACCATTAGCAGTATGTTTCTCTCGCACGTAATGGGCTGTGTTTCTCCATCCACAGTTTTCCCCACCAGAGAAGGGTATGTGGTGCTCCAACACTTTGCTCCAGGCARGGAATGAGGCAATCACCAGCTCTTGTCTCTCCCCTCTGAGGAGGGAGAAGGAGCAGACAGCCCTCTTTCTGCCCCATGCTGTGAAACTGGGGTTTGCAGGGACTGGGGGAAATGCACAAACAGATTATCAAACACATTAAATTTGCATCCAGGGGAGAGTAAGAGAAGGGGCAGAATTTGCTCTCACCCAAGATTCATCACACCTGTTACCACCCGGGAGCAGTTGCTGGGGCAAAATTGCATATCTACAAATCACTCTGCTCCTCTGCTCTTCCTTCATCCTGTGCAGAGCCCTCTGCACTGCAAGGAGGGCAGTGCCAGACCCCAGTTTGCCATGGAGCTTGATCATCCCAGGAGAGCYCAGGGAACTGCCCTGAGAGGTTTCAGCACCTTGGGGTGCTCCATCCACATTCTCATGGCTAGCTGTCCATGGCACATGGACATTCTCATAGCTGTCTCTTCCCAGAGCTCCTTGCAGCTGTGCTGTCTCCCTCATCCACTGCCCGGACCAGTACTGAGCCAGAAACTCCCTGAGTTTGTGCTACAAATAAGGAGAGACAAAGAGCCATCTCCTGCTCATGTTATAGCTCTACACCTCTGTGCACTGCTGTGGGATGCTGTAAAAACAACAGCAAAAAACAGAAYATAGAACCCACATAATCAAGCCAGTTCCACCAAGCTGCTTTCAGAGGCTCCTGTGAGCTGCTCTGTCTATAAAGTCCCTGCCATAGCCCAGATCTGTGTGCACAGCACGTGTTTTGCTGGTTGGTGTGCACCAGCTGTGTGTATGCTAAGCAGGAAGATCCCAAAAGTCGGCAGCCCTGCAAACCCCCTCCTCCCAGGCWGCCGCAGCGTATAAATACAGCCACTCAGACCTTGTTTGTGCTGGAAGACAAGGCTCCCTGCAGACAATTTATTGCAGCCTTCCCAGGGTGGCCCCCTGCTCTGCTCACCCGGGGGAAGGTGTAATAAATTGCCTGCGGGGAGGCTGTGCTCCTCAGAGGCTCTTTAGAGATATGAGAAACTTCTGTCCAGTCAGAAGATTTACTCGTGTGAAAACCGACCTTTGCTTGAGGAAGGGAACTAATGGGGCTCTGCTACTTAGCACACAGCTCTGAGCTAAGCCATCCATTACACACACATCTTAATAGCAGTCTGGCTCTTGAGTCCCATAACATCATTTCTGTTTTCTGCTTAACTAGGAATATATTTGTATAAGTGAGCTGTGTTGAGAGAAGGGGATAAGTTGTTTTTCCTTTCCATTCAGCTACCCGAGGGGGCAGAAAAAGCAGCATTCTGAAAATTTGTTGTTTTGAGCAACATTTTGAATGTGTTGATGCTGGCAGCATTGTCTTGTCTAATTTTGGGAAGCATTTAGACTGCATGATAGGTACCATGCAGAAATGATGGATTCTGTCAGTGTAGGATTTGTAGCTGATTTGGATCAAGCTGCAGTAGCTGTGTCAGTGCCTACACACGGATTCTCTGACTAGGTCAAAGTGATGCAGACATTGTTTCTGTTTTCACTGCAATTTGTGTGCTCATACCTTASGCCAGTGGGTGTGATGGGCTGTCATCAGTGCACAACAGGAAGGTCTGCTGTGAGGGGTCCCGTCACCGTGGCATTGACCAAGGACTGAGTCRGTAAATAAGTGACCCTCATGCCAGCTTTGACAGACAAATCCTTCCTTCATGTGCTGCTGACAACACAYGGGACAGCTGGAGGGGTTTCTATTCCTAAAATGGTCTGAAATCCTCAGATAAAAGGTGATGCTCTCTAGATGCTGAGGGGTGGGTTTATGTGAGACAGTGCACCCAGCAAGTTACCTCTAATAGCCAAGATGTGACTCCTGACAATGACCAAAGAGCAGGAAAGGGCTGTGCTGATGCTCAGGTGACTGAGGGAAMAGAGGAGGAAGGCAGTGTGCTGCTGTGATCCAGTCACTGTCCTCACCTTACATTTGGGGCAGATGAGCGCATCACTCCGAGGCAAGAGGAGCTGCAACAGCTTTTGTACAAAACCACATCTTTTTGTGGAAAGATGCACTTCTCCTGCAAGTCAAGCTAAGCTCCAGGGGGCATTGCAGCAGTGGAGTGATTTACAGACTATGTCAAGCTGGGTTGCTGCTTTTATAGCCTAGGCAGGCCGGGTTCCCCATGTGGGTAGGGGGCAGAGGACTTACTATACTCAGGTCAGTGCCTTTTCTTGATGCTGYAACCAGATATGAGGGAGGAATGTACCTGCACTTCCACCTTGATTCCTTCCCTKCTCTATGCTCATACTGGAGCACTTGGTATTTTGCAGACTCCCAGGATATWCAGCCTAGAAGAGATGAAGAGAGTTGGTCTCTATATATCCCAAAGCAGATCCCTAAGTATTTTGTGCATGGAGAAGATGAGGCATAGGAATGAGCAAATATCCCCAAAGCACATGGTTTTCCAGGGATTCAATGGGCCAACCTTTYAGAAGCGCCAAGAAAAAATGATTTACAGAAGGTAAAGATGCAGACAACTTCATAATATAGTGCAGCTGGTGAGAAAGAGAAAGGGGACAGGCTCAGGTTAAAAAATACCCACAGCTTTTTATTTTGTTAGCTGTGATTCCCTGTATTTCTGGAATCAAATTCACCTCCAGTGTTATGGTTTCCCCTGCAACGAGGTAAAAGTTGACACAGGTCTGTCTCTCTTGCTGCCTCCTGTCCCCTGCATACCAACCCCAGGTGCTGGATGTGGTGGGGCCTGAGCATGGCACAGGCACAGGAGATATGACATGGGATCCAAAGCAAAATGAATGCAGAAGGAGAGGTAAACTGAGCTTTTTAGCTGATTTTCATTCCTGACTGATTACTTAACAGGCCAACTATTTAGCATGAGCATTGTCTGCTTCTAAGTGGCAGCACATAAAARTGTGTAGCCATGACTATTAGCAAACAAGGCTGGAACATAAAAGGAGCTGTGCAGCCTGTGCTGGTCAGAATACTCATTTAGCATGAGACACTGGACATAATGACATCTGCATTTAAGTCCATTATACCAACACATACAATTTTTCTTTTCCTGGTTAGCAAATGGCCTCATATTTTTCAAATTATCCTCTGAGGTTCTGAATGACATGGTGAGGGATAATGAGCCAGACCTCAGGATGGATGAGGCAGAAAAAGGGTGTTCTTCTTTACCTCTTCTTTGTAATAATGAAATAAGGGGTAGTCCACTGAGAGGGTCACTGAGCTCTGCTGACAGCTCTGTCCTCCATCCCAACCAGATCAGAGTCAGCCAGCTCAGGGAAAGATGTGAATAGAAGTCTTTTGGATTAGCTGGCTCCCACCAGGCTCAAACTTGACAAGAATGAGGATGGTATCACTGCCTCAGGAAAGAYAGACACCTGAAGTAGACAAGACATCCATTTGCTGTGGTCATGTTTTGAAATACCACTGTGGTGAAGATCACAGTGAAATATTTTTACCATTTGGCAGGTTCTGCTTGGAAGTAAACACATGGGCTTGTGCTCTCAAATGCTATGACAGTCTATCTGCCCAGTCAGCAGYTCAACTGCAGAGAGCCTGGTCCCTGCTAGGTGATAGATGGCCAAGTTCAGGCTGACAGGATATGTCTAGGGCTAAGTGTTCGAGGCAATGCTAACTATTTTGTATTTGACAGTTTCTTTTGGTGTATGGAGATCAGGAGTGCTGCTCATTTTTTCTCTCACTGTGCACAAAAGCACCCCACCAGCTCAGGTGCTTGGCAGTCCTGAATTCCTCTATTCCCACTGCAAGGACAGAGCACTAGTGTTCAAACACCTTCCCAACACTGCTGAATTTGCCCATCTGCACACACACACACCTGGGTTCACAGMCAAGACTGGCAGCAGCAGTAAGGGATTCTCCATCTCCTAAAGAACCACTTACCAAATTGCTGAGTCCAGGACCCAGTCAGGCATTTCTGTGAGCCATGAGTCAGAGGTGGATGAGCCTGTGTGGAATGCAAGGGAGAAATTGTGGTAGTACCAGTTTCCCCTCACTCAAGGATCAGAAGTTTCCACAAGCACCACYGTGAGGCTGTGCTTGGCTGGTCACGATGGGAATTGCCATTCATCACAGCTTGAGGAGGCTTAAGCTGTCTCRGAGAAAGTTGTCAGTTAACCAATGCTTAACAGAGAGCAATCTGRTCAGTATGAGACATGTCCTCACAGCTAAAAAACCTTAAACATTTCAGATGCAGCAGCTTCTGAGTCTTCCAAGACACCTTCTGCAGTGCTCATTATTATTTCCCTGCTGCTGAGAGGGAGCAGCTAAGATAGGCACTTTGTGTTCATTATCCAGCATAATATTCACTGGTCTATTTAATTAATGCTTAGAAAATGTACTTGATGAATTACAAGTTACTGGGGGTGGGGAGAGAGGAGGAATGCAGAAATAGATTAACATTGGCTGATCTTTTAAATTTTCTCCAAAATTATTCCTTTGGTTTTACACTCCCCAAGTCTCAAGGGGTGTTCCCCYTTCCTGCAGGCAGCTAATTTCTCACAGGCACAGTTGTAGCTGGCTATCAAGGAACCTCTTGTRGGAGCTGCTGGAGGCAAAACTATTTGCTAAGTGTGTATTGCAAGAGATGCAGGTAGTTGATCAGAGAGGTCTTGGACACATTGTATTGCCTATTTCCTTGTTCAACCTATCCATTATATCCCGGGCACATCAGCTTCACATCACAGGAAGGAATGCTGCTCTCTGGGGAGTCCTCAACAGAAACCTGAGAGCTGCCTCTCAAAACTGATGATCTTGAAACACGCCTTCAAAGGCTCCGAAGCTTAGCAGGCAAAACAGACAGAGGRGGGCAGAGAAGGGAGGGGTGTTTCCTAAGCCCAGCTCAACAGCCCAAGCAGCTAAATGATTTTCTGAAGGTCACAAAGGAARCCTGTGTCCGAGTTGGGAATTCAACCCAGATTTTGTTTGCTTGGTTCATTGCCTTAGTAGCTGGATGCTCCTGCCTGCCCCCTTAGTCATTGACATTGGTCATTGTAAAGTGTGGGTTCCTTCACTGTGCTCATAAAAAAAGGAAACAGGAGGAGATGGGACAGAAACTAGTAATAAGTGCAAAAAAAAAAAAAAGTGTCTTTCCCTGCCCTTTTTGTTGTTACTGCACCAACTGTGAATTCAGGGTAATCTACTCCAGTTCAGGTTTTCTGAGCTTGCCACACAGAAAATCCCACAAGAGTTCCCTCTGCAAATCTGTTTTCCTTTAAGTAGCACCAGTTTCCTGGGGCACACGTTCCACATTTGTCTGGATGCCTGTGTGAGAGCCAGTAGCTTCCCRGCTCACTCTCCACGCTGGAGA
Organism: Cardinalis cardinalis; assembly: GCA_014549065.1. Lineage (NCBI taxonomy): Eukaryota > Metazoa > Chordata > Aves > Passeriformes > Cardinalidae > Cardinalis > Cardinalis cardinalis. The sequence continues at coordinate 1,452,023 of JACDOX010000064.1, forward strand.
TCACTTGAGAATTGGGTTTTCTTTGTGAGATGAAGTATCATGTGCAGGCTCTGTGCTCCCAGAGACTTAATTTTGTAGAGAAAACGATCTATGTCCATGTGGAAAGCCTTGGGAAAGCTCCCTGCAGCTGTAAGAAATGCAATATTGCCCTCTAGTGATGGTGAGAACGGTCGCGTTTGAGTTGCTGAAACAAAAAGCTTTTGGGCTAACCTTCACTGGGATTCAAAATGGAAAAAATGTTCACGTTTTCTTCTGACCTTGGAATAAGAAAATCTACCACCATAACTCGGAGAGCACTGGTAGCAGTGATAAGAAGAGAAGGTTGTTCAAGAACCACAGAATGTGTCAAATTAGCATTGTTCTCCATTAATTCAGCAGATGGGAAGCCAGCTGCACTCAGAGAGTGGGTCTAGTAAGAAGGTTCCTTTTTTTAATGCAGCAATTTTAACATTTCTAAAGCCAAGTATTTTCTTTATTTGCAAAGAGGTCACTTTAAGGACAGGAGGTGAAACAGAGAAAACCAGAAAAAAACCACAAAAAAGTTTAATCTTTGTGATTCATCATCACTACATTCAAATGTTTTTGGTGTTTAGTGGGTTTGATTCGTTGTTGGTGTTTTCTTGGCGTTTATTTTATTTTATCCAGGTTTTATGTTTATTTCTCTTCTGAAGGGGGAGAAGGAAGGGTAATAAAGACAGGAGCCCTTCAGCAAATGAACAAAATGTTTCTCTCACTCTAATAAGCAAGGAGTTGGTTCTGCCTGTCGGGAATTAAAGTGTTTTGAGGAGCCTTAAGAAGACACTTAGGAGCACTACAAAGCTTTGACCTCTGCCCCTAAGAAGGCTGAATTTAAGGCYCTGGACTCTGCAAATATCTGGATGTGGACAATCCCTTCAGCACTTGTGTGAAGCCCCAGGAGTGTCTGCAGGTCTGTCTGCTCCCAGACAGCGGGGTCAGGGAGTGGGGTTTCTCTGTAACTAGACCCTGTATGTCAACCCAGATTTCTAAGGAATTTGGGTTTTTAAAAGTCCCTGGTGCAGACACCATTTCCCTGGCACCTTCCCTATTCTAATTGCCTCTGACAAGGCATGATAGCACTGGAATTTATGTAAGGAATGTTGCTGTCACTGCACTGTGATTTGAAGATCACTACCAAGCAGCATCASAATCTATTTAATTTTCCTTACCTAAAACACTAAGTAAATGCAAAATTCACCTTAACATTCACTGAACATAGCCAGGCTTTCTCTGTTACTACAAGGACACACAACATACCTCTATGGAATGATCAGTCATTAACATTGACAGCATCCAGAACATTTTTTCCCAAAAAAAAAAGATCTCAAGGCAGAATTAAGGACAGGAGTCAATTCTCACAAAGCTCTCACAAAGTTTATTGCCAAAGCATCAGACCTTCAGAGCAGGCAGGATATGGAGTACTGAATAAATTCACACATATCATGGGCTTTCAACATAATTGCAAATATTTGGGGCAATAAGCCAATGCAAATGAGTGGATTTTTCTGACACTGAGGGTTTGAGCTTTCTCCTGAGTTCTGAAAAATCCCTTCAGCTCAAAAAAATTAGATTATGATCATTCCCTGTCCTCCTTAACATTGTTATTCCTGGTGCTGGTAAACTGTGCAAGGTTAGTAACTACTGTCTTACTGTGAGACCATAGATATAATATGTAAAGAACCCTTTATAAATTTGCTTTATGCAGAACTGAAGGGCACAGGGAAGGAATCCAATAGTGCATTTCTGTGGATGAATATTTTATAAGATGCAGGTTAACGGCACAGAATTGTTGCGCGATGGGTGAAGGAGTGAGAAGAAATGCTGATGGTGAAAATGTGATGGCAAATAAAGGTGAAGCTTACACGGAAATAGAATAAAGATTTATTTTAAGTATGAAAACAAAACAAAGGCTTATTTAGAACRTAAATCATCCACTTGATGATCCAGTTCCTTTGGTGTGGCTGAGGTGGTGGTGACTGATCACATCCTGGAGTGTGCACGAGCCTCCTTCACCACCTCAGCCTGGTATAAGAGAAGAAAGTTCATTTTTAGCTCRTTCATCATGACTCCATTGACCACATTTTTCATTTAATAAGTGCATTTCCGTGTTTTGCCCATCTTCCCTCGTGTCTCACCCTTCTTGCTTTCCCTTTCAGGTTCTACATTGAAAGCATCTCCTATCTGAAGGACAATGCCACCATCGAGCTGTTCTTCTTGAATGCCAAGTCCTGCATCTACAAGGTGAGCACCTGCGGAGCTCAGAGTGGGCTGAGACACCTGGATCTGCACTCCCTGCCCCAAAATTTACATTGGTCACACCTGGACTTCCAGATAGAACCTTCATCTCCTCCTCCTCCTCTCACGTTCCCTCACTCCTCTGTCTCCAGCTGCCGCCGCACTTGGCAGCAGCTTTCCTGTCAGAGAGTGGTTCTGGGATAAAACAGTCCTGGAAGTAACTCTTGTGGCTGGCAGGAGGAAATCTGCACTGCTAAAATTATAAACTGGCTTGTATTTAGTAGGAAATGTCTGGGTTTGTGTTAAAAAGGGGCTCTGGGCCGAGCGGCTGCCGTGAGGGTTTGCGGCCCGCAGAGGGCGGCAGTGCGGCGCGGGCGCCATCTTCGGGGAGGGGGCGGCGGCGTGTGTGAGGGCAGAGAGGGAGAGGAACGATGGAGGGGCCTCAGTTGGAAGGGAATCGCAAGGATCGTCCAGTCCAGCTCTTGGCTCTGCACGCATAAACCCCGAGAATCCCACCATGTTCCTGAGAGTGTTGTCCAAAGGCATCTTGAGCTCTGCCAGGCTCAGTGCTGTGAGCACTTCCCTGAGGACCCTGTTGCAGTGCCCAGCCGCCCTCTGGGTGAAGAAGCTTTTCCTGATATCCAACCATGTGTCAGTTTGGTGTCACTCCCTCGGCATGTCACTGTTCTCCAGATAAGCGTTCAGTGCCTGTCCCTCATTTCCTCCTGAGGATGTTGCAGGTCACCGTGAGGTCTCCCCTCAGCCTCTTCTCCACGCTGAACCAGCCRAGTGACCTCAGATTTGTGGGACAGGACGAGTTTATGAGATTATATATGAGTGGGGTAAAGGTGTCTGTGGATATGCACGAAGATCACCTTGTAGAGGAACAAGCCATGCAGAAATGTTTTTGTATGAGGGATTGCCCTCCCTGGTCCGCTGCTGGAAGGCCAGRCTGCTGTCCCTGGCACTGCCCCTCAGAGCAGCCCCTTGCCATGTACTCTGTGCCAGAGATAAGGCATCCTGGCACACCCTCAGCTTGGAGGGGTGCCCACAGCAGAGCCATGAAGCTGATCCCTCTCATGCCCCAAGCCAGCTGTACGTGGCAARGTCTGGAAAATCAGCCAGCCCCAGACCACGCTGCGGTAGAGATTGGCAGTGTGCAGACTCAGCCAGGTGGGCTGGATATCTGGGACTGGGAGAGGTTTGTCAGCAGCTGGGATTCCCTGGGAGGATCCCTCCTACCTCCCTCTGTGCTGGCAGAGGCCATTCCTGTGACTCACCTCCATCTGCCAGAGAGGAAGTGGTAGGAAAAGACAGATGTAGTCAGGGAGAGATTGTTCCGCCATCCCACAACCCTCAGCATGGTTTTCACCTGCTAAGCCAAGTAGATTACACCAAATCTGGAGCCTCACTTGACATTTATATGTCCTAAAATACATGGACACTAGCTTTGTATTTTCTAAAATGCAGGGCAGAAGCCAGAAAATTCCTTTTTTTCAGTGCCCAGGAACTAGGCAGGGCTGCTGAGCTGAGCTGTGCAGTGCTTTGCTCTCTGGCGAGGCTGCAATTAGATGTGCTTAGTCAGCCCTCTCCAGCAACAAGCTCAGTGAGCATCACGTTTTGGTTCCTGGGGAAAGTTCCTTTTTGAAGTACTGCCAGGAAAAGCTTACACTGTTGTTCTTCTTTTGGAGGAAGCTTAATAAGAAAAAGAGGGGAACAAAATAAAGAAAACAAAGTGCCTAGAGATCTAAGTGGGTCTATTTTAGTCTGACCTCTCCTGAAACCATTACTTTGCACATTCAAGCTGAGCATCTCTATCCAAAAATAGCTCTGCTGAAGTCCCAATCTCCCKTGCAGATCCTTCCCCATTTGACTGCCAGCCACAGTAAACCATGCTGAGCTATTGAAAAAGGCACTGAATTTGAAAGTTGGGTGCAAAGTGTCTTCTAAGGCTCAGGGCGAGCACCCAGCCTGGAAGGTTCCTCTTAATGTAATGTGATGGGGGATTTGGTGTCCAAGCACCAAGCCAGTGCTTGTCATTCCTGCAGCTAGCACATGATGTCGCATGCTGCCAAAGCTTGAGAGCTTCCTTGTTGCACCAAAAGTTTCCTTATTGGACTTCCCATGGATACCTCCAGCCCTGGCTCCCCTGCAAGAAAGCCCAGAAAGACCAATGTGTACGAAACAAGGAAAGGTCTGAGGTGCTAGCATAGTGTTAGGAACTAACATGTGTCGATTCTCCAGACACACGTCCTCAAACATCCCCTTGCTCAGGGTGGGAAAGAATAAAACTGAGGCCTAGTTTGGGGCTGATGGTCACTGGGTTGCCAGCTGGCCATGTGTTGGGTGCTGTGCTTCTCTGGCTGTGTCCATTGCCCCTACTCACCAACCCTGTTGAGTAGTGAGACATTCATGAATCTACACACCCAAACCCTTGCACAGGACCAAGAAGCCACTTTTGCCAGAAAGGCCGAGCCACATTTGTACTACCAAAGCAGACAGGGCTTGGCATCAGGCACTGTCCCCTGATCAGAGAGGCTGTTTAATGACTCGCACGTTCTGGCGTGGGGTTTGGCCTGTGCCAGCTAGCTCTGCCCCAGGCAGAGATCAARGCACTGATCAAGGATGCACACCTGTTCCAAACAGGCAGCACAGTGGTGGAAACCCCATCTGGGACTGGGGGAGACAGGGTGAGTGTTTAGTCATGAGCTCTGCTGCACCCCAAGTACCCTTGGGGCCAGAGAATGGGCTCTGGCACACTTCACCTGCCAGTACAGACTTGCCATAGCATCGACACGTGGTTGCACGGGCTGGTTTGTCCCTGCCATGCCTGATGCTCCCAGACAGGAGGAAGAGCAGGTGCTCTGGTTCTACTCTGCATTGCCCTTTGCTATGGGATTGCCTGGTAGCCCCAGCCCAGCCCTGCCTGCAGCTGAATCAACCTCTTGCACCAGCCGCTTCCCTTGGCACGGGCTCGTCACTGGTGCAGGTGCCTGYGTGACTCAGGCAGCTCAGCTGAGAGGGGAAAGGCGTGTTTATCGCCCCTAGCAGAGCTGCTCTTCACTCCCCAAGGAGTTGTTATGAAAGSAGTGAACTTATTTTAAAAAGCTGGCACTGGTGAAAGCTGAGGACACCTGGATCTTATCCTGCGTTTTTGTTCCCTTTGTTTTTGATTTTGCCAGAGACAAGCCAATGCAGCAATTGTGGCTTGTAAATGAGGTGTGGCCATGAGTTGGCTGGAACATGGATCACAGCAGTGATCTATATTTAGATCACTCATTTCTTGCCAGATGAAGTAAAATATTAAAAACAGCAGCTTAAATAAATACAACAGAAAAACCACTACAGGAATGAGCTGAACAGTGACCCAGTTTACTGGGCCATGTCCATAGGAGACAATGTAGGAGTTCCAGTTGCAGAATAGAGACCTAAACATTATCTCAGTAAAAGCCCACTAGCTTCCCAAAGGCAGGGACCAGAGAGTCAGAAATAGCATGCTTGGCCTCCAGAGTAATGCTTGTGCCTCCCATCTCAAGCATCTTTGATGCTTGGACTGCATTCTGCACATTCAGTCAGAGCAGTGCCTGGCTCAGCAGAGGAATCCTGAGAGGAGCTGTTGGAACCATCAGTGTTCTTCCTGTGACCATGGTGTCCAAGTAAAACCCTCCAAGATTGCTTTCACCASTGGCAGGATCCTATAAAATGGAGCAAGGAAGATCTACCAAAAGACTTGCTGTCACAGCTCATTCTCAATCACCCCCAGCCTCAGTGCTCTTTGGGGTGAAAAGGCCAAAACCAGAGCTCAAATCCTGCAACAGCAAATATGGTTTATTTTCCTGTGAGTTTACCTTTTGCAAGGGCCAGAGGAGTCCAGTGGAGGCTTTGATACCATCTCAGCGTGTCAAAGACAAATTCTCATTCCTTGCTTCTGTGAGCCAAGGACAAAGCTGTGTTCCCTTGAACCATGATCACATCTGAGGGCAAAAAAATCTATRTGCTGGACTGCTTTTCACTAAATGACACAAGAGAATAAAATGTACCCTGATCCTACCCCTTCCACCTGCCTTCTCCTCACTCCTCCCCCAGGAATCCCTTCATGCCACATCCAGTTATGCTTCATTAACCAGTACATTACACTGAATATTTGCCTTTTTCCATATCTGAGTGGGCAGGTGCTCCCTCCCTTTTGTCTCCTGGAGCACAGGGAATACTTTGAAGCCTAGCCAAGGGAGAAAACTGGCACTGCATGCTTCACCATGCAGTAGTCAGRAGGAGATGTATGTCCTTCTTACAGCAGCTCAACTCTCTTTTTCTTTCTTGTTTTCTTTGCCTTTCAAGGAACTCATTGAGGTTGACAGTGAAGTGGTGTTTGAACTGGCTGCATACATCTTGCAGGTAAGCACCCACCTTCTCTCACTTGGTGCTTCCTCRTGCTGCATTAAATGTTTGGATTTACCAAATCCACAGTGGCTGTGTGGAAGTGTAGGAGTTCCCCCAGTTGCAGGAAAAACATGTCTTTGCAGAGTTGTCATTGTTTCTGTCAAAATGGGTATAGAAGGCTCTCAAACTAGACCTCCCYACTCAGGGAGCAGGTACTACTGCTCAGCATTTTGCATACAGAAGATGTGTTATGTTTGCACCAGTACAGATATCCAAGATCTAGGGTATGATGTACAGCCAGAGAAAATCTAAGTGATGAATGCAAATTCCTAGGTGAAATCCATATGCAATGTTGTTTTTTTTACTTGCATTTGTTTTCCCAGTGGGGCTTGGTCCTCTGATGAGCTACATAAGCTTCTACATATGCAACTGTCTGTATTCTCCAACATGGGCAGAATGGTTAAAGACCTTTCTAAATACTGTCTTTCAAAGTTCTGCTCTTCAAGAAGAGGGAAAAGGGTCAGAGAGTAAATGACCAAGCAGCATTTGAAAAATGCTGGTTCCCAGAAGGGAAGAACCTTTTCAGGGTAGAGAGGGTGGGTTTTGTGAAAGTTCTCTTTTTAGAAGCATGACTGTGGGAGCACATCAGATGTAATGGTCAGATGATCCTTGTTTGCCCTCTCTTACAGTCTGTAGTTCTAATTTTGTTCCCATCAGCCATGAAGCTATGAGGAGCCATGTGAGCAGACAAACCAGCTCATCCAACTGCACTAATAAATAACRATGCACTGCACTTCTAGAGCACTTGCCACGTTAAAGAAGCAATTAATGTGTAGGGATTTGAACCTTCATTAAAATCATTTTATGCAACAAGAATGGAGCGAGAGAGTCAGGATGGAGGACTCAATTAGCAGCACATTATAGAAATCACATATTGGCTGTTGGGGGAATACACATCAAACAACGGGCTCATTGTGAGGAGCAGCAGTGGGGTTATGAATCTATTGTCTGCTCATCCTAGTGAATAACTTAGTGCTTAGTAATTGTACAGCCAGACCCAGAGCTGTAACTAACCCTTGTTGCTGGGATTGTTTCTTGCCACAAACACAGGATGTTACGCTTATTCCTGTAGTAGTTTGATGTGTAACTTAATAAAAACAGTCAAAACAAGCCACACCTTTGCTGCCTGTAACCAGAAACTACTACAACCCGTGTTTGTGACAGGATCCAAGCAAAACAAAAGGAATCATACTGCATTTTGTTCTACTTCTTGCTGCAGCGTTTAGGTCAAAGCACTGAATTATGAAGAATATACTGCAAAAAATTGTTTTTTAAATTCAGTGTGCTCACGCCCATCCTTTGGGCTTTGTTCTGTGTTGAACTGTAATCATGACATGCTCAAAGACTCCTTCCTATGAACCAGAGAAGTGCTTGTCTGTCCTTCAGTTCACTCAGAGGGAAATGGAAAGATAGTAAAGGTCTGTCAGAACTCAAGTGATTTATCCTGCAGCCCTATTTCAAATTGTTTTATTACCAGAACAAATTAAAGTACCACCAGAGCTCTGAACTTTACCCCAGCCTCAGGACTGAAACACCACTGGACGTGGGCTGGCAGGTTTTGCGGGCAGATGAATGGATGTAAAGACAAAAGACCTGAACACAAAGCCCAGTCCTTTTGGCAGTGGAAACTCCCTCACTGCACAAATTACATTCTTGCACTGGGCTTTCTGTGTAGCTGGTGGCAAATGAGGTGCTTCAGCATGAATCATATGAAAGGCATATTGTCTGTGGTAAATGGAAAATGCAAAATGTGTGCTAAATCTATTGCAGAGGGCACTCACCAGATTCTGAGGATTCTCCAGGTATGTAGTAAGACTAACTACTGTAGTGGAACATTATCCAACCCTTTAATGTCAGGCTGGGATGGTAATAAATAGAAGTATCTAGATGTACAAGTAAGGGAGCTAAATACTCCCCCAAACACCCAGCAAGGAATTAGAGAAACCTGTGTCTTGCATCTCCTTGAAAGCTGACAGTSAGCAAGCTATTTGAAAGTCTAGGTACTAGTAAATGGCCAGAATACTTGTAAAAAAGTCAGGGGAGTTGCAGTCTCAGAGGCTGCAAAGCCACTGAGACTTCAGAGATTTTCTATTAATGTAGCACCCAGAATTTCTTATTTACTGGCATTATTTCCTGTAGCATCTTAGGTATCCACTGCAGAATGAGGAATTATCTGGCCCTATATTAGATCTTTTGTTTGTTAATATGCCCAACTCACTCTATCATGGCATTTGACATTAGATACTGGTTCCAAAACCTGCATGAGGAATCAATTACAACAGGAAATTGCTGCTAAATTAATTTTGCAAATGGAAAATCTTGAACAGCCTTCTCTTCTCTTTTTTTTCCTGTTTTTGATTATATTTTTTTTTATTTCTCTTCCTTGTTTTACAGGAGGCAAAGGGAGATTTTTCAAGGTAGGTGAACTTAAAAATTTTTTGCCATTGTATGATGTGAGAATAAATCTGGTAAAATTCCTGTGTGAGACATGCAACTCAGTTGTAGCTATGTAGCAACAGGATTGCCTCTGTTAGCAATGCAGCTATGTGAGCATGGCTAACATAGACATCACGTTTCCTGACGTAATTTCTTCACCAAACACAACCTTTGGCCAGAGCATGCCTTGCAAACAACATTGTTTGTGATTTTGTTGTTGACAAATCTCATTATGTGGTCATGAAGTTCAGGAAATAGACTAGTCTTCGGAAGGAAATTGCTGCGGAAATGACTCTAAAATCACTGTTATATCACAGATCCTGCCAGAAGCAGCATTAAAATTCCATCACTAATTGATATTTCAGTTTGAATTTGGACAGTTCTCAAAATCACTGATTCGATAATTGCTTTTGTTGAACATCTGCTATCCCTTGAGCCAAATCTTCAGACTTACTGTAAGAAACTCAGTGAGGTCACTGTACTTGGTGTTTCAGGAGACTGTTAATGAAATGCCCAAGAATTTCCCTGTAAGTCAACTGTGTCTGTGATTTATGCATTAGTAGCAGCCAAAGGTCAGATGGTTGTTTGGTGTCTCATGTGAGAAACGTGAAAGTTCTTAGTGTGAAGCTCAGGAGAACTGATGATGCTAAAAATTTCTTATAGTCTGGAGGACTACAATATCCATTAAAGTTAGTTTCAGAGAAGAAAAGAAATGGGCAGTGGGGTTGAATTGTCAGGTGAGCCCAAAAATTGTCTTAATTTTGTCAGCATTGCAATACACTGAAACATGACTGTAATGATAGGAGGGTATGAAGAACAGGCAGGTTCCACTTTCTGGTGGTTTGGAACTTCCAGCCAGCTAAAATGGTGACAAATCAGTGAAAAGGAACTGCATTGTAGATATCTCCTGCTCATCCTGGAATCTGAAATGACATAAGGTAGCCCTTGCTAAAAGGAAGTTTAAGCTCTGCCTTGTCATTTCTCAAAACTTTAATGAACTTGTGAAATCCTGACATGAATCTGACCACAGAGACACAAACCCAGTCTTGCTTCATTTTTCAGTTCTGCACAAGTTGGAATAACTTGGCTATCAGCATTGTTTATTTAGGGGGTACTGGAGTGTATGTGGCTCTGACTTTTTAGTCTGGTTTTCAGTGCACTGCCGAGCACTCAATCCAGAAGAGTTGTGCCAACCGAAGTTTTGCCATTTCAACCTGTGATAAACCACTGGTTTTGCTAAGAAGAGCAGTATTTCTTTGCCAGAATGTCTTGGTTATGGTGAAAACACACCCAGAAAGTGTACATTCAGACTATGAAACTCAGAACAGAAAGGAATCAGCTCAGAGTAATAGGACTGAAAGYATTTTATCTTTTCTAGACCAGAAATGGAAACAGCTGGTGGAAAGTATCCACCTGCTAAAAGTTTTGTGGTGTCCCTTGTGAAAGGAATGGTTGAGTTTATCACAGTGTGTTTCTCTAGGCCACAGAGAAATGAGGAATCTTCTCTGAGGGCACAGAAGATACCTCAAGCCATCGTGTTAACTGCTCCCACCACATCAGTCTGGCTGTCATCACCAAGYCCATTAAAACAGCTCTGAGTTCTTTCCCCTGTGGACCACAGTGGTTTGAAGTGGAAGGGGGATTCCTCACGTCCAGTCAGGCAGAGAAGGGGTGTCATAAAAACAATTTGAAGGCACTGCCCGGGATCTTAATTTATAAATGGATTTTGGGGACAAAGCAATCTGCTASTTTGAAGACTGTTCTTGTAGGAAGATAGAAAAATGCTACCCTGATCCTCTATGATYTAGAAGACTTGGCATCTCCCAGGGATGTCTGTCCAGCAGCTCCCATCTAATGTGCACTGACACAGGTTTATTTGCTGGATGAGATCCAGGTGCTACTGAAGTCAACATGAGGTTGTTGTGGTCAAGATTTTTGCCTGCTGAGATTTGTGGTTATTGTATCAGCAGTGTAAAATCTGGCAGGCAGACCAAGCCTCAGGCCAGCCAGAGGAACTGCAGGTGAAGGCAAATGTTCTGACTTCTCTTAGGGATCAAGTGAGCTTCAGTGTCTGAAATTAGTTGATGTTGAAATACTGTTTAAAGTAGAAGTGCCTACTCTTTGAGACAGAGAGGCTTTGCAGTTGTGATTGTCTTGCTGCTGAGATTTAAAGATTATATGTTGTGCATGGCAACATATGTTGTGTGAAGGCTGAACTCTTGAACTCTTTGTTTTTGAAGGAATAATTTAATTCTAAAGGGTTGCATGCCTGGAACACAGACTGCAGCTTTCCCACACCTGTCCTGTCTACTGCCACCATCAGATTTATAGCCTGTGAGAGTAGGAGTTTCTCTCTGGCCCCCATCCAGAAAAGTGCATAAACTCTGGCTCATTGGTGGTGATGGGAGAATTGCTGTTCCCCATGGGAGCCTTCCTGTGAGTCACTGCTGATCACCTCAGGTGCTGGGACAGTCAAAGCCAAAGTGTCACAGCTCCAGCTGCATGTTGGCACCTGCCCATGGTGGCCAGAGTGGGATTACCTCCAAACCCCACTGCAGCCACCTGGAGGATCTGCAGCTGGCTCAGGACTCTCGAATGCAGTTGCAAGTCTGCTCTTTGGGCCTTGTGGGAACTCAAAAAACAGAATCAATCTTACAAACTCTTAACAATCAGCTTTCTACCTCTGTAAACTGATGCATGCTCAGTGACAGCAGCTCCCACTGCTGCTTTTGAGGAAATCACCCCATACCCCGGAATAATCACTGTGCTCAGAATACTCCTTTTTCCTTTTCCAAAAAGCAGCTCATGTCATTTCAAACACAATCCTTTGGCACTGGTAGGGCATTACCATGCATGAGTCTRTTACCACTGCTTCTTGTCACCTTGGGCATCACAGTGATTCCCAGGTTTTRCTAAGCCTGGGGAACACAGTCCAGGTCACCCTCATCTGTTTTGAAGCAGAATGCCACAACAGCCCTGACAGATGAGTTTAGCAGCTATAGTGAAGAATTCTTTTAAGTCCTTTTCCATTTCTAATGTGTGTTTCATTTCAAAAACAAGTTCATCAGAAACTCTGAGTTCCTGAACCTGTTTAGATCAACTAAGTATTTCTAAATATTTGCTGTGAATGGCCTCCATCTCTTAGTTGATAAAGATTCAGTCAGAATGAGGTTTAAAATAAAAAGCTTTTCTTCTTAAGAAGTTCCTAGTCCTCTGCACTTAAGAGCATTTTCACATTACTGAAAGAGAATGTCCAAATGCTTCAGCTGACAAGACTTAAATATGTTTACTTTTAGTCTGGAACATACCATTGAATTTTGAACAATCAAGTTTCCTTGTTCAGCTGGTTTTCAGGTGGAACCAGACACTTAAGATTGGATCTGTGCTTTTCAGTGTTAGCTGCAAACATTTTTGACTTCAAAGGCACAGAATTGCATGTATAAAGGTCCTAAACTAGTACCCTGCAGACAGATCTAAAGGTTATTAGCTCAAACTAATCTTGTTTCTAGTTGGGAACTGAGTCACGCTCGGTTGGCAGAGCATGGACAGGACAAATTTCAGTTCTTTAGATGGACACAAATCCTACTGGTGTGATTCTCTTTAGTCCTACATAAAGGAATTACCAAGGCTGCCTTGGCTAATTTGTGGGGGAATACAGCATATTGTTAAAATAATTGGGATTTTTTCCTAATTTAATCCTAGATTAAGAGTCCAGTCCCAAAATCTCTGGAAAACTCACACCGGCTTTGTTTTTAAATGTTCATAATCCAGTTCTTCAGCCTTAAACAGCTTGTATGTCAAAGCAGCAAGAAATGGCATATACAGATCATTTGTCCCTCAGTTTGGGGATGGGAAAGAAAAACCTCGAGTAAAACAAAATCCTGAACCACTGCAGCTAGTTCCTCATTGCTACATTTCTTCCAGTTAAAAAGTATGAGACATTTCAAATGAACTCCAAGTGTCTCCCAGCAATACATGAAAGAATAACAAGGGAGGAAAGCTAACAGCCAGTTTCCTGCTAGGCAGAATTTCACAATAATTTCAACGTTTGGGCAGATGGTAATCTAACATAGTTTTAGGCTTACTTTTCTTTCTGTGTAACCAAGTGACATTTAACCAATTAGAATGTATTAAAGGGTTAGAAAACCTGGGCTGCATTCTTGCAGCCTAATGGTAAAATCCTAAACACTGTATTTTGAAAAATACCATCTAATCTGAGAATCTCAGAGTATGCATTTCCTCCTGCATTCTACAGAGTGAATTACCATGCTGAGAAGAGTGGGTAGCTTTAACCTGCAGTTTTGTTTTGTTCCTGATCATTGTTATTACACATGCTGGAAAATGTATGGATTTCCAGAGACAACTGCATATGTAATCTTGCTCAAAATTATTTTAGACAGTATGCAAAAACTTGTTTTTCACAAAATGTTTATGAAGTTCTAGGGAGGCCTTTTGCCCTCATATATAGATAGATATACTAAGAGGTGGTGACTAATTTATTTGGACAAGACTCATTAAACAGGCAGTACCAGAACAAACCCAAGAAAAAGGAGTTCTGTTTTCTAGGTTCGCTGTTAGTCAACCTTACTACAGCTTTCTAACCAGCTTTCAGGAACCCATGCAGAAGGCTTTTCCAGTTCAGGTTTCATATTATTATTCAGTCCTTTAAATATTACCATTTCCACCAGAGGAAAAAAAGAAATAAAGTGGTCTAGGGGACACAGAGAAAGTGTCTTTGGAGCCTTTCCTCTGCATATTAATAAATCTGTGTCCTAAACACCCTTCTGTATATATCAGCCTGAGAGGTTGGACACTTCCGAATATAAAATAAATGCAGCACAAGTGACCGGATTAAACAAACACTTTCTAAATACAGTAATAAAACAAACACACTGAGCTATTTCACTAGAAAAAGCATTAAAGGCAATAAGTAAAAAAACACTTGTGATCCTGCTGGAAACATTTTAAAAATTGAGGGGTTCAGTGTTTTAAAAGGAGCCAAGAGGAAAGTGACCTCATGRCCACTAGTTCAAATGCAACCTGAGTCATTATTTTTTTTCTTTTTATTGATTTGACATCTTTTTGGGAGTCTAAATTAATTTGTCTTGAGATGAGTCTTRCCAGAAGGCTTAGTGAATGCATGGGCCACAGAATGAAATACCTTTTTGTTCCTGGAAGTGATTACCTGACTTTTGAGGTGCTTTGATTACCTGACTTTTTGAGGCTGAGGCACTATCCTTACAATATTTTCTAGGTGCTGAGCAGAAATGTTGATCCTGCCCAACATCACKAAGAATGTCTTTTTCTCTGATTCTTAAAAGAACTTGTCACAGCACAGGCAAACTTTGTGCCTCACTGACAGAAAAAACAGAGCTGACTGATGTTAGCCCTTTCTTTTATAGGAGCCATTACTGACTCAAGAGTTTTTCCCAGACTCTCAGGGATCGTTAGTCACCACTAATCTTGCCCTATTTGATAGATTTCTGGGCTCAGAAAGTCCCTGTTTGGAACTCACTCTGTGCTTTCCCAGAAAAGTTTTGGAAATCTCTCAACTTCCTTCTCTGAGCAGCCAGCCTCAAAAAAATCTTCATTTGAGGGCAGTTACTTCTGCTTGTACTCTGATTGTCCCAAGTTCTATTYTTTTTTCCCAGTTTCTTCCAAAATGTCAAAAACCTCAGAAAGAGCTGAGTATGCACRTGCTGGGGAGGAGACAGCTCTTGGCAATAAACTCTAAGAAGCAGCAACTTGTTTTCTAGGCTGTCAGTCACAGAACAGAGCTTCCAGATCAGCAGATAACACAGTGCARAGCAGCTTCATGTTCAGACTTGTGCAGATATTTACCTGCCATGGAAGAATAAATCTGAATAGGTTTTGAGCATTTGCACTTGGAAGAGAAGAGCTCTCTGATGGCCAGGTGACCATGGGATTTGGGCAGGAGTGGGTGTTCAAACACTGTTTGTCAAGAGCCTTTTGGCTTGGCATAGGAGGTGTTACAGAGTGGTTTTCCATGTGCTTAGCATGGCAGCAGTTCTTGCCTTGTATTCAGCACATCTTCAYTCTGCAAAATTTGAGCCTCATTGAGATTTGGCCATCTCTCACAGATTTGTCCTGACTAGAAGTTTGGTCCTGTTTTGAAACTACTTAATTGATTGTCAAGGAACTACCATAATAATAAATAACAAATGTCTATAGACATGCCCAAAAAGCCTGTTCCAGGATTTATGTCAGTGGTTTACCCTATGGCCTAACCTAGCAATTAACCTGCAGACTCCAATTAAGACAAACCCACCTAGGTCTCAGGCAGAGCCTGCTCCTGGGATGTGCAAATGGAGAAGTGCTGTGGGAAGATTTTTACAACTGAAGCAGTGTCACTTCTCTACAAGTCAACATGCAGACTRTGCCAGAGGCAAAGATGAAACCCAGGGTGATCTGGGATGTCCAAGAGCTCCTCAAGTCTTTAGCAGATGTCAGAATCTTGGTCTACAGCCAGGTCAAGACTACCTGTCTGCCTGTCTACCAGCCTCCTGGGAGAAGCCAGTGGGCTGGGCAGTCTGGAGCTCTGGAGGAGATATCTCTCTCTGCAGCTCCAGGACAGCCACACGTTTGGGGAGGWTAAAGGGGTGGGTAAAAGAAGGCAGAAAAACTTGCTGGAACAAAGTAAGCCAATAAACATGAATTCTTTGGCACTCCTCTGTGTCCTGTCTGGCCCTCTTGGCTGTGTATTTCTACAGTTTTAAAAATTAATAGCAGCACTGCCTTCCTTCCCAAGCCTTTGAGGCTGTTTTTTTTCTATGTGCACACAATTCCATGTGTGTTTAAAAGTGGGAAGGGAGGCATTTGGGGTTTGTAGGAGAAAATCTCACGGTTTCATCTGTGAGAATCTGCCTCCCATTTGATGAGCTCTCCCTGCTCTCTGCTGCACAGTGATGCTGCTCCCAGCTGGCCATTGTGGCCACTGGAGGTTTCAGGGAGAAGAATGTTAGTGAGGTAGTTGTGTAGAAAGGTTTTGTGTAGCAGGACCCAAATTCAAAGTGGAGTCTTATCAGTGAAGATGTTATGCAAAGGAGAGGTCACTGGGCAAGAGTTAATACCTGTGATGCTAAGAAMGCAAATTATTACTTTTTGCAGCAGTTTGTTAGGCATTAAAGATAGATGTATAATTGCAGCTGAAAGCATCATTTCCTCTCCCCCTTGTATTTTTTCCCTATATGATCATGTCTGTGACACCCTGCTCAGTGACATGTGACATGGTGGCTTTTGTGTCCAGTCACTGGTAGGAAGTGGTTCAACATAACCATCTGGGAGAGCTTCTCTCCAATTTTGATAATAGAGGGAAAAGTTAACTGGGCTGCCATAAAACAAATAAAGAGAGGAGAAAAAGGAAACCCCAGTGCCTTTTGTTAAAAAGGAACAGATGTAGAGCCATAGCAGCCAGCCAGCTAGGTCAAGTCATATCAAATATTGTGGTTGTTTTCTTGTAGCCTGATCCTCCTTTTGAACTCTCTTTCAGCAATGAAGTTGTAAGGAATGAATTAAAGAAGCTGCCAGCCCTTCCAACACCAGCGCTGAAGGAGCATCCTTCCCTCGCCTATTGGTAATGTGTCACTCTCCACAGTCCTTGTGCAGGACCTGGCTCTGGCAGTGTGGTCTGAGAGTGGAACTGGGATGCAGAGATTCCTGCCCTCTGCCTCTGGGTCTGTCACTGACTCATTGCATGACTTAACACAAGTAGAGCTACCATCCTGGGCCTCAGTTTCCCCATCTGCCAAATGCCTGGCCAAAAATCCACCGTAAGTGTGCAAATGTCCTGATCAAATCCAGAGGCCTAATGTGCCATTTACTTTCACAGTACTTTGCATTTGTGAAAGAGTTTTCCCAGTTGGAAATGTCAATATTTTGCACTGCCTTGTTTTGAGTGATTCAGTTTCATCTTGTAAATCCTCTCTGTATGGCATAGCTGAACTCATCTCCTTTTATATGAGCTCAGTGTTTGGAGGTGGATGCTTGTTTGCTCTGTCTTTATTGCACTGAAGAACAAGCTCCAGGTAGGAGCAGAGTCACATTTAGATTTTGCATGCCACACACATAGATTCTTTGTGCCACTCTGCATATCCCTTTTATCTGTGCAAATAGGATAGAATTTGGGGAAAGACTATTCATTAAAGGGGAGATACTTTCACTCCATTTTCTGCTTGTTGCTCTTTCATGTTTGCCTTTAAAGCATTAGGCTGCAAGCCTGGGGGTTGGATTGAGCTTCTTTATCTGCTACTCTTTTCATTTCTGCATTTTGGTAATCTTGAGGATGGCAGAGGAAAACAAATCAGTTTGTAGGCTATGATGTCAGTCCTTCTCTTTGCCAAAAAGGTCATCCTCTTCTCCTAGCATGGCTACAACAGTGGAATTAACTGTACCTAGTGTCAAGTCATAGGCAAGCTCATCGTGAGGTCTCCTAATCCCTTTCTGAGAATATAAGGAGAGATTCRGAGTCCCCAGCTGAAATTAGGATCACTGACACAATAACTGTGGATCATCACAATCTCCTGATATTTCTCTCTAAGAACCAAATCAAATCTTCATGAAAAATGATACATGTAGGCTGCCATCTCAKTGAAGAAGAATGGTCTTCCTCTTAGGAGCATCTCTTTTTCCCAAAACTACTCCACACACTCAAAAGCAGTACATTTCCAGGTGGCCTGGCTGACTGACTGGCCAGAGACTGGGAGCTCAAACTGAAAGCCATCTCAAGAGGAATGGTGGGAGCAAGTAGGCACTGACAGGGAAGGCAAATCTGACCCTTCAGCAACAACATGGCCTAAGGTCTCAATAAAGTGCCACATAGTGAGAAGAGCCATGTAAAAWCCTCGTGCTCAGAATATGAGTATTTGCATTTATACACAAGGTACAGCACTTGCAGCTGTACTTAATTTTGTGGGGAGTCTCATGTGACTGAGAACAGGTCACAGGTTGGGAAGGTGGTGTTGCCAATGGAGTAATAAAATCAGAGGCTACAGTCCTGTGACTCCCTTGTGATTTCATGTCAGTAAGCAGGTCTAAAAGACCTTTTTAACATTAGTAGTTCATTATTTTTTAATGATGGCTTTTTTCTAAACACCCTCTGAAACACTTAATGCTCTCAGGAAGTGTCTGTTGGTCAATCAGACAAAAAGCCTCAAAATTACATATCAAACTTCAGTGATCTAAGGGAGCAGATTTTTAAAACTGAGTTCTCTGACACTTCTTCACATCACATGCAGATTATGTACCAGGTGCAGATTTCATCCAAACCTTTTCTGTGAGCAATCAGTTTTATTCTGCAGTTCTTCAGTGTGAGTGCAAGCAGTCACAAGTGAATATCCAACTCTGGAAAGAAACTTTTAAAACATTAAAGATGGGATGGGTAATGGCTCTAATTAGTTTAAAACAGACAAACAAAAGAACTTTTTACTATATTTTTATCAGCTGAAGTGGATTATGAGATAATAAAATAGATAATAAAGTAAATACTGTGATACCTTTGGCAAGATGCTGTTAAAGATCTTCATWAAATAGTACATTTCCATCACACACCATTAAAAAGCATTAGCTATTGCACCTACCAAATGTAGCAACACCTGTGGGATGAGTCCTGGATTCTTAGATCAGCACAGTTTGTGCCTCTGATTCCACCTTCATGGAGTCTCCTGGTTTCATACCCTTGAGGCCTTTCCCTTCACTGTAATCTCTTGCAGCTTTCCCCAGGTTCAGAATAATCAGTTGCACATCTTATTCTCAAGCATCTTTTGGCATCTCTGATTACTGGTGAAGAAAGAAGGGGCTTTTTGSTGGGTTTGTTTCTATTTCTTTTTCTTTCAAATGAAAGCTGAGCTTCTGGTCCTCCCACACAGTCCAGGAGTTGAGGCCCTAAGTTTTGATTTCTCTTGGCCATGTGTGGAAACAGACACAAAACCAATCACAGAGACTGGAGAGAACCTTTAGAAATGTGTTAACTCACAGTGCTCCTTTCCAGACACTTTTCATTGCATTTTATCTCATTTCAGATCCTCCCTAACAAACGAGCCCAGTACTCAGTTGTCAGTAATAAGGCTGATATGACATGCAACAACACAAAAGTGAATGCTAGATTGGGATTTTCAACAGACCAGACTTCTCCCAGGTTCCCACAGACTTTGAATGCAAGCTTGTTTTTAGCAACCCAAAGCATCAGTGTTGCCAGAATACCCACCTCTGAAAATGTCAGCTGAAAATCACTATTTAGTGATTCTCTCTGGATCAACACAGACCTGAGGCCCTGGTCCARCTCTTGGTCCCTTGGTCTAAGAGGTGCTGGTGGCTTCAGAGGGACAGCATTTGACTACAAATGAAGACATTATTTGTTCAATAATGTAATCAAAATGGAAAAGTCAGGTTAGAAACAGAATAACTCTAAGGAACRGCAATGAATGGAACACTATTTAAAGCAGGTCAGTGTGCTGGGAGGAGATGGAGGGAACAACTCACTTTGAAAATCTGGATCTGATGATGAGAGGCCTGCATTTGCTTGCAAGTTGTCTGCTGTCCAGTTCTATAAGCTGCTGGGACAGGAGGGATTGCTTGTTATTTCTAAAGATCTTTATCAGAGTTGTCTGCTGCAGACTATCATCCATGTATTAATTTCTGCAGCTTTGGGGGGAATGTTTTATGAGCTGGCAAACAGACAGCAGTGCTTCGGCAGCCTCCGTGTCTCTGTCTCCACATTAGTTAAGCATCCTCTGCCAGCCCTGCACTGTGAATGAGTTTCTGTGTCACCAACACAGCAACAAGGCAGAGCAGGGGGGAGAGGAGATGTCAGCTGGTGGTCCCAGCAGTGTCCCAGCACTCTCCCAGCTGTCAATAGCAGCATGGCAGCTGCCTGGAGATGAACAGCTGAAATGATAGGGGAGCATGTTTACAGGCTCTGCTAATGCTCCTTCTGACCCGTGAATGATTTTGCTTGTTTTCCCTGGCATGTGTTGGGCTTTACCCTCCAACCCAGAGCTGGAGGCAGAAAGCAACCTCTGTGCTGGATGATCCTTCTTGCACAGGGCAGTGGGAAGGAAAAGGAAGTTCAGAGAATTGTTAGAGGAGGGCCTGTCACACTGRTTGTTGTAACTGTGAATGTTTTTCCAGTGTGGACATTGCTATCTGAGCTAGGTGCCCTCAGTTCCCTTTGCTGTCAGCAGAGAGAAGCAGCAGTAACCTCCTCCCAAGGAATCTGTCCAAAACAGATTGGATGGATTGTACTCTGGAGTACATGTTTCTTTCCCCAGTGACAAGGCCAGTGCTGCAGGAAGGTGAAAGGCCACAGATGCCACTCTTAAATATGGCTTGATTGATATTTCAGGCTTTATGTTTTTTGTTCAAAGGAAAGAAGAAACAAAGGTAATACTTGCCTGGCACTTAATATCTGTCGACCACAAAACATTTTACTAAGAAAAATCATCAGTACCCTGACAGAACAATGTAGGTATAGCATTCCTGCATTTGCTTAGAAGAACTGGGTAGAGCCTGGGCTATCCCATATTTCTAGCATGGGTTAAAAACACAACTCTTTGTCCTGCTGTTCAGGAAGGCTCCCTGACATCTGATCTGTCCTTTTGAAGGAAATGGAGCATCAATTGGCTTCCCTACCCAAGGAGTATGGTCTAGGAACATATCAATTGTTTTATAATAAGAATYTGTAAGAAAGCAGAGCACATCTGGAATCACATTAAGTAATCAGCATGTCCAGGTACATCTRCCCTTTCCTTGAATGGCAGCAATATGAGAGCTTGATCTGTGCAATAAACTGCACAGAGTGGAAAATAAAACTAGGAGTGTTTTCCACTAGAGAAACTCCATTATTTTCTGAGAAGTCACTCCTGGTTTGTTCCTGTCTGAGACAGAGGAATTACATCCACATGTAATCATGGTTTTAAGAGGTAATTTCAAAGGGCTGTAAGCCCTCTCTATCTTTTTTATTAAGAATGATGTTTTTTGGAGATCTTCCAATACTGAACACTCATGTAATTCAGTTATTGCTCCAAAAGTAATCCTGTT
This sequence comes from Cardinalis cardinalis, assembly GCA_014549065.1. Classification (NCBI taxonomy): domain Eukaryota; kingdom Metazoa; phylum Chordata; class Aves; order Passeriformes; family Cardinalidae; genus Cardinalis; species Cardinalis cardinalis. The sequence continues at coordinate 1,473,206 of JACDOX010000064.1, forward strand.
TATGATAATCATGGCAGGAGACCCAGGCTCTGCCTTCATGTGCACACCCATAACATCTGTGGTACTTGCTTGGATCAGTGTGCTGAATATGTTTCATAGCTGTAGAATTTAGAGATCATTTTCTAAGCATTAAAATGATTGTGAGGGATTTGATGGGAGAGCTGGACCATTCCTTTACCCTGTAATGTGGCTCAGTCAGCACRCTGTTCCTGCTGTGGCCTGCTGATGGGACAGCTCTGAAAAGGGCTCTTTTATTTTTATAGGGTGAATGGGGGAAGCCACTTGGTGAGTGAGTAAGGAAAGCAGTTAAATAACCTCTCAGATAAACAACAGGCTTGTGAGTGAAAAGCTGGCCCTGCTGACAATCTGACGCTGTCTCTGAATTGCTCTTTGCTGCTTCACTGATGTTTCTSGTTCTCCTTTCTCTCTTCATTATTAGGGCTGCACAATCCTCAGCTTCCCTATGCCTCTTCTTTCTAAAAGATGTTGTGGCCCTGGAGATTGAGTCTTTTTCTAAAAGAGGTTCCATCCTCTCTGGCAGAGGGGTGCAAATGGGGAAGGCAGCAATGAGAAGAAGATGCAGTCATGTTAAGCTGGGCTGGTGAAGTGCTTTGCAGCTCTCCACAAAAGCCCCCTTGGGCATCTCTGAGCAGCTGTGGTGAGGTCATCTACCATCATCCCACCCTGCTGTGCTCCTTCACACTGCCTAGCAATACAACTGGCTTCAGTTCTGCCAGGGGAAGGATTACCACATGATGGGCAGCTGAAAGGCCCCATTAGGGGGTCCTGCTGGATCCAGGAAATGCAGGGAAGGAAGAATGCCAGTTCAYATTGCCCTAAACCACATCCAGCATGGGGGCATGGGATAGACACAGACACRGATGGAAGCTCATGCAGGGCCAGGTGGGGAGGGCACTAAGGTGGCATGATGGTAGTTTAGGTTTCCCTCTTCTTGGTCTGGCAAGTTCTGTACAGCATCTCCAGGGGACTCAACAGAYTCCCTGTCCTTGGGAATCAAAAATAAAATACAAAATAAGGAGCAAGTAATTGGTTTTAARCCTGAGGACTTCAGTGTTCTGTCATGCTAGTGTAGCAGAGCAGGTCCTGTGTGCATTACACTGGGACCATGGCTTATACTTTGCCATGCTGTGACCTTGCTGACTGCTGATTGTATGCTTCAAATAGCTCTGCTGCCCATTCACTGGAGAAGAATGAGTGAAATTCTTTAAAAGTGAACTTACATTTGTTGCTCAACCTGTCATTTGGRTCATGCTGATCTTTCCTGGATGTTCCATCTCTACTGCTTATTGGCACACACTCAGAATTGTTGTCTGACACAGAAGCCCACTGGTGTGGAACAGCCTCCATGGTTCACCTTGGAACACATGATGACATGGTTCATGTCTGCCTAAAACATAAAATGGTCTGGATCTAGTCTCCAAGGAGCTGTTGGAAATGGGCCCCAGCTCATGCCAGCTCCCAGTGCATAGGCAGGAGTTGCCTGGGGGAATGCAGGTTGGTATAACTCAAAAGTAAGCAAAAGCACATGAATACTTTAGGAATAAAGAAACTCAAGTTTGAGTGTCCTGGAAATATCCCTTGTCACTGCTGTTATTGTTGCCTCTGTGTACACTAGGAATTCCTGCTGAGAGAGATTGCTCCAGAGTACTTCAATGGTGCACCTRCAGTTATGCAGTTGCAGTGAGGAGGAACCTGTCAGTCTTAGAGCTATGACTGGCTACCAATTTCTGACAGTCCTGCCCATCTTTCAGAGGACATGACTGGCTTGAAAAGAACTTACAACAGTTAGGACAAAGCAGATCTTGAGCAGCTCCAACACTCATCTGTTTGCCCTCAGTGTAGTACTGTGGGTATCATTTGTAGGTAAGGAAAGGAATGCAGAGAGGAAAAAGTCTGTACAAGTAGGTACCATGTTTGTGAGGGAAACRGGTTCTTCCAGAGACCCAACTCTTAGAAAACCTTTTTTATTCTCTGTCTGACTCCCCCTTTGTTTACCCTGCTCTGCACCAAATCCCCTCATCTAATGCTTTTGCTTGGCATCTTTTGATTCCATCAGTCATTAGCTGTGTTAACAGAAGTATCTCTTCAGCTTTTGACAAAGTTTTTAGTCATGATAATGGYATTATATAAAACATTCAATTTTTTTTCCTTTCCAGTGAGGATCGAGTCATTGAACATTACAAGAAACTAAATGGTCAGACAAGAGGTCAAGCAATTGTGAAGTAAGTGAAACAAGAATGATTTCTTTGTGACCTTTGTTTTATTATGAAGTATTTCTACAGAACTGTCAATACAATATGTAACTATGCTTCCCATCTCATGCAATGCTTCATTTTAAAGTATTTCTTAGCATAATTATTTATTTATCAAAGCTTTTTTTCAGATCATCCTCTCAGCTTCTCAGATGTGTTATTCTCTTCTGTGTTGTTTTGCAGTTACATGAGCATTGTAGAGTCCCTCCCAACGTACGGAGTGCATTATTACGCAGTAAAGGTACGTGCTACAAGAAGGTCCTTCCCTGAATTAAAGTCTTGTTGGAGAGGGAGGGAGAGAGGTACAAACAGCCATTCTGCTCTCAGAATACAATACATTGCTACTAAAGTCTTGTTTCACTTCCTGAGGTAGGATAAACTTATTTCAGCTGTGTGTGCATGTTTAGTAAACAGTTCCAAAGAGGAAAATCCTGTTCTTGGAGATAAAACTCTTGCAGTCCTATTGTGCTGGAGKGTTCAGCTCAGTCAGCAGCATGGCAATGCCAGTAAACCACCACCAAAGGGACAAGCCAGACTCATCTCTGGCAGACAATCCTTTTTGTAGCTCCAAGAGGTCAGATCTCTCCCAGATGGCAGATCCATGAACACCTATTTAGGGCCAGCCATGACCTGCACACTGTAGCTCCCCTGACATGAGATATGTAGATGGATACAGAGATTGTACATCTTTTTAATTCCAGAACAGTCTTGTACTCTAGAGATAGGTAGCACATTCTCATCCCCAAACAGCTCTCCACTTCTGTGTGGACTTCATGCAGCTATTCATGAAGTTCCTCATTTTTGTCTAATGATTTATCACAAAAATTTCCAGCCTCATATTATTATTATTATTATTACTTCTCTGCCTGACCAGCTGTGTAGGTTTGAGGTTTTTTAAAATAGAGAAATCAATAGAAAGAAAGCTAGAGCCACATTCCCCAGAGTATATTCCCTCATTTATCACCCCTGAAGTTTTGATGTGTTTCATCATTATCTCTGTGCACAGATCATATGGTTTTTCATGCATCTGTACTGTCTTGTACACATGGGGTACTATAAAAACACAAATATCTGACTGTACCTGTCTCAAGAGATGTGTTTCTAGTCTATTCCTGCTAATAGGATGTAATAATAAAGTTATTATTATTTTGCAAAAAGCATTAGCCTCATCTTTTCTCAGAGGACAGGATCTCTCCAGCACCCTTTGCATCCAGATCTCTTGGGCTACTCTAGATCAAGAAAAATCTAGCAGATGGGCTGGATGTTCAATACTGCAAAGATTTGAGAGCTATTCCAGTGAGCTCCCCATGGTCAATAAGCAGCAGTGAGCACCAATGAGGCAGCAAATATTGCACATAATAGGGTTTGCTTCTGCCTGATGTGGGGGTTTGGTTTTGCTGTGTTTTACCCTGCCCATTCTCTATCACATTAACAGAACAGATGTAATTTCATTGAGGACTTCAGCTCAGTAAATTGCAGAGACTGGGATCAGATATCAGCCATTACTCCATAAGGACATTTTATTGCACACTCAGACACAAAGCAGTTGGGTCTGAGCCTGTCAGACCTTATCACTTGGTAGCTCTCAGATCCCATTACTGCTGCATTTTCAAGACTAATGCTAAAATCCTTCCACATAATTCAAGTCAGCTGGGTGACTCGCTTTCCTTCCTCTCCAATCTCTGAGTGTTCAGACTGAATAATTTACAGGGAAGAGAAAGAGGATGCACCACTGCACAAGGGACCCATGTCAAACCTCCTCAGCACCCCTGACATAATTTTGAGTAACTTGATCACATGTGATGTATTTTAAATTGTTTTATATGTCATGGCCAAAAGTGAAACAGATCTCTTCTAAACACTGTGGAGCTCTGTGACTTGCAGGAACTCAGCAGGGGGAAATTTAACAACACCCATTCAAAGATATTACTTAGAAACAAATCTTCATCTTGAGCAACAACACAGGAAATCTCCAGCATTTCCCCATCATGTTCAATATAACTCCCTCTGTTTTCTCTTCCAGGACAAGCAGGGAATTCCATGGTGGTTAGGACTTAGCTACAAGGGGATTTTTCAATATGACTACCATGATAAAGTGAAACCAAGAAAGGTAAGTGTTTACTTTTCTACCAAGGTCTGGGCTTGCCACACATGTCATAGCTTGAGTCAAGGGTGTGATGTACACCAAATGTTGGCATTGATTCATGTGATTTTTGAAGGATGTTTGTTTTCTCCCAAACTTGTCTCAGTGTCTGCAAAGAATTAATGGACAAAAGTAGCTCATAATTTATTAAAAGTTGTGGGGTTTGGAGGAAATGTCACTTAATCTTGCAATTTATGTTTCTTTTTTGTGTGATTCATAAGACATAGATGGGAACTCAAGGGCTGATTCTCTCAGGTGCTGGAGGCCTTCCATTCACCGGCAATGGTGGATTGGGAGTGTTCAGCCAATCCTTGATATTGTACTGTCAAACCATAAATGATCTGAGAGAGAAAGAGATGAAGAGACAGGAAAACTGCTTCCATTTATTACAAAAAGAAAATTGCATTATTTTCTCAGGACCAGCATTACATTTGATAAGCGACAATTTTCCTAACTGAGGAGTTAATGTCAAGGTAGCCGAGAGAGAGTTAATGTCAAGGAGAGCTGAYTTTCAACACATACATTAAAAAAAGACATGGGAAGTTTTAATTCTTGACCTCAGCCTATGAGGGACACCCATGTGTTCTGATTTTCCCAACTAGAATGCCATCTAATATAAAAAACATCATCCCTGAGCACAAGCCCTGCAGGTGGGAATGTAGAGCCTGTTAGCAACAGTGTTTGTTGCACTGCAGACCTGTGGAGACATCAGGAGGMAAGGCTTCAGGCTGGATTGTAGGCTGCAGAACTGGATGATTTGGAGCAACTGGGCAGCTCTTCTGTGGATGCAAAAGCTTCCACAGTGAATTAAATTCTATATTTGTCTTTGCATTGTTTCTGTACCAATTCTTCTTTCACCTCCTCTGGTCACATTCAAGTTGGACACTGCCTGGTGCTCACAGAGAGCATCTTCTATTAAAATGAACTAGAATCGAGGTTTTGGTAGAAAACTGAACTGCTAAGGAGGCAGCAAGAGACAAGAGGTGCATCAATTAGCCTTTTTTTCACTGAAGGCTGTTAATGGGACTTTTATTCATTAAAAGGAAGGACAAGGAGAGTAAGGAGGTCTTCACAAAGACKAAAAGACACATCTATTTGGGATCAATCATTACCTGCAGGGCAAGCCATCTTCACATATGGTAGTTTAGAACATGCCTAGGCTAGGTGTTTGCACCCACATATCTCCAGTAGTGCCAACCCCCCAGGGAAGACATGTACTTAAAAGATGCCTTCAAAAGTCTTAGGAAYACAAACATTTCTTTGGAAGAAATTAGTGCCCTGCCATGACAGGACTCAGCCTTTCACACGTTATAGCAATTACTGTCATCCCTCTTGGGATGAGAGGGTTGGTGCMGAGCATCAGAAGGAAGGAGAGGAGAGATCAGGTGCTCTGACTGCATGAGAGGAGGCACATTTCCACCAGAAGGGTCAAGCCTCCTTTCTCAACTTTTCTACTTTCTTTTCTCAGCTGTTCAGGGTGATCTACTCTGTAGCGTTGGTTTTGGAGCTTGATTAAATCTTCACCAGCCTCTCTGTGTCCTCACTAGGCTGCCTCTAGCACTCACACTGCACCTCAAATCAGGGGCTTTAGGCACCTCTGATCCTTCTTCTCCAAGTGTAACTCTAAAAAAATAGGGTGCTGGTTTTCTTTGTTTTGGGAATTAGTTTTTTTGTCTCAGCAAATCATGTATGAAATCCATCAGACCCAAAACAATGGTGCTGCCTTGTGTATAAACCACTAAGAACTGTGGCAGAAGTGGTCATTTATCTCTGAGGAAAGGTTGAGTGGGAAGGGAAAGCAGGAATTTCCAGGCTCAGATCTGTCCATTGCCACAATCCAGAGACCACAGCAGTGAAAAGACTGCCTAGATGAGCATTTCTCTGCCTCGTGATGCTTGCAAACCCCATCTGTTGGCAGGGCTATTCCAAAATGAACAGCCTAAATCAGGGACTTGAACAGAGTTGCTGAGGCTTCGTTATTTCTCCATGGAGAGATTTTACCTTCTGTGGAGCAAGTAAAAAGACWTGTTACCCTACACAGGTGGTAAAACCCCTCTGGCAAGAGCAGATCAACTGCCTCAGTGAGGAGTAGTGTTTAATCCTCTTGCTAATTAGATTGTAAAATTGCACTCRATAACCCTGGTATCTGGGAGCAGCCTGCCACAGTGTCTGATTCATTTCACTGCACCAGCATGTGCTGGTTCAAGCCTTTGCTGTGCAAATGGGAGGGGTAAACTTTACTGAACTTTCTGCAAGGTAGAATTAGTGGGGGAGGGGGAAAGAGATTATGGCTTTTCTGATCTTTAATATTTTGTTCCTGTACACTGCCGATGCCAGAAACAAATTGAAAACTTACAATGGAAAAATAAGTCTCCGTGGAAAAAACACAAGCAGAAAATTTTAGCAAGAAACCAGCTGAAATCAAGACATTTATATTAAGTGCATATAAAAACTTTGCTTGTTTTATGAGGGAGATTATAACGTTTTCCTATATGTCATCCTAGATAGATTTCCATGTTTCTTGTGCTTGTGAGTAACACTGTAACACACACTAAGCAGCTGAACCTATCTCGGGCGATCCCATTAGCAGTCACTCAAAACCATGATTTCATTAAATTGCTGGAGTAAATCAGCCATGTGTCTCTAGAAAACTAACCAGGTTTGTCAGCAAGTTAGATGAGACTGGAGAGGGCAATTGAAGCTGATGCAGGGCCAGAACCTCATCCTGCTTGCACTGTTCTCACTCAGGCATCAAGTTCTCCAGCATTGCTGGGGATGCAGCTGAGAAGGGTATCTGGCACCTAGTCCTGGGTGGTTCAGGTGGGAATGCAGGGCTATTAAACTGGAATGCAGTTGTACCTAGACTGCAGAGACTAATTTGTCTCTGTGTTTCTATTTTTATGTTCCTTCCTGCCTATACTTGAATTTTGTGGAAGCCCTGAATCTACCCAAAGCCATCACTTTGAGGGTCATCCTTTTTCCTCTGTCTGTTGAGGACCAGCTCACAGACTCAGCAAGCCCTGTCAAAGGCTTCCCCTTGAATGTTGCCTGTTGTAGTGCAAATTTGGTCCCTATGAGTTATAATCTGCTGACTGTTAATTCTTGGGTACGAAATAATTGCAAAAGTTTTAGTGTACTACACAAAATCCAACACTCCAGCTGAACAAGAAGAAGGGAGTATCAAGTGTGGAAAGGTGGCTGCTGTGCTGCCAGCCATGTATTGAGGCATCCTGGATGCTGGGCTTGCAGAACCAGTGTCATTTGTGTAGAAGCAGCTCAAAGCTTCCAGGGTGGACAGAATCCATTTCCCTCTGTGTTAAACTTAGCTTCTACAAACGCTTTCTTGTGAAAAGACCAAACCCATCATTTKCAGTGAAGGGTCATTAGAGGGTTTTTTGCYTGAATTTCAGAGCAACTGGAAAGAGAGCCAGGGCACTGCAGCAGCCCAGTGTGAGCAATTGTCTGTGAGTGCTGTGTGTCCATTTTAACCAGCACACAGGGATGTGACTCCACTCCWTCCCCAGAGACTGTACACAAAGAGAGCAGTGTAGCCTGGAGCTGTGAGATCTGCACACCCAAGCAGTAGCACCAGGCATATCTCTGTTGTTCTAGTGAGATATTCCCACTGATTTAAGAGCCCAAAGGCATTTTTTAGTGCAAACAGCTTAACAGTTAGTAAACAATTAACTCCAAACTGAAGAGTGAATGATTAACAAAGTCAGCCAAAGGACTTCCATATGGAAGATAAAAAGACAGAGAAAATGTTTAACTTATCACCAAAAATAAAATTACCTTAAAGGAGAGTCTGGTAATGTTTAGTTGCTTTGTAAGAGATAAGTCTATATAGTGTTATCTCATTTTCTTCTGTAGAAAGCTAGTGGCAATGAAACCTAAAGTGAGCCTTTTTTCTCAGACTCATAAATATTATCATTGCTTACATTATCTGGTTGCTGAAGGGAACCCAAAGGGAATAAAGGTTTTTAGAAATACGATAAATGTGAGGCATCACAAAATTCAGTCATTAATGTAACTTGACAAAAAATTTCCTTGTGACAGCTACCAGTTTCTGCCATTTCTTCTCAGTATTACCCTTTCTCTGGGATTAAATGAAGCATGCTGTGAGAATGCTCTGTCACTTTCCATAAGGTCTATGCAACAGTCTTTGGGTTCTCATGACAAAGAATTTGATTTTTAGCTTGTAATGTCATCATGAATCCAAAGCAAAAGTTGGGTTGACTTCCCATTTAAACATGCAAAAACAAGAGGCCATTTGSACTCATCCTACCAAGCAATGCAGAGCACAAGTAAATTCAGTAGTTTGAAGTGTCTAATCAGAGAAAAATCACCTGTTTGTCAAAAGCATGAGCAAAGTAATCAGCACATTAATTGTGTCCAGAAAGTGAAAGATTGCTGTCCAGTGCCACTTGGCCTTTTCCAAACAACAAGAGATAAAGTGAACTTTCCCAGTTCCAGAGGCAAAATGAGATATTTACACAGGAGGAGCAATAGCCTAATTAAGAGCTGCTTTATTGCAGAACAAATAGATCCTGCTTTGGGCATAATAAACCATTGTCAAGTCAGTAATTGCATTGATGGAGTGGTTAAACTTGTGCTTCCTGTGGTGAAGGAATGACAGACCAGTAACTTAAAAAAACGTAAAGTAAGGATTGATGTGAAATGTACAGAAAGTAGTGAATGATGGGGAGGAGGAAGCTGACAAATTGCTCTCTGTCCTAACTGATCATAGAACACARGGAGAGTCAAAAAGGCAAAAGAAACATGAAATTCAAATTAGTTACAGGGAGCCCAATTCACTTGCACAGCTCCTTGCCACATGACACAATAGAGGCCAAGAGCTCAGAAGGATTGAAGATAGCACTAAAAGTGTGACCTTCCATCCAGGGTTTGAACATTGGGTTAGTTATTTTCAGAGAGGATTTTTTGGGAGGGGTTAKAAATCCTCATGTTCAAGGAGGGTGTTTGATTTGACACCAATTGGTTTCTGTTGTCAGAGGTATGGAGCATGTGTCTCACTCCTCTCACTGGCATGCTGCTGAGCCACAGGGTGTATTCAGAACAGGCTGGACTTTCTCTAGGGCATCCAGAATCAAGTGAGGTCAGAAAATGTATTGGACTCATGTTTCATTGGGCTCCTTGTCATTTCCTAAGACCTTTGCAAACACCTTTGCATTGCAGACAGGGATAGAAGATTTCAAATTTACAAATGATAAAAAACGAGCAGAAACCATTTCCAGGAAATAGTGGTTTAAAAGCTTGTGGAATCTCAGTGGCACTGCTGTAATAAATTATTCACTGTGATTAGCAGGCTGTTAAGGACTACCTGCTGACTCCTTCTGCTCTGTGCTTTCATTTCTCTTCCCCTTGCTGATCCCTTGTGCTTCTTGGGTTATGGACTTGGCTGTAAACTGAACCAGTCTTCAGGTCACGGTGGGTTCAATTCATTTTATAGTGCAGTAAGTCAGTCTTGGTTTAGTATTTGGAAATGTGGAGCATGGAAGGAGGGAGACATATACAAAGCAAGGTTCCTTACCACAATGTTCCTTCTCATAGAGAGAAGTTGCTCACCCAATTTCTTTCCTGAAAACATAATACCCAGACCTGCAAACACTGAAAAGCAGGCACAGTTTAAAGCCTTTCCCTTCAGAAATGCCCTATTCCATCCCCWTAAGACAGGAGACCATGTTCTCACCAGCACCTTTTTTTCTGCTGTCTGCCCTCGGTTTGGGGTTTCTAACATCCAGCACCAGGCACTTCCCCTTTCAGCACCCACTACTCCCTGCCTTACCACTGTGCCAAAGRGCTGCCAAACACACTGGGAGCTGAATAAATGACATCAAAGCACACTGGGCTGGAAAGCAGGGTTATGTCCCTGACACTGAGAACTTCCACAGGATTTGGCTGGACATGCCACTGGGCTGTGATTCAGTGAACATTTCTTTTGGCAGCAGTATCAGCTGAAGTGGCCTTCAGCACTCTCCTCCCCCATCACACTCCTGCCCCCACTGCTCACTTCCWCCCCTGGGCCCCCTCCTCAGCCATCCTGGTATAGCTGTGCAGTTGGGAAGGAAACTGCTCCAGAGAGGGGATCKGCTGGCTTAGCACCACCCAGCCATAAAAAGTGGTCACTCTTAACCTCGATCAGTCCCCAATCCCACTCACCATCTGACCCACAATCAGTATCCTACAGCAAAGCTGTAGGAGCTGGATATGGATACAGGCTGCATAAATCACTGCAGCCAGAGAAAGAAGCAGCCATTAACCTACACAGTAACTCTGTGGAGCAGAGCGAGACAAGAGCTTCAGAGCTCAGAACAAGCTGGAAGGAGTTCAGCTGCATGGAATTTGTCATGGTTGAACCAGGATGAATTAACAGTTGGGTATAAGGTCATCATCCCCACTTTTTTTCTCCTCATAAAAGTTGGTAAAAATTTGCTTCGGTGTGTCTCCAAAACAGGGCTGATTTCAGACAGGTGGGGAGATTGTCTAGGTAAATGAACTTTTTAGAATCATACAGTAGTCATGCTCAGTTTCCATTATGTAGGTAAATAAGTAGTTTTATCAGCTACAATGTTTGCAAACATTAATACATAGTCTTAGGCACTGSTGCTTTATAAAGAAACCAGTACTGTTCTGGTGGTTTAGTGTGCTGCAGTGATACCATTAGACAYATAGTTCCCAGGGTTTTCTGTGAGAATTTAAATTCAGAAAGGCTAGAGCATGACGTCCCATGCCACGATCTAGCCAAGTCAAGCCCATGGTTACCATTAAATATAGGAGTAGTCCCATCAAAACAAAACTCCCCTCTCTAAGTCCTTTGTCATATTCAAGTCTTAAAGAGTGATTCTGTGTAAAAGCAGCAGCCAAGTCTTAAATGATTCTGCAGCACACAGCMGGAACTTCAACAAGATGCAAAGACAAATCACTCCAACAGCACAAAGTGAAACAAATTGGAGCTCAGAGCCCTGGAGTTAGGGTGGAGATCTGGAGAGAGATTGAAACCTCCTTGAGCACTTATGCTTGGCTCTGAAGTGGTAGCAGGCTCCTCCACACCCCACCCTGCTCAGATACTGTCTCTTAGCTCACAAGGGCTGCTCCAAAGGCCTGGGCACTTTCAACCATCAGATGAACCCAGGCAGGGGTYCCATTACTCTGTGGTTGTGGCTATGAGGCACCTTTGGTCAGGGGTCTGGGCAGGAGGCTCAGAAGGTTCACTGCAGCCATCACCATGAGAGTGGGATTGCTGCTGCCGTGGCACTCCCTGTGCAGACACTCAGAATCATGGGAGTATTCTTACTCACACAAACTGCTGTGCATTGCCACAGCAGCATGGRATGGGAATGGTGATTCCTGAATTTTGGTTCCAAGACAGAGGTACTTCAGCCARGCCACTGGAGAAGACATGAGGATCTTTAGGAGAGAGAGTAGCAGTAATGGTTTGTGGGCAGCATAAATCCTTCTAGGGTGCCACAGCTGATTCATCAACTACWGACTAGGCATCTTTTTTCTAATACATGGTGCCAGAAAGGAGAGCTCTTCAATACAGAAAGATCCAGTCCCTTTGATGTCCTTTCAGAGAATAAAAGGGAGAAAGTTTAACTTAAACCAAYCAGGGAAAAAAGGTTCTTTGTAGATCTATTGATTTAGACACACACAGCATGGTGACAGCAATGCACAATCTAACAGCAGCTACCAGGTATGTATGTGCAGTGAAAGTGGATTTGGTTGTATATAAGTCAGAGTCTAATCTCCCAGTCTTGTGTACAGTTACAGACACAAATATCAAGTTGCATTTATTTAGACAAATAATGCTTTGTCCAAATAGCAGCTCTTCCCTCTGTGATCTGATGCTCTGCTGTCTCTCTGAGCCAATAAGCCACTTTGAAATTTAATAGGGAATTGTGTTTCCATAATGGAAATTAATGCAGAGTGGTTGTTATATAGACCTAGATGCAATTTGTGTTTGTTCAAGCCAGAAATGTTTGCTGGGGTGGTGTGGTCCCACAAGAACAGTGCACAGCAAAAGGGATCTCAAATTGGACCAGAAATTRTTTGTCTATTTGGCAAAAAAAAAGAGGCCTGAAGCCTGAGGCAAAGAAGTAATTAGATAGTGAGCTGGGATTGCTGACAGACCACTGAAAGTCCCACTTAGCCAAGCCATTCTCTCATTCCATGAGGGAAGGGAAGACGGCAAGCCTCTGGGAAGATCATTGGTAGGGCTTTTCCCACATCAAATCACTCAGGAAATCTTTTCTTTTCTTTTTTTTTYCCTTGTTTTGAGAAGCRAAAGAAAAAAAATACCCCAAACTAATAAAAATAAAGGAATGAATGGAAGTGTGGCAGGATGGAGGACTAAGTTATGGTGCAGTGGCATCCCCATCTCATGACCCAGGGGCACCCTCAGCAGTGGGTCACACTAATTCACAGGTGACAGCCCACGGAAATCTCTTGGTAAATCTGCCCCTGAAACAAGAGCCCATTTGTTTGAGCTAAGATGGTGCTGTTCTGCCTGGACCAAGTCCTTCCTCCTTCACTCTAACTAGTTTGACAGAGGTATGATTGATGGGAGCAGGGTTGGCTTGAGGCAGAACACAAATCCATGCCCGGAAACCATGGCCCCACTGAAATCACTGGGACAAAACTGCCATTGACTTCGCTGGAGCTGTGATTTCCATAGAGTGTAAGGCCAAAAGGGACCTCTCACAACCTCCACTCTGACCTCCTGCATAACTCAGCTCCTAGAATTTAGCTTGCTGGTTTGTTCAGTGGAGGAAATTACATTTCCAAGGAGGATTTTTTTTTGTTATGTTTGTTTTGTCTTTAAGCTGCAGGACGAAAGATTTGGGAGTTTGTAGCTTCACTCATGCAAGCTGTGTGAAAATACTGTCATTGTTTTAGTTCCATTGTTTAATACCATTTTAGTATKGGGATGTCATCCAGTGCTGGCTCTTGCCCATAGTGTAGGCAAGAGAAGGGGTTGCATTTCAGCTGTTAGAAATGCTCCATGTTATTTCTCTGCCTTTCCTAGAAGCCATTCAGAGGAGCCAGTCTGGGTGGTAGTCCATGCATTTGGAGGGATGATTGTTCCTTCTGCACAGTGTGATTTAACAAGGCATTAATCATCTAGGAAGTGGCAAGACTTGAAGGACTGGGAGGTGCCATATGGGTCAGCAAGTCCAACAGCAATTACAGTTGGTCATTTTTAGATCTTTAGAATCAAAGAAAAACATGGGTCAGAAAGACCTCTGGAGGTCTCTAGTCCTGCTAAAAGTTGAGCCACCTTCAGAGTCTGATCTGGTTACTCATGACCCTAGTGTTTGACCACTTGCACTGATTGTTTTGGGACTTGGGGTTTTAATTTATGTATCTTCTACTAATTTCCCTTGCTGCAACCCTGCAGCCTGTGTCTATTGCCTCTWATACTTTCACTGGGCACCTCTGAGCAAAGTCTTTCTCCATCTTCTTTGCAAATCCCCTTTGGGTTATAAAACAGAGCTAACAGCAGGCAGATCCTCTCTAGATTTCTGCAGATGATTTGATTCTGAACAGCCACCAAGCATGCTAKCTGGAACCCTTGAGAGCGTGTGCATTCAGCCTGTGCCTCATCTCAGGTGATTCAGCACACAGAAAAGAGAAAGAAAATGAGATTCCTGGGCTTTTATATTGGGTTTTTTAAGGGACCAAATGCAAAATGTCTTGCACTGTGTCCCCACAGCATGCCCAGCCATGGTGCACATTCCCCAGTTTAGTACCGAGTCTGGCTCTCCTGGGCACAGAAAACATATCAGGAACCCYGTATCCCAACCTCAGGATTTGGAATTATTCCAAAAGGTACCATTTGGTCATGTTTCTCTAAGTGCCATAGTCAGAGAGCACTGTGCACCAACCTGCAGTGCTGGCCTTCAGCAAACCCCTCTGTCCTGTGCCTGAGCTGAAGGGCAACACAGAACAAGCAACAGCCTCTTACTGCCAGAGGTTCCCAAATAAAATGGCACAGCACTTCCACTGAATACTCTGACAAGGCTCCCTGATCACAAAGGGACAGAGCACAGCCCAGTGCCTTGCACTAACTCAGATYCCCACACCTCTCCAAAAGTGCAGGTCACCCAGGCCGTGAGTGACCAAGCCAGAAGCAATCCTTGATATTTCATTCACAAAAGACATTCCCTTCTTTATCATGAACCTCCAGCATTTTTCAAATACTCTGACACTGACCCTATCTCCTGGCATGGGCAGACTCCTCAGTACCAGCATGGTCAATAAAAATGGTAAAAAGTCCTTCAGACCCACATGGCTGAAATGCATGCAGATCCCTGGGCCCCCTCTCCTCCAGGCTCAGCTTAATTATGGACCAGCCAGCAAACCACAAGTGTGCTCACAAAAGAAGATTGGGTCTGAAGGGTTTTGACTGCAGCTCTTTGTAACTAGTCACAAACATCTGGTGCCTGGCAAGCTTGCCAGCCTCTTGGAAGGGGTTTCCAGTGAGAAAATTCCTGTAGCTTGCACCTGAATTCTCCACCATGCAGCACTCAGATCTCTCTCCTCACTCCTCTTCTAAGCTGACAGCTTTGTAGAAGCCATTTCTGGCACTGGTTTCCCCATCATGGCCTCCCCACCCACCCCAACACATTTTAAACAGTGCATGTGGTCTGATGGGGAGCAGTTACTCCCTTGAATGTTCACAAGTTGATAAGCAGTTTTTCAAATTCAAGTGATAGTGTCAGTTCCAGTTTTATTGGCATGATGAAACAGAGATCATGGTGGGGACAGGCCCCTCGGAGGAGGAGGGAATAAGGGTAATTATTTTCTCTTCTTTTAACTAGCATGTGTACGTTTGCAGCATGCATATGTGTGAGTGTGCAGCTGTGCTCAAAAGCCAGTCTCATGGATACTTCCTTAAGTATTTGTTGAAGATTAAATCATCTCATATGCAGCCTATAATGATGGCCACTACCAAAAATTGTTCCCATCTGAAAGCTGCCCAGTGCTGCATGATCCAAAAGGAGCTGCTGACCTCAGAAGAGAACCCAGCAGGCAAACCACCACATCACAGACTTGGCCCTCTGCAACACTGCTATTTGTCCCCTTGTCTGCAAGCACTGAGTGAAGGGCAGGGGAACTGTGCTCCAAGCTTGTGTTAATGATTGACTTTCTCCTAAGCTCCAGTTCCAGTGTGTTTGRGGAGATGCTGTCCCAGTCCCTGCTGAGGTACTCTTTGTCAAAGGGTCATTGCACCTCTGATGTAATCCCAGTAAAGCCAATACAAATTGTCCCACCCACATGTGCAGGCATTGGATTCGGCCCAGAAAATTAACTAAAGACAATCATAAGCCAAATGATCCAAAACTAGACCCAACCTCAGTGCAGGGAGAGGCAAACCTGCCATGAACATGGATGCTTTGACTCAAACCAGCCCCAAAACCAGCATGCATCTGTTGTCACTGCATTTCCACAAGATCCTGTTGAAATTACGACCAGCTCCCTGCTGGGGCTCTATTCCCCAGTGAAGGTTGCAAGCACSAGCGTGGTAAAAGGATCTTGATGGGTAAAAATTATGCTTCCATTTAAGAAGACCTACTAATGGTACCTTGTGCATCTGTCACTGCATTAACATCAATTTGAGACCATACATAAGGCGGGCAACTGGTGAAGGGAACAGCTTGCTTACATTAGGAGGTCTGGCTGAAGGGGCACCTTTGGCTTTGTTTCTCTGGAGGGATTGTGATCAGCTAACAGGAAAGTGGATACTTTCTTGTGGGTATTCACATTTTTGCAGATTGGATTCCTTTTCTATAGGAAGGGGAAGAACTCTCAGATCAATGTGGGAAAAAGGAGTAGGACACTGTAGAATAATACTTGGGGAGCAAATGGAGCACAACTACAGCAATGGTAAAACACACATGTACATTTGGGAGAGCAGAGCTGTGGAATAAAAGACACAAACTTAGGTTGTGGGGTCACTTCCACCCCCTCCCTCCCAAGAGTCTAGATTTGCCTCCTTCTGCCAAGGAAAACAACAAAGCTAAATATAAAAATGCAGCAATCTGGGGAGCTGCTCCAGTGCCCAAAACGTAGGTGTCTAATGCTGTTTTAGGCACTGCTGGTGATCCAAGACATCTGCGTGGGGCTGGCAGATACAGCACCGGACCTATGTCAGGCTGCCTCCCACCCRGGGCCAGGCAGGGAACCCTGGGGCATGGAAAAGGGCACTCCATGCCTACATTTGGGCATCTGAACAGCTTCCCCAGAGCCCTGTGTGTTTGGACAGTTGGAGTTAATCATAGAAGAGAAACGAGAAACAGAGCTTCCCTTAGCAAACAGCACTGTGAGATTTGGTTGCAGAGAGGGTAAAACAGAAAAGGATCTGAGCACAGGGGACAGTCCAGCAGAGGCAGAGGAGGAGGATGGGCAGGACAGCATCCAAAMAGAGCAGCTGCCAGCAGCTCAGGAAAGTTTCAAATTCCTTCTGCGCCACGCCAAAGTTTAGTCATAAATGACAACGGGGGACCTGGGGACAGAGGGGTATTTTCTGAAGGGTGTGATCTGCTGGCTTTTTAGACTCTTATGTGTTCCACATGTCTGAACGCCTCCCAAACACGTCCTCTGCACATGCCGTGCAGCACAGCCGCCTTGTCCTCCCCGCCYTGCAGATGGGCATCTGGAAGCACGGAGGGATGTTTTCAGCTTGACCCCAGTTGTTGTCTGTGGGAGTTAAGGCCCCAAACTTCCTTTTCATGCCTTTGAAGCCAGGCACTWAAAGAGGAGTCAGACTTCAGCTCCCGGCTTAACCCTTTCACCCTGTGCCTGTCCTCCCTCGGTGGGTAAAATAATGGGTGTTTCTGCGCTTCGTTTGGTGTTTACAGGTTTTATGCAGCAATTAATATTTCCAGTGGAGGAATAAAATAATTCCCTAAGGACAATGTAACTCAACCTTTCAGACTTCCCATCTCTCCTGGCTCCCTTCTTCCTCTACCCCCCCAGCAACGTGGAGAGCCCTAGAATATAGGGTAGCTCAGTGCCCTTCTTAATCCCTACCCTTCCTTCCAAGAAACACCCTGTTAAAGAATGAAAAAAAGAGAAAAAAAAACCCGACCAGGCTTGGAAACTTTAACAAATATTTTCAATTTTGCTGCTCCTGAAATACTAGCGAGGAGAAAATTTTCGGTCCTCTCTGAGGTTTGTTTTATTCTCGAGATTTCAGCTCCACCAGCAGCTATATCAGTGCAAATCAAATTACGCCTCCTGTTTACTTATCTCCAGAGCGCTGACACTGGCAGCCGAGCCTTATCTCGGCGTGTCAGGAGCCAGCGCCTTCCTCGGGGGTAGGACAGGAACTCCACAGAAGCTACTTGGAGTGGGAGAGGGAGTGTAAATCAGGGAAAGCGCTGCTGCCTGTGCTCCCCAGCAGCGGGGCTACGTTCCCCAGCTCTGCTGCTTGCTACGGCAATGCAGGGGAGCCGAAGCCCGAGATGCCAAGGGGGGKGGAGGCTGCCTCCTCCCTGCGGATTGGCAGCCTGGAAGCAGGGTTCGAGTTCTAGCTTACTCATTTGTAAGGAAGAGGCAGTGGTGGAGCTGCCCGCAGTGGTGACGGTGTGATAGTTTGCGGAGCTGGCAGTATTTCGCTGTCACCGCGTCCTTCTCGCTGTCCTGAGGTCGGTCCGCCCTCCTGCCTGGGAGATGGGTGTTATTTCACGGGAGAAGTGTGGGCACAGGGGCCGYGTAAGCGCATCCCGCTGCCCGGGAACACGCCGAGCCCTCCAAGGCTGGCCCAGGCTGACTCAGGGGCGAGGGCACGCCGCATTTCATCCCCGTGAAAAGYTTCGTGCCTCAGTTTCCCCCTTGGTCATAGTGTTGGCTTTGTCCCAATGCTGCTCTSAGATATCCCGGCAGGGCAGCCTGTAAAACAGAGGCTGAGATASGACCTGCTCATTGCCGTGTTTTGTACCGCCGGGAGCGCCTGGAGCCTTGGGCATCGCCACCACGAGTCTGACAGCACCTGGGACAGATAAACACCACTCGATCATGCTCCTGCTAGTTTTACGTGGAAAAAAGCAGAGCTGGGTATCAGCACTGGAGTGGAGCGGGGGATCTTATCTCCTTCACCCCGGGGAGAGCCTGCTGTGCCAGAGGCCGATGCACCACCCCCGGTGCCAGCCCTCCAAGGAAAATGTAGTGGAATCCCGGTTTGCCCGGAGTTTTTATGTCTCTTCAACACGCAAAGTGAAACCGGCGCCCTTCCCCGCCTGCCCCGAGCACCGAGCCCGCCGCGGGCAGCGAGGCCGGCGGGCGGAGGGAGGGAAGGGAGAACGGAGGGAGGGAGGGACGGAGGCCGCTGCCCGCCCCCGGGGCTGCCCCGCGGGTGCCGGCGGGCGGGACGCGGGGCCGGGGCGGAGCACAGCGGGGCATTCCCGCCGCAGCGCCGGCAGCCGGGCTGGGCTGGGCCAGGGAGCGCGCGGAGGCGCCTCATCCCCTTCTTCTCCTTGCAGATCTTCCAATGGAGGCAGCTGGAGAACCTCTATTTCCGCGAGAAGAAGTTCTCGGTGGAGGTGCACGATCCGCGCAGGTGAGCCACGAGACGGGCCGGGCCGAGCCGGGCTGTGCGGTGCCGAGCCGGGAAGAGCCGGGCTATGCAGTGCCGAGCCGGGCTGTGCGGTGCCGGGCCGGGCTGTGCGGTGCCGAGCCGGGCTGTGCAGTGCCGGACCGGGCAGAGCCGGGCTGTGTGGTGCCGAGCCGGGCTGTGCAGTGCCGAGCCGGGCTGTGCGGTGCCGAGCCGGGCTGTGCAGTGCCGAGCCGGGTGCTGCTCTCGCTGCTGTGTGCGGCTCGCTGTGCTTGGTGGCTGGGGAACACGCCGGAGAGAGGCAGCGAGTACCAAGCCGGCGGCTGCTGCTTCCTTTCAGCGGGACATTTCRGGTTCTGGTGTGCCTTTTTGAGGATGTGTTTCCCCTCGGCTCCCAGCGGGTTTTTTTCCCCTTCCCTCTGTTCTGGCACCTTGTGACCCCTGGGTCTGTGCGGCTCCGGTGCCTTAGCTGCAGTGCTGGCAGCCCTCGTGTGTGAAAGGGGGCTTTGCCTTGTCCCCGTGTTTCGCTCAGAGCCCGGAGATGAGCGCCAGATTTTGTACTCACACGCTTCTTTGTAAATAAATATTCAGTAGTGCAACTGAAAGCAATGGCACAGAACCAGAGGTTTACCACCGGCAGCCTGGATGAAAGCCCATCAGTCTTTTTGGCACAGAAGCCTTTTTTTCTTACTTTGGAATCCTAATGTGAGAGTTCAAGGGACTGTGCTGCATCCCATCAGTGCATTCAGCACCCCTGGTGTGTTTGCATTACTGGATGGTTGCTGCACAYAGTGAGTGTATGGCTCTGAAAGTTGTTCTGACTAAAAGCAATGTCTCGTTTGCACTGTAAGTATGATACCACTGATGGAAACCATCTCTCTGCCCTGATTGATGTGTTGCTGGTAGTAGTGGGTTGCAGTGATCAGTCAGTTTCACCTGCTTCCCATGCCTATCTGTGTATTAATATATGTAATTTTATTAGGGGAATTTTGCATGCAGTTTCTATCCTTATTTACCCTGATAYGAGCACAGCCCCACCAGTGCAACGGTGCCTGTCTGCATAGGTGCATTTGTTAAAACAGACACCGAGTAAAGCTGCTCATGTCATTGTGCAGCTCCAGGTCAGCAGAACCTCTAAGCATCTGCTTAATATTAAGCATGTAAACAGTCACATGAAATCTAGCAGAGTGAATTCCCAAAGTCGAGAATACACTGGGAGATATTCCAGCAGCAGGAGCTGGGGGTAGTGCACTCCTTCTCCGGCAGCTGGAGCAGCGTCAGAAACGTGTGCTGGGAGCAACCAGCAGCCAGCAGCCCCTAAGTTCTGCCTGATTCCTGAAGGAGCAGTTGCAAGAAAAAGAAAGGAAATAGAGGAAATAGCTCTGGGACCTTAAAATCATGGTGACATTTGCAACTCGATGTCGTGCATGAAATGTGACCACACAGAGCAGCCTCTTCTCTCTCATTTGTATTTAGATTATAGGAATTAGTGACACAGAAGAGCTTCCGTTCTTTATTCCATTGCTCTGTTTCTCTGACTCAACACMAGGAGGACAAAGCCCTGTCCCCGGTTGTCAGCCTGGTACTTTCTTGCTACAAAGGAATTAGTTTGGTTGGATTTTGTATAATTTTGATTGCTTTTTGTGTCCAGAGTGGCACCACCCAGGTGGAACTGGTACTCAGGCTGTAATGCAGCGCAGCGCGTTGCAGTAGCATGGTGGGAAGACAGCTCTGGTTGTAGTCTCCCAGCCATGTGGGATGGACTCCTGCAAGGAGTTGTTCASCGTGTGGAGGCGGAGGAGTAGCCAGCACAGTGCTCTCTCCACATTCCTCTCCTCCTCGCCAAACCAGAGCCTGAGTCAGCGAAGCCACAGTCAGGAGAGCGAGCACAGCTCCGTGGCTGTGGCCAGGGCTGGGCAGCACAATGTATGTTTTTAAGCCCTGCCTCTGCCCATGGCTTCCTGTCCCCAACAAGCCATTTAACCTCCTTTCACTGCAGTTAGTTATCCCATAAAGGAGGAAAATGATACATTTTAGCGGCTATCAACAGGATTAATTCCCTAGTGCATGTAGCATGCATGGAGGAAGTCATGGGAAAAAACACCCGTGATCCGTATCTCTCAGGTCTTCAAACACAGCTGTGAAAAGCAAGTCCACAGCTCTGACCAACGGTCTGAAGACATTCTAAAGGAATCTGCTGTTTTGATGGGAAACATGAACAGATTCCAAAAATGAGAAATCACTGCTTTTACAGTGAAAATATGAATGATTTGTAGAATATGTTTCTAAGAATTSAGGAGTAACTGTGTTTGAACTGAATAGGATGACACCAGAATTAAGGCTGCAGCCCRTGTTTGAGTGCCTTAATTTCCTTAGAGCTTTATGTGTCAGTGTGCTGTGATGGTCTGTGTCCTTAGGCCAATATAAAGCATCCAGAGCTGGATCCACTCTCCAGTCTCAACTTCAAGAACACCTCCCAGCACAGCCTTCATTCCCTGTCCAGTGACAGAAATGAAGCAGCCCAGCACCATCAGTTACATCCATGGAGACTTTTCTCACAAGAACARTACTGGTAATAGGACAAGGTCTCTAGCACCATTCACAAGGAAAGGACTCAGCACAGGGTAACACTGAAACATGAGATCCCACTTGTCTCAGACCTTGTTTGCATTGGCCACAGCTCCTTTCTCAGAAATTTCGCTCTGATTTGTAGCTCTATAATTTGACTTTAACACATTTTGAAGCACTGAAAAAGCCCTGATGCMATGGCTGTCAGCCCTCTCTGAGACTGAACATTGCCAGTAGTTCTCATTTTGCTGCAGAGTTCTGGTTTTCTTTCATTCTTGGCTCTATCATAGCTTTCTTCAGCTGTTCACCCCTCCGTGTTCGCCTCCAACTTTGGACAAKGCAGTGGCCCACAAGCACCAGAAGAGAGGTGCCCAGTGCAGGTGCAGGTGCAGGAGGGGAACCTTAGCAGGCTTGAGAGTGCTGGTGAAAGAGTTGACTCCCCCTTGCATGGCACAGTAGAGCTCCTGGGCTGTCCTGCAGTGTCACCTCCACACCTGCRTGGCTCAGAGTCCCTGTGCAAGAGTCCCAGTGCAAGAGACAGCTCAGGGTGTGCTACAGAGAGGTACCAGGATCCCCCTGTGGATTCTGACACCCCTCTGTAGCACACCCCAGGCTGTCTCTTGCACTGGTCCCTCTTCACCATCCATGTCCCTAAAAGCATCACATTTCTGAGCGAGCCTCTGTACCCATGTCACATCATTTCATAATCCTACTTTACCACAAGACCTATCTTAACAGACTGGAGGGGAGGCCCTCCTTTATTTGGGGCTCTGTAGGTCAGTGGTGTGTTTTATTCCAGCCAGAGCTCCATCCCTGCAGTGGGAGGAGTTCCAGAGATTCAGGCTGGTGCACTCTGCTGGTGTCAGGGGCTCTGCTCGTGGGGTTGCTTTTGAGGGATGGGGAGGAATAATCAAGCAGGTTTGTACAGCTGTGAAAGCATGGGGAAACCTAACCTGTGTTTTTTTGCTAATGTTTGAGAACAACTGGGAGTCCCAGAGAGGAAATAYTTAGCTCTTATTTTTCCTGTTTTTAAATTCACTCCGCTAATCACTGAGTCCCATTCTTCTCTGCRGGGCACTAGGCAGCCCCCTCTGAGCCTCACAACTCCCTGCCCCCGTGCCATGTGGCAAATCCTGCTACATCTGTTTACAAGTGGGGAAATCATGGTTCATGAAGAGTTTCTCTCACACTGCCTAAAGCAGCCTTTGATCCTGTGGGTCTTTAGCTGTTACCTGGACCCTGATATTTGGGAGGCAGTGGAGGGTGTGAGGACTTGGGCCCAGATGTCTCTGCATGTGATGGGACACAGAGGATTCATACAGAGGATTTGGCCTTGGTGGCTCCCCTGGGATATGCACCAAGTCAGCATCAACCAAACCCAGGGATACAGTCTGAGCTGGGCAAACTGGATGATCTTTACTCTTAGTCCTTTGAAGATTGCAGTCTTAAGGAGATATTTGAAGTAAATGCTCTCTTGGCTTGATTAGATATTTATTGCTGATTTCTAAGCATTTTTTCCCATTAACACAAGAGCATACCCAGTAAAGACAGCCACTTTTGCTATGAGATCTGTGACAGGTTCTGTCACAGAAAGCAATCTGGTGAAACCTTTGTGTAACCCCAGTTCATTCTTTTCTCCTCTCCAGGGCATCTGTGACCAGGAGGACTTTTGGGCATAGTGGCATTGCTGTGCACACGTGGTACGCCTGTCCAGCATTAATAAAGTCCATCTGGGCTATGGCCATTAGTCAACATCAGTTCTACCTGGATAGGAAGCAAAGCAAGGTAAGCATGGCAAGTGCCAGTTGTGGTGGGTGAGTCCTTCTCACTCCCCACAGTCCCAGCCACATCAAGTCCAGATGGTGGCTTCTTTCCTTCCCTCCCTTTCTGCTCCAGATCCAAAAAAAAGGCGAATTGACTGAAGATATTTTCTAGTCCTGGCCAGATTGAGAAAATTTGTATTCGAATTCATGCCTATGGGAKTAAGGATTGAGGGAAAGGTTGTATTGAACTGTGGCCAAATTGAAGGAGCCAAAGTTAGCAAGCAGATGGGGTCAACATCCCTGTCTGGATGGTTTCCACATCTTCCACGTCTGTCATAAAGTTAGGRCAGCTTCCAATAACTGAGTTCAAAGTAGCTTCACAACCTACAACTGTCTCTGGATTCTTCTTGCTGTGCCTTGATTTTTATTATTGTATTTTCCTAGAAAGGAGGGGTAGGGATATTATTTTAGCAGGGGGGCAGGAGGCTTGACAGCCTGGCTGTACAAGGAGCTGTCACAAACTGGTGCTGCACAAAGGGCCACACAATCCACAAAAGAAACCACCTTGAAACCAGCGGAGTATGTGTTCTTCCTCTTAATTCTCTTCATCAGTAATTTTAGGCATACCCAGAGCAGCAGGAGATTGCTTTGATCACTTTGAGATTACTTTGATACAGAGAAAAGACTTCTCAGGCAGACTTCCCTCTCCATATGAGCACATTGGTGTAAAGCTTCACAGAGAAGACAGAGCCTGTACTGAGTGGGTACCTGCATTGGTCCTCATCTCTGGTGAAATGGCAGAATGTGCAGGTGATGATCCTCCAAATGCCTGAAACAATCTTAACATCTTGCTATTGTTGAAATCTCTGTGTGGGCTTTCAGGCTGGGGGTGTGTCCTTCCTTGCTCTGGCCCTGGCCCTATCAGGTCCCTTCRCAAGCCAGTTCAGCCCACTAAACTGGCAGAAAAATAATTCTTTTTCCTGCTTTTCTTTAGTGCATTATTTTTTCTGTCAGTTAAATGAATCRAGTTGGCTTTCTGGAATTATGTGGAGGGCCATGAGTGTGCTGTAAGTCCCACTTGTTCTAAGCCCTTCTGACATTGCTTTCCCCATCRTAAGCTCTGTGACTTTATTTTAGAGGGGGTAGGGCTTTTGAATGCCTTGGGCATGGTTGCAGTCACTTTGGCCATGTCTCATCTAATRCAAAAATCCAGGTTTCACTATAGTGTTTGTAAGCTGTATTGAATTTAGGGATGTAGCCCTGCCTAAGTGCCAGCTGTAATATGGACAAAATTGCATACTCACTGATACCAAGGGAAGCTTTCCTGTCCCCTTTCTCTGCTCAAGACCATCAGGGCAGTGCATAGTCCTCTCTGTCATCTCAAAGATAAATTTCAAGCAAAGAGAAATTTATTTTTCTTTACTTTTAGCCAGATGGATTTGCTGATCTAGCTGCAAGGTATTTAGGTCACAAGCAAGCAACAAACAAAAGGAGATTCCCTCCTCCTCCCATTTCTTTGGTAAGAAACTGGGTCTCTGAAACAGCCAGGACTTCCCTTCAGTGACTCCTTTTGTTGTTGGCAGATTGTGTTTCAATTTTATCTCCCCTCTCTCACACTCCTACAGGCAGCACCACCCACCAGCCCTCGTTTGTCAACCTGTCACGTCTGTGACCATGTCAGCATGCTTTGTCACAATAATCCCAGTGGTCATGCTGAGGCTTTGAAGTTAAGGCATACAAATATTTTTGTCCCTTTCTCTTAAGGGAACCGATATTTTCATCTGTTGTCCTCATCTTTGACGTGACACTGTCAATATTGATAGATCCATCAATTTTAATTGATCTGTTCAGTTCATCCTGCTGKTCCCTTCAAGGACACAGTGCTCATATGAGCTTCACTTTGGGAAAATAGTAAATCATACCCCRGAGTGGGGTGATGTGAAAATGTGAAATGTCTTTGGTCCAGCTCTCAGGGGCCTAGACAAACATTTATTGAGTTTCAGGTCGCATGGGTTTGCAGCCCCTTAAATCTCAGGCCCCACTTCAATTGAATCCTCAACTTCAAAGCAAAACTTGGATATTCCTTCCTTTCATGTCCAAACTTGGCATTTCATATCATTTTGACAAAAGAAAGAAAAATAAAAACAAACTTAGAGGAAAAAGCCTGCTGGAGCTCACTGTACAGCTGAGCCTTTGCTCCAGTGATGYAGATTAGATGGTGAGAGATGTGACATCGTGATAAAGAAAGCTTGAACTCTGCTCCTCACATAACTGGGCACCAGTTGGATTTGGACCAACAGCTCCACTTGAAAGAAAACCCTTCACTTGATTTTAAAAAGAAATAAAATCCTCTTTGCCAGGATTGTGACCCTTTTGCAAGTGAGGTCCCAGCCTCACTTCACGCTGAACTCCTGCCAGCTCCCTGGGTTCCCAGCGTCTGCTCCCTGCTGATCTGTCTCTCTCTCCCTGCAATCCAAGCATAGCATGGAGACTGRAAAGATCCCCAGCTTCCCAAGTGAGCTTGTCAGCATGCAGAACTCCTGTCAGCTTCCCTTTTTTCAGGAGACAGATGCAGCAGGACTTGAAGGCAATGTCTTTGCTCTGCTGACTGCACTGAGTCAATCAAACACTTGGCCTAGAAACCTTGAGAAGTCCCATTTTGTGGGAATTTTCAACACCACATTCCTCCAAGTGCAAGGCTTTTTGGCTGAATGAACTGGTAGAAAATAGGCCAAGGGTTTCAAAAAACCACCTCCAGCAAAGCCCCATCACTGCAGCAAGAGGGATAAATTCATCCCTGGTGTCCATCTTCTTCCTCATTTCACTTATGGATTTTTCTTCACCCTCTGACCCTGTCAGAACAGCACGGGGGATCAGTTTGGCCCCATGCTTTGAAATGACTCATGAATGAGCCAGTCTTCCTCCATGTAAATGAGACTTGGCAGGTCTGTGCTAAGTGCTTTCAAATTTGTGAGCCTGGAGGGACTGTGGGGCTCGGGGGAGCACTAATGGGGTGTAGCCCAGCTTTGCAGAGCTGTGCTGCAGCACACAGCCTGCACGGGCCAGAGCTGGCTGCTGCTCAGTGGCCTGTGTGAAATGAGCTGTTGCTCTGATTCCTGCTGCTGAGAGTCCAGTKCATGAGACCACCCAATGCTGACTGGCATTGCTGTAGGCAGCAGAAGCAGCAGGGACTGAGCAGCGAGGAAAATTAACCCCATTCCTTTCAGGAGATGTTTTATCTGCAGTGTTCAGTGCAGGGCACCATTATTACCACTGCAATATTGGATCTAAAACCTTCTTCTATGGTTTCAGCTGGTTTGAATTGTACCCTCTGCTGAGGAAGCTCACTCTGCCCTGCTGATCCTGTCTGCTGGTTTGTGTTTCCTCTCTCCTGGCTCCAGGGATGCCAGGCTTTGGTCTTATATCACTTTTTCATTTGCCCTGTAYAGGAAACACTTCCAGCCACTGCTCCTTGGCTGGGACCACAGCAGCACCCAGCAGCCACATTGCCCTCACTCAGCACTTTGGTTGGTGCCCAGTCAGACAGGTAGGGCCAGAGTGTGCCCTAATTTGCATTCTGAAAATGAGTGGAAATAAACTACAGGCCTGCTTGCTGTAACTGTCCAAATAAAACAGGAAAACCGCTGCTTCATGGAGCAGGAGGGATGGATCTGTCCATGCAGACCTGGGGTTTGTGCCTTTCTGAGGCATCCACTGCCAGGACTCAGTGTGTTGGGTCAGGCAGACGCTGGGTTTGATCAACACAGCTGTTCTTGGGGTTATACAAAGTACACATAACCCTACAGATACATAGGGTTATACAGCACATATACACCTGCAGGGGATTTATCAGCAGGACAAAGGCAGTTGGAAGGCTTGTTACCTCCAAAGGTCTGGCATTGCAGCGAGACAGCAGTTCRTGCTTATGCTCCTTATCAAGACTTCAGTAGAGGGAAATCTCTAAAAGCAGTGATTTTCCTCTTCATCTGGAACTAACCTTCCAGAAATATTTGAAGAAGATGTTTCACAGGCCTTCTTTCTGACCAGAAACGTCTGATCCAAGAAGCTAAAGTGCTGTCCTTCTCCTGGGGCTGATTTTAGGGATGAACTGCTGGAAATKAGAAGTGTCTAACTGGTTACAACATTAGTTGAAGAGGGCCAGTACTGGTTGGCTGCTCTGCTCTGATATCTTGTCAGGTAGTTCAGCCTCTGCACTCACAAGGACTGCACTGTTCACTCTTGCAAACAAGTGAGAACACATGCCCTGTTATTGGGGTTGTTGGGGAAATAAGCTTGTGAGCCATTTGGGTACCTCAGAATGGCAATGATGGAGCCTATAAATACCCAAGAATATTAAATTATGATAATACTTCTGAGGGTGTTTTCAGTGTAAGGCTTTCCCAGTGCTGTCTTCATTTGCAGTCTTAAATTAATCTTAAAAATACAGTGTGCTACAGGGAGACATTTTCCTTCCCTTATTATGTCACTGATATGCAAACWGAGGTGGGATCACTAAGAACTAAACCTTAAGTGTCTTACCCAAAGCCCCACAGCACATCAGTGAGAGAATTAAGAAGCTCATGGTGAGCACTCAGCCATCAATTCAGGCTTAGTTCTCGTTGGAATAGTTTCTTCTTCCTGAGGATGTGAAGTAACACTGAAGATCCCATCATGACCAGCCTTCYTTGTTGTCCTGTTTCATGTAACTTCCAGTGGGAACAGATCACACCCTGCTATGTGGACATCAATCAGCTTTGATTTGTTAGCACAGTAATGATGTGCCCATCTCCTCAGCTGTATGGCCAGGGCTGAGTCTCTTCTGGCCTTGAGAAGGTGCAGAGGTGAATGCTCAAGTGATGTTGAACTGGAGCTTCACCCCCTTTTGGATAAAACTCTTCTTGCAGTTGGAGACTCTTGGCAAAATGTGCCAACAGCTTTCTATGCTCTGGGAAATTAAAATTGCAGGTCAGTGGCCCTGCAAGGACAGATTGATTGAAGCTCAGAAGCACAGGGCTTGTAAGATTTGAGCAATGGGCTGAGATGACTGTTGGAGGTCCATTCCAGCTGAAATATTCTATTCTATTCTATTCTATTCTATTCTATTCTATTCTATTCTATTCTATTCTCTAGGTTTATGTACT
The DNA here is from genome assembly GCA_014549065.1 of Cardinalis cardinalis. Taxonomy (NCBI): domain Eukaryota; kingdom Metazoa; phylum Chordata; class Aves; order Passeriformes; family Cardinalidae; genus Cardinalis; species Cardinalis cardinalis. The sequence goes on from JACDOX010000064.1 coordinate 1,501,669, forward strand.
GTGCATTATTTACTTTCTTGTAATTACAAATTTCAGCAATCTTGTTGACATTTGGTTGGGAACAATGGCCATGCCCTGATGTGACCAGTTACTGAGCTGGGCTGGCTGTTGTTTCCTCTAGAGTAATGTTAATGCTTTGAAGAGATYCCTCACAGTAGGGGCATTGCATACAGTTTGTTAGTCTGGACAATAACCTAAATGTGTTTTCCTGTCAGTATTTTCTTCCAGCTTCTCATGACAGCCCATTTAAGGCATGTCCTCACTGTGTCTTGTTCCAAAGCTTATTGATGATTTGTGAAGGCCCCTTCTGGCTTCCTTTAGATGCTAGAGATGCTCTTCAGCCTTTGAACTTTTCAGCAGATTATTGTGATGGCATTTCTGAAGGTTTYTTATTGTATGTGGTAAAACAGTGACTCCATACATCCTTTGTTTAAGAGAGAAAAATGTGCATGGCAAAGCAGAGAAAAACCCAAACAGGAAGCAATGCCAGAATTGTACCCACTTAAGAATGTAAAAAGTACAGCAGTGAATACTGTGCCAGATTGCTTCTATTCTTGTAAAATAATCCAAGTTTGCTGTGGAGGCCTGTTTCCTGCCACAGCAAAAGGTCTTTTTCTTTCTGTGAGCTTTCAAAAGGCGTTAAATCATTACTAACTGCTGTGTCCACCTCCAGTCCAAGATTCATGCTGCAAGAAGCCTGAGTGAGATTGCAATTGACCTGACTGAAACTGGAACCCTCAAGACCTCAAAGCTGGCCAACATGGGGAGTAAAGGCAAAATTATCAGTGGAAGCAGYGGAAGTCTTCTGTCATCAGGTAGGTGCTTTGTCCTGTGACTGGAGGGAGTATGGTGGGAAGGGCCATGGCCATGGTAAATGGGGAGCAGCCAGMAGCTGCACTGCAGAAATGAAAGTCACTTCCCTTTAGCCTTTCTGTCTGCCCAGGTGGCAGTCCATCTCTCAGCACATYGCTCCACAAACAGCACAGGCAGCAGCCTCCCCCTATCTCTTCACCACCACTCGTTTCCTCCTGACTCCAGGATGTCATCTCCAACCTCTCAATTTCCAGCTGAAACCTGGTCTCTCTTCACAATTTCTACCCTAACCATCCCTTGGTATCCAGCTTATSCTGAGGTAGATGGGTTTGTGAAGGAGTGCCCAGTGGGGAAGCAGTCACCCAGTGCAGCTCACAAGGGAAACTGAGGCTGGGAACTGGTGATGTTCCTCAGCATTGTTGAAACAGAGTGTCTCCTTCACTGAGTGCACATCTGCTTTGCCTCTCTGTTGCTGGGATTTGCCTGCTGTCCCAGGCTCAACAGAACTGTTCCCTAGCACTCTGCCAAACTAGTGCCAGGGTCCTGAAGGTTTTTTCTTGTGGCTTAGAGCACTTTGCTGTGTGAGGAAGATGTCATGTGTGAGAGAAACCCAAGGGAAGATGATGCAGAGRAGAGCTAGAGCAGGAGGAGAGAAGGACTGGAGAAGGCAGGTCAGGAGGYTGTGACTCTTTGATACTTTTCTGTCAGTGTGAACCAGGCAAGCTGTGTGTAAAACAGTGAGAAACGTCACTGCAGGCTTAAAGCAGCAGGTGATATTTAACAAAGAGCTTGAAGCTGCTTAGGTGAGCTCTTCAGGAGGGCAAGGTTTCTCATATCACCATAATTAACAGTTTCAGACAATTAAATACCTTCTGTTAAGCATCACATCAATTTATCAAAACCAAATGTGTTGAGATGTGTAACAGCAGAGAATAACCTTCTCAGGCTTGGACAAAGGAAGAACATAGCTAAGAATGCAAATGCTTTAAAACTGAACCCACACTGATGTAGTAGATTAGCTTTGCATCACYGTAGCCTTCATGTCTCTTAAAACCCTGGTTGGAAAATGTTCAGCAAGGGGTTAAAATGTGCTGTGCTTCCAGAGCTGCTTGCTGTGCAATTCCTTGCCTTGCCTGCAAACAGAGTTGCCTTTCTGCTCCTGAGCTCTTCCTGACAAAGTGTACAATCCACTGTCTGTGCCTCCCATCGCTTGGGGAGTTGCAGTAGCTCAGCAGCTCCCAGATTGGTGTCAGGTTKTTGGAAGTCTTTGTTTGTTTGGCATTTTTTCCAGCTCTCCTGCTGGAAAGTAAATAACATTAAGTACCCCAAGAAAGCTCTTAAGGTCTTTCCAAGATCTCAGCCTCCTGGGCACCATTCCTAAGTTTGTAAGAGCTTYTTGGTAGTAATCCTGTTTCCAAGTTAATACATGGACTTTTTGTGTTCCTGGAAAAAAAAAAAAACCACTGCAGTCTGCTTCTGCTCTTACACCTGGAGAGAGCAGTAGCCGTGTGAAAACCAGCAAAAAATCAGGGCCAGAAAAGCTGGTGTAGGCCCAGCATCTCTCAGGGTTAAGTGTATGGAAATTCCAAACTGGGAGCTGCCCATGCTTTTATTTCTGAACTTTTTGTGCTCCCTGCACCTTTCTGGCTGAGCACAGGGTTTGTAGACTCATCAGAATTGCACCAGTGACTAGACCCACCCAGAGTTCACTGACCAGGTGAGTCATTTCTTCAGTCCTGGGGAGGTGGATCTGCCTGCCTGGGTGCCTTCACAGGACTATGTGCACCTCTGTCCCTGTCAAGGTGCTGCTGGTGGGCCAGGCAATCACAGCTGCCTCTGTGTTCCTTTCTTCAGAGCTGCCAGCTCAGAGGACAGGGCTCTCCCCAAAATGTTGARGAGAGCTGCAGAGTTTGCTGCTACAAGCAGCTACAAGAAGGTATTTAGAGAAAATGTCTGGCAGGGGTCAGGTACCAGGGAATTGGAAACCCTGGATTGTTTCCACACTCAGACCTCTCTGCTCCAAGATCCCCCTCCCTCGAGCCTGGCTGGTGGAGGTGGCCCATCCCTGTCCCACTGGATGGGAGGGGGCATTCAATGTCTGTCCCACTGGGCACAGTCACTGGCTCTGTCCCAGGCTTTGTGTTTCCTCCCATTGTGCCAAAGATTATCGGCACACARCCACAACAATGATGGGTTATCGCAGTACAGCCTGCACGCTGGAGAGAATAAGTGCAAATGATTAAGTGGCCACAGCAGACTTCCAGGCTATAAATACCTCAAGTGACTCGAAATCACAAGGTCAGGAATGAATCTCTGTTTGCCCCCACTTCCCTACTATTCTCAGTCCTTTTTTTCCTGAAAATTATTGTAGTTATTTCCTCCCTCCATCTCACTCCTCCTCGCTGGGGGGGKCTGTCAGAGCCATGAGGAGCATGCCAAAAGTGGCATGTCTCCCCTGGGYTTGCAGCAAGTCTGCAAGGAAAAGTTTGTTGTTGCTTCCAGCTGTCACACTGTCTGGAGAAGATCCTGCTGTGCAGTACAAGGCAGTCACTGCTCCACATCACTTRCAGTCTCAAGGGACAGCAGAGGGGAGATGGAGTCTTACACACATTGGAAGTGGCTTCCTCTTGATCACAGCAATTCAAGACAAAAGTCTCAGCTCTTCCATTTTTCCCACGCCCTTGATCTCAGGCTGTCCAGTGCAGATTTGTAATTTTGATGCCCAAGTCCATTACTGACTCTAACTTTTGTCCTCATTTTGGATCTGAAGGGGCCTCCCTAGGACAGTGGGCTGCTGTGATTTAGCTCAGGGATCTTCTGCTCAGGGTCTGTGGGCCATCCCTGGACATCTGGGGAGAGATTTGCCTGTGAGTGAAATCTCTGCTTTCACACAGGCTGGAACCAAATCAAAGCCAGCAGAACAAAACCAGGTTGGTTCTATGGTAGATTTTTCCTTTGGAGTCTGTGCCATAAGAGCTTTGCAGGTCTCCAAGCTAGTGAGGAGCCCTGTATTCTCTGGGTTATGGTTGTGTGAGAGACAACTGCTCACTTTGAAAATGTGAAAAGGTTTATTAAACCTTAACAAAAATACARCAAAGGACTACATAAGGAAAAAGCTGCACTGCTGGGAACTGCCCCTTGTGCATACCACGCAGCCAGTTCATCTTCAAGATGGATGCTCAGTCTTTTATACCCCTGGGGGTTGCATCAGCCAGCCCTGGCCCCTCCCAAAGTCTGTCAGTCTGCTCTTCTTTGCCATTTATCGGTGGAAACTGCTTTCATATGCTTGTAACTTGATTGGAGGTCAGGTGATGCCATGCTGCACCCCCTAAGCAACCCCCTAAGYTTTTCTGTTCCCAACTGCCCCATGCAAGGGACACATGTGCAGCCTTCTTTTTACCTGTCCTRGACAGCCCTGGCTGTCTGATGGCAACAATACAGGGGGAAAAAGGGAACTATGGGGAGAACAGAGGACATCTAAACTACAAGAACATAACTATACATCACTAAAGCTTTTCTTAATATTCACACAATAGTTATCTTTTAATTGCCAGAACAAATAATCTCGTTATCCATCTACACCAGTTGGACTGAACTCCAGACTACCTTCCATGTCTGTGGGCAGAGGAGACACCCCAGAGGAGCATCTCTGCTTTACCTCCACAGGGGCATTCAAGGAGCCTCCAGCCCGAGCCCCATTCCTTCTGCAGCAGTGGGGGTTTCCTGTGCAGGGGCTGTTTTTGTTTGCAAACACCACAGCAGAGTCCAGGCAGGCAGTTCCCAGCGCCGCCGCTGCATCCGGCAGGGCTGTGTCCCAGCTGGAGCGCCCGGCTGGAGCGGATACAGCAGATACACAGCACCCACGAGGAGGGAGGGAGTGAGTGAGTGAGTGAGTGAGTGAGTGAGTGAGTGGGTGAGTGCAGGGCTGGTGAAGGAGAGAGCCCACAGGATATGTGAGCGCATCCTGTGTGGAGCAGCTCCAGCTGAGCTCCCGCGGTGTCGCCACATTTCGCTTCACAGAGAAAAGCAAGGCACAATTCTTCCCAAGAATATTTCTGTGTTTCACATTCTCTGAACGTCAGAGAAAGAAAAACAGTTCTTATCATTGGCTGTGCCTGTGTTTGTGCCAAAGTAGAATGCAATATGGAGATTGTTTACCCAGAGTGATGGTGTTTTGTTTCCTTGGCCTATCAGAGCCAAGCATGTGTGTGTGTGTCGGGACTGTCGACTGACAGTCACAAGATGAGGGCAGTTGAGTGCTTGGCAGATTCAGTTTAGATGTAATATAGTATAGAATAATATAGTGTAAAAAAGTAATTAATTAGCCTTCTGATACGTCGGAGTCCTCCTCATCATTTCTCCCTGCCACAGGGGTCATCCTGTTTCAATACCACRCCGCAGAGGAAATCCATGTGTTGGGCAGGGAGCAGAGATAGGGGCTGTCTGGGGCTGCTGCTGGTTGTGTGCTGACATCCTGGGGCAGTGAGTCAGCCTGGGCTCTGGCACGGAGTGAGTGTGGGGGAAACTTCCCTCCCTGCTCAGGGGACCTTCCACAGGGACCGGAGCCAAATGCCAGCGAGCTGGAGCCAGCAGCCGGATGTAGTGTGAAGGGTTTGCCATATTTAGATGTGTTTTTCCTGGAGCAGGAGACTTGGAGAATAGGAAAGAGAAGAGATGCCTGGGTGTTTTTGCCTTGCTGCGCTGCTCAGCTGCCTTGTTGCAGCTCCTCTCCTCTCCCCTCACAGTTGGTGTCACCAGGACTTGGCTCTCTCTGCTCTTCAGCCTCCCATCTGTCCTCCCTGCTTGTTTTCATCCTTCTCATTCATCCCTTTTCCAAGTTGACTCCACTCTGCTACAGTAGATGGAGAAATACAACCAATGAGTCACTGKTAGGACTCTTCTCTCCAAAGTGGGGTCTGCTCTCACCCCTTTGGCAGGATTTAAAGCAAAGCTTGTCCTGGACCCCAGCAGACCTGTACCTGCATAACACTTGACCAGATCCTTCAGGGGTGTGACCCATGTGCTGCATGTCCCCTTCAACATCCCCAARACTGTCCTGACCTCACCAGTATGGAAGTGAGCAGAACCCAGCCTGTTAGCATTGGTGAAACTCAGCCATGAATTCTGCTGGAGAAGGAGTTGGACAGGGATGACCATGTTCCCCCTACATTTCTCAGCTCATGTTCTCCTGAATGTCGGTGGATGAAGAAATCACTCAGAGTCCATTGTGGGTGTCAGAAGATGAGTGCTGCTTCCACAAATTAGTAGGGCATTAGGTGGACATTTAGGTCACCAAGGCCTGTGTCCCATCCTGTATRCTGAGAAAGAAAGGGCACATACCCATAAAACCTGCAGAAGAGTGCAGGTTTGCAGAAGAGTGTGTTAAAATGCAGAGTTTGGTAAATCCTTGCACTGCAAATGGGAAGGAGGCTGAAAAATAATTTTCACAAAACGTTTCAAATGCCATATAGGAAAATCATATATTTCAGCAACATTTCTCCCATTTACTGCATTAGGAATTAACCCTAATTGTGGGGGATAAAACACCTGAGAAAGCCTCCCAGTCAACCATTTCTGCTGCAGCAGGAGCCTCTTGTGTTAGGACTGATCTCTCAGGACTGATTTTTCTCTGTTGGTGATCCCCTTTGGAAGGCATTGGGCTGCCATGACTCAGTGACCATATCTAATAAGGCTGATTTAAGGTAGTAGCTGCTTGATTGGTTTGATTTGTGCTGGTCTTTGTTTATTTCTTGGTTATTTTTACGGTATTTTGATTTGTCATGACATTTTTGGGTCAATTGCCACTGAGTTTAGAAGGGGGTCTCTGACTACAGCCTTATTCAAGGTAGGATTGATACATATTTATAAATAAAATRCCTCTAATGGAAGCCATAGGCACCCAGCAATAAAAAGCATTGTTCTCTGCTCATTTACAGTCATCTCATACAGTGCTGGTTCTCTTGACTGATCAAGTTACCAGTTCCTTTTCGCCCATGAGAACAAGCAGAGAATCCAGCCAATAAAAAATCTAATAATACACTGCAAAATAATTCAGCTTTTGAATAAAAATTCAAAACCAAACATTAGTGCCAACGAGTGAATGACGTTGGTTTCAGCAGTAATCCCATTGCTTCACTCAGAATGTGACAGCATGCTTCCAGGTCCCATCCAGTTCCTTTGTTTTGTGGGAGCAGTGAAAAAGATGGCAAAATGGGCACTCAGTGGACAAAATGTGCACCARTTGTGTCAGGGTTGAGACCAGCATGGTTCTCACACCGGGAAAGCACAGCTGGAGCAGATGCTGTGAACTGTCTGGGCTTGAATTGGGTCCCTACCAGCTCAGCCAGAAGCCTTTTGTTCCCTTCTTGTGGGCATACCCCAAATSAGCACAGGGGCTGGCCAGGCTGTTCATATGCTTGTAAATGTTTCTGTGTAGCTGCTGTGGCARCCCACACAGCAAAAAGGAATAGCTTTTAAAAATAAACCTGAGGCTGCCGTGGAGGTATGGAGCAGACAGSGGAAGGAAAGGGGAAGAGCAATTGAAAGGAAAACATAGGTCATTAAAGTTGTCAGAAAAGAAAAAAAAGAAAAAGGTTCAAAACATCTGCTGGAATCGTGAGCAACTTTTTACTGGGACTCTGCAGTTTGTTGACAAGTTGATGAAGAAATTCAGTTTGGCTAGTAACTGCTTACCAGGGTTACTATTAAGAATTACTGAGTGCTGGGGAGGAGTTTACCTGCCAGTGCAAACACAGGGCTCCTCTAGAAGGTCCCACCAAGTTCTTCCAGCACAGAGGTGTCTGCAAAGTTGAGTTTTGTTGCTTTATGAGGGCAAACACAAATAAAACAATGATGACTACAGCAATTACACAAGTATCTTACTGTGAGGTTCTCCTCCTTTGTCTGATAATGCTCAGCCTGGCTGACCTTTAGGGAGATCTCTTCCACACTCCCACTTCAGGACAGCCCAGTACAAGGTGTAAGGAAGGTGTTTCATTGAATAAATGTCAGCTGTCTTCCTTCATGAAAACTGCAGAAAATACTGGTGGAAAAGATCTGTGAGATTCCCTGCTCCCCCTGAGCCAATGCAGAAATGTTTTGTGGCAATTTTTGCCTCAATCCCCTTTCAATTTAGCTTTAATGGTCTGCTGGAATAGTAGCAATGAAAGATGAAGCTGAAAGCACAAATTTCACTGTTTTGCTGCCAAAATAAAGAATTGTTCCCAGATTCCTTCCAAAGCTCTGTGAARTAACAGCTTTTTCAACCTCCTTGGGCTGAGTGTTTTCACTGAATGCTTRGAGGCCCCTCTAACCCCCATCTGATGACAGGTGCACAGAAGATTTCCTGTAGCATCCTGSTGTATCTGACTGCTGCAGATAATAAAGGTCTGCTTGCTCTGTGCCATTGCTCAGGAGGGGCAGGGAACAGGTCRCTGCTGGAAAAAGAAATGTTTCTATTGATACAGCAGCAGCAAAAGGAGGGATAAGGAGAATATCCATCCTTTATTGTGTGAGGGGAAACAGTGACAAAGGATGAGGTTACTTCATCAAAAAGTTCCCCTGAAGAGCTGAAATTACAAATGTTGTCATGACATCTGAGCAAGAGTCTGACTTAATGCMCAGACCTACTTCAGTGGGAGTTGCTGGTAATTGCCCCTTGAAAARCCAAGCCATTTGGACATGCAGTCAAATATCTCGACCTACATCTTCACAAGAAACAGCCACTGCTCCAGAAGGAGCTATGGTTGGGGTTTTTGGGTGTATTTTACAGGAATCTTCCTAGGTAATTTTTGTTCCATTACAGTWTTTCGTAGAACAGGCCTTGTAAGTGGATTGAATTACATGTTTGCTACTGGGATAATTGCAGTTCTTAGGAAGGAGGCTGTATTGTCAAATGGTTTCTCCTAGACTTAATTTACAAAAAATGCATCTCCAGGGTTTTGTAAACTGTACTTTGCCATTGGGAGCTTTCATGGGAATTGTATGTGGGTTTCCTCTAAGATCTTTAGATGAATAATTTTGCTGCTTTTATTTTTCCAGTTAATGGTTACAAATGTCTTTATGTGCTCCACTGTTGAATCTCTGACTGTTAGSTTAAACATTAAGGATTTGTTGTAAACAAAAGTGCCTGGGTAACACCTGCTTCATGTCACAGTCCCATTTCTTTTTGGAAGGGCTGCGTCCAGGCTGTGGTAAAATTTCAGGCACTCCAGATGTGTGTTCTGCTGTCAGCTGGCCTAGTGAAATCATTGTTTATTGCCAGGTTCCCAAGAGTCAGACAGCTCTCAGTCTGCCAAGAAAGACATGCTGGCTGCACTGAAGTCCAGGCAAGAGGCTTTGGAAGAGACGCTGCGCCAGCGCTTGGAGGAGCTGAAGAAACTGTGCCTGCGGGAAGCGGTGGGTGCTGGACACTTTATAACCTGGACCACTTCTGTCTTGCTCCTTGTTTGGAGCTGGGGTGGGGCCAAGAGATGAGGTTCCTTCCACAGTCACCTCTTACAAAACCCAGTGTACAATGGCCTCAGGGAGATCCAGCTGTTTCAACCCCAGATTRTAAAATCCAGGGCTTTTTTCCCCATGTCAGCTGGGTACCCTGTTGGCTTGGGGAGAGGAGGATGCTCAGCATCCATGTTTGCTCTCTGAAATTTTAAATAAATTGCATTCAGCCAGGCTTCTTATTAACTTTGATAAGAATATCCTGCTATTTAAATGCCATAGGAAGGCTGTTCTATGTGCTGGTCATCACTTCTCAGAGACTTTTTACTCCATTAGCAAAAACAGCCCCAAGGCTGGCACACTTTCTTCTTGGAGCAGGCCCAACTTTACATGCTTTTTTTTCTTCTCCAAGCATGCTCTGCCATACAGCACACAAGGTCTTATCTGCTCCATGTAGATTACCTTCATCCAGTCAGCTCTGGCCCTGCTGGAAAGGAATGCCAGTGTGGAGGCAGACCTTGCAAAGAGGAAGCACTGTGGTCATCCCAGGTCATGCAGGACAGCTCAGGAACTCATAACCTTCCCACTCCCCTGTCAGCTCATTTTGGAGTACATGGGAGGCCATTTAATGATCAATTTAATGTTTAGGAAATCACAGCTCTGCTGCAGCTGTGTGGGGAGATTTAGCAGTGTACTCAGRTCATTCAGCAATCCTCTCATGTTTACCAGGCCTGTGTGTCTGATTTTAATAACAAATTGTGACATGTAACACAACAGGAAGCTGGCTGCAGACAGTGGCACAGAGATCTTCCAGTTCTTGCTTAATATTTGATGTGTATCTACCTTCTGACAAAAATGGGAGAAATGGGYCACTGATTCAGGTCTCATTGCACTTTGTTTCAATTAATGTATGGTTTTAATGCCAAAAAGAACAAGTTGGGGAAAATACCTCTCAAAAAAGAACATCAGCAGAAATCTCTGCTGCCCCTGTTCCCATTCTTTACTCGATGGGAGCAATCCCTTCCCACCTGAGAAGTCCTGCTTGATTTCAGCAAACAACTTGTGCTGTGAGAAAGGTCACAGGATCAGATCCAATCTCTTAAGTCCATTGAGCTGAGGTCATCCACAGGAAAAAAATCACAGCTCTTCAGGGGCTGACAGTCAAGTTCTGGAGGCTCTACTTGGCCCAGAGGAATTTACTACCCTGAGCTAACCCTGCCTGACTGCTGATGACTAATCCTTGCAGCAGCACCGGATGCAGGGGAAGATGTGCCTGTGCCACAGCTGCAGGAGCTCACAGCCCAGTGCCTTCCCTTTAACACCAGCCCTGGTTTTGGTGCAGCCTCAGACACTTCAGGAGCAAGCAGGGTGCAGGCAAAAGCTCCCACGGGGGCAGGGAGCTGGGGATGAGGAGCAATAACTCCTTCATGTGCTGTGGCAGGGCTGGCCAGAGCCCATCTGTCAGCTCATTAAGAGCTGGTAGAAAGTGTTCCTGCTTTCCAAAGGTGATTTGAGAGAGGCAGCTAATGGACACTTGGAATCTGACCCCATCTTGCAACCCTTTAGCTCATCCATCAGCAGCTGCTAGTTGAAAGCTTCCTCTCAAGCTGCCCTTCTTCCTTTCTGCTTTGGCATGGAAATGGCCAAAACAGAGGAAGAAAGTGGCAAACCAGGAGATAAAAAAGAGTTAAAAGTGGGGGCATAATTAAGAAGGCATGGCCAGAACCATTCATAATTCKGGCATCAGGTTACTTTGGGCCATCACTACTCCAGTTACTTATTAATTTAGATTACATTTCATGATCRTGCCTTTGAATACTTTCTAGCTTGTGGAGGCTGCATGGTAGCCCACATTCATTTTGTTCTGCTCTGATCTTTACAGATTTTACAGAARATTAACTCTTTACCCACTGCCCTGCTTCATATCACATTAGGAGTTAAAAAGAAAATAGCCCTGTTGCCCTCAGGCTGCAGGAATCTGTGTCTTGGTGTAGTGCTTAGAGCCACAGTACAAGGAACACATTTTGAAAGAAAAACTGAAATAACCCCACAGGGCTGGAGGGGCAATGCAGAGTGGGACTCTGAGACATKGCAGCCATGCCTCTTGCAATAGGGGGCTGTGCACATCATCACAGAGCTCTGCTGCAAACCCGTTTTGCTGGGAATTGCTTAAAGGGAGGATTTGAAAATGCCAGCTCCTTGTTTCCGAGTGACCTGAAAAGAGTAGAAAGAAAAAACCCCATTAGGGAGTGGGGGAGAGGCCAGGGCAGGCAGGGRCTGGGCTGTGCACCCACACTCACATTAAGGTCAGCTGCTGTTCTTTGGGATTCAGATGATTTAGGTTACTCTGCCAGCTGGATCCTCTCAACTCTGATGCTAAGGAGCACAAAAGCCTTTTGTCCTTCATGGGGAGACTTTTGAGTACAAGGAGTCTGGGCTGTGCTGGTAGGCAGGCTTCTGCCTTTTTCTCTAGGCAGTTCAATGCCTTCAGTTTAGATGTGTGTGCCTGTATTGTGTAGCCTGGGGGAAAACCCCCACGGCATTAACATCAGTAGTGGTGCTGCTTCCTGTTGTTCACTTATTCTGAAATTCTGTGAGGTTTGCTTCACCTCACATTTTGAGTATATCTTTGCAAATAACCCCATCAGTCTGACAGAGTATCAGCTAATAATTGCTCCAAAGCTGCCCATGACATCATTGGGGTTTGGAAAGCATTCTAATACATGAAGTGTTATCAGACAGGTAATGAGGTACCAGGCACTGCTTTTAGTGACCATTTCCATTGCATTCCTCTCAGACACATCATGAATCAGGTGGGAATGTTTTTCTGTGCAGGTCATAACCTGTGTGGCTGTTACCATTGCAGCTTTCTGACTCAGCAGACCTGCATCCTGCAGGAAGGCTCTCGGGTCTGCTCACCCCTCTCAGAAGCAGGGAAGGGCAGATAGGAGCTCTTGGTTCCTGCTCACCCTGCAGCAGAGATGAAAGCTTGTGTGCTGCAAGCCTGCTCAGCCCTGGGGATGGGCACCACTTACAGACCTGCCCAGGGCAGGCCACAAAGCTCTGTATTCATGCACAGGTTAGAGAGGAGGTCCCACCCTCAGTGCTAGGCTCTGAGTTTGCAGGGCTGGGTGCTCTCCTGTGTGTTTAGCAGCTGGCTGAACTGGATATGTTGTTAATGAGGACCTGTCATTTTAGGGTCACACAGGAGTGGTGGTGTGCTTTGCTGTGCTGCAGGATTTCCCAGAGCACTAACAGCATTTTCTGCTTACAGGAGCTCACAGGGAAGCTGCCACGAGAATACCCCCTGGATCCTGGGGAGGAGCCACCTATTGTAAGGAGAAGAATAGGAACTGCCTTTAAACTGGATGAGCAGAAAATCCTGCCTAAGGGAGAGGTGAGGCTGTGCCCTTCCCTTCCAGACACGTGTCCCCACCTCAGGTCTCTAAGGTGTCCAGTGAGCRTCACACAGGAGCCATCAGTCCCATGGTTGTTTTTGTTTCAAATTACTGTAATTGGTCACAGTACCCATTTGGGGTTTTTTATATCCATCAGAATGGGGAAGGAGTGAGAGAGTTGGGGACTAAAGGTGAAATGATTGAGGTTCAGCCCTTGCTTTTCTAGAGGTAACAGAAATAGCCTGGGTGACCGACTGGACCATGGCAGGGCAAGTGCTCTGGTGACAAAGTGCAGTGATTTGTGTGAGCAGGGAGCACATCAGGAGCCCCCCCAAGCCATCTGAGCCCTGCTTCTGCCTGTCTTGTTTTTGCAAACAGCCTTTTGCTTTCCACTCCAGTAGCAATCCAAATTCAGGCCTCTTCTAACCAGGGAGAAAAGCATCACCATTATCCATCTCCCCCTGCCACAGCGAGATAAAAGCATTTTGCTCCCCAGTCCTTAAACAAAAGAGGCTTCATCCCTACCTATGGGGAGCTGGAGTTACATTTTTCTAAGTTTGCCAGGGAGTGTTTGTTCCCTTCCTTGCTCCCACAATGTGCTGGGTCAGTGCCCTGAACCRTGGCTGTGAAAACAGGCCTGCAGCAGCTGTAGGGCAGGACCAGATTCACAGAACAACTATTGTCTGTGGAGGCACATTTGTCTSAAGACACTTGTGTATATTCCAGTCTTGAGTTTCCTTTTTATTTTTGTAGGAGGGGAGACTGAAGCTGGTTGTGACTGTGTGGTTTGAGGCTCGGTTCAGCCAGGGAATTAACTGTTTGTCGTTTTGTTGGCATTTTCCTTCTGCTGAARAAATAAACAGCTGGAGCTCTTTAGTTTTGTTCTCAATGGAGCCTGGGAGAGGAATTCCACCGCAGTCAAATATTCATGAACTAGCACATTTAATTAAGCTTTTCAAAGGGAAGCATGTCTTAGCTGAATTACTCCTAAAACCCCTGCAGTCTGTTGGCTGCTCAGTTATAACCTGATCTCCAGCTTCCCCAGCTCCTGTTGCTACAGGGCAGCTTTTGGGGCCGCCGGGTGAGGAATCTCCTTACTCCAGYGGCAGGATTAGGTGTGGAGAGCAGGAAGGTAAAGCAGCTCCTCCCCAGTGCAGGCACTCAGAAACCCAAACATGCTGACTCAGCTTTTCTCCACCTCTCTCTTCATCTGTCAAATTTTAAGGCTGTGTTGAAAACCATAMATTTCTGTTCCCGAAGAATGATGTTGAGCTGTGTTTGGCTGCCAGTTTGAAAGCATTGAGGGAGGCTAGAAATTGTTTTCATGCACTTTTCAGCAAGTGCAAATGCTGGAAAATCAATTTTAAAAAAAGGAGAAATATTCCCTCAACCACACAAATCCAGGACTGAAATTACTAGCTGTGACAAGGACCTGAAGGAAGGCACTTCCATCTGAAGGCAGATGATAGCTCTCATTTCCTAGGGCTTTATTTATAGGGGCCTCACTGGAGGAAAATGGACAATTATGGACAGGAGGAAAATTAATATATTTTTCCTAGGATATACTGAATGATTTAGAGCTGAATCTGTGAAGGTCTGAAATGACAGCTCTCACATCAAGCTCACCTTTAGCAAGACCYTTGTCAGATCAAGACTTGCAGGGAAGGGTTCTGGTTTTTTTCTTGGTAATCACCTTTACCTGGTCTGTAGTTCCTGACTCTGGGAAGGCTTTTACCAGAAGATGATGAACCAGATTCCAGGCCTTAAAACCCCATCATGTCAAGTTCACTTTTAATAATTCTGGCACTAACAGAGTTTATAAAGTCTTCAAAGCAAAAAGGGATCTGTTAAAAAGATAGAAGGTGGATTCACTCTTCAGTGAAGTGAGGGAAATGATAATTATAGTTATAAGGCAATGCTGACTCACCACTGATAGCAAAAGTRTATTTTTTAAGCCAGAAGCCCAGAATAAAACCTTCAGAGAATGCTTCAGTCTGATTAAATCCCACAGCATCAGCTCTTACACTGCTGCTGAACAAAGAGAGGATTTGAACTTGCATAATGGGGATCTCCAGGAATATATGGCTGTCTCACCATTCACTAAAAGTAGAAAAACTTGTCTTTTTTTTTTTTTTTTTTTTAATTTGCAATGTACTGGGTTCCTCTTTCTAGCAGGCTAATTCCATTGAGCTGGAGGAGGTAGCCAGATCCGTTGCAGATTAGCAGGGCCCTTTGAAGCTCACAGCCTGGGGTCCTGCTGCAGACTGGGAAGCTCTGTATCAGCTTATGCTTTGGTATAAGTTGTCCTAAGTCCCTTGACTTTGGAGGATAACCAAAAATGGCTAGGTAGCTTTCAGGGTACACCTGATTGCATTTAAAAACTCAGCTGAGGCCCTGCAAGGGCTAACTCTGAGGACACTGGTTGTTTCTGGCATACAGAGAGCTTGCTGTTATGCAGTGCAGGCTCTCAGATCACCCTCCTGGCTGGTAACTCGAGGAGACAATTTTTTGGTGCCATCAGTTGCAGCAGCCCATAATTACTTCAGCTCATATTTACCCCAAAGTGTTTGGTGGGTGCCAAGCAAACCTGTCAAGGAGGTTAAAGSTGTGGCTTTGCATCAATACATAGCAGTGAATTCAAATGAGGCTTAAATGTGGAGATAGAAAACAGGGAGAAGGAGCAGGTGGGAGGCAGGTGTGACCCAGAGATGGATGTAAAAGTATGAATGTGAATTTGGCCATATTGAACTGCTTGAAAAGTCAAACAGCACATCAGGGTTAGGGCTGGAGCACACATGTCCTCCTTGTGTGGGTCATCCCTTCCACCAGCTGTGCTTCCAGGCACTTTTGAGGGCAGGTGAAGGCAAGATGGGTGTGCTCAGAGAGGYCCTGAGGGCAGCAGCATGACTGTGGGTGCTTTGCTGATGGAGAACCTTTGTTGGAGGCCACTCCAGGTTCTGGAGATCTTCCACATAGGTGGGCTCGGAGAGTTTGGTGGTAACCAGAACCCACTGGCCTTTCACCAGGAGGCAGAGCTGGAGCGCCTGGAGAGGGAATTTGCCATTCAGTCCCAGATCACRGAGGCTGCACGGCGCCTGGCCAGCGACCCCAACGTCAGCAAAAAGCTAAAGAAGCAGAGGAAGACATCCTACCTGAATGCCCTGAAGAAACTGCAGGAGATCGAGAACGCCATCAAYGAGTACCGCATCAAATCTGGAAAGAAGCCAACCCAGAGAGCCTCCCTGATCATAGATGGTAAGTGGGACTTGGTGCCCACCAAGTGACACSACCTTGGTGTCACAGAGGTGCTGTGGAGGGCAGGGAGCAAAATTCTTACCAAATTTCCCCTCCCTCCTCTTCCCTGTCCTGCCTGGAGGGCCCCAGGGGTGCTGTCAGAGGGTGCTGGGTGTTAGGGGTGTGCTGGGGATGATCAGGGTGTCAGCAGAGCAGGCTGTGACTCCTTTGTTCACCTGTGAAATTGCTCTCCTGGTGTCTCCTCCAGAGCAGTGCAGTACAAATGTAATTAATGTTAGCAGATAGGGGTGAGCTCTCTAGCTCAAGGGCATCTGTAAAATCAAAGTGGGAGCAGTCTCATTGCTGTGTTCAAATATTTCTTTTCATTTTCTTTTTTTAACAATGTAATTCTCAGGGCACTTCATGGTTTACTGGGTTGTTGATTGATTTTTCATRAAATCCATAACTTTCTGCCGTGGTTCTTTCTCTCTTGCGGATTTTCCCCTTTCCCTTTGACTTGCAGAGCTTTTCTCTGTGCTTTTGTGCAGGAACTGAGATTAGAGCTGCTGTATTTGTGAGCTGGGTACCAAATTGCACCTCAGTCTGAGATAACAGGCAGCCATGAGGACACAGGTTGGGGGAGGCAGCTCAAATATCTGCATGCCARCGACCTGAGAGCTTTCCCTGCTGCTGCAGAGGATGCTCCAAAAACATTTCCTTGAATTCCACAGAACTTGTACTTAGAATGAGCCTTTAGTTAGCAGCAGGATGATCATTTTAAGATGGATCAAACTCAGAGTCCTTAAGGGCCAAGATGTAAATCTCACTAATGGCACTGTGCCAGTTTGCATCCTCAGGGGATCTCAGCTCTCTGTTGTGACTCAGTCTTAATCCCCAGTTATTGAAAAGAGTTAGCAGCTCCTTGAAAGGCAGCCTGCTATTGAGAGACCTGACCTGCAGCTCTGCCCTCCCACACTGAGAGTGGGCTGAGTCAACCATTCATAGGAATTTTGCCTCTCACTCTGGGGGGAGGAAGGCATGGGTGACTGCTTAAGGCTAAGACTCAGTGGACRAAGATCATGGTGCAGTTCAGCACTCAGTCACTGCAGATCTTGGGACCATCTGACCATCTTTGTATTTTCTTTCTTCAGAAGGAAACATTGCCAGTGAAGACAGCTCCCTCTCAGATGCCCTTGTTCTCGAGGATGGTATGTTGGCTGCTGTATGTTCTAGAGAGTGGGAAGGGATGTGTGAATTCCTGATTGACACTCAAAATGGAATCACTGTTCTGTGTAATAGTCGACAGATAGATCCCAGAAGAAAAAAAAGCTTGGTATCCCCTAATGATTTGACTCCTTGACTCTACTTCAAGCCAGCTAGGACTAATAATAGTTACAATCAGATTAAACCTCCCTGTACTAGCCTTCCTCCACATCTCAACCCACGCATTCTTCAAAGCCATTCCCTTCCTATGCTCAGGCTCCATCATCCACAGCCTAAGTGGCAAACAAGATATCTGAAAAATAGGAGGGCTCCAAAAAATACTACCCACAACCACTGCATGCCTTACCATCAGCAACCTTGCCCTAATAGGAACACCATTTCTAGCAGGGCTCTACTCAAAAGACCAAATCATTGAATATCATCATTATGGTTTCCCCATAATGTCTGACTCTTATCTTGTAGTCAGACATCAGGCCTGRAGCAGTTAATATTGCTATGGTTACTGCTCTGAATTATTTCAAAAGACAGTCCTATAATGGCCCCTTATTTTCCCTTAAGTTTCAGTYGTTTTAAGGCATCACACACTCTTGCTGGCCATTCTCTCCCAACATGAGAATGTGAGACAGTGCCCTTCTGAAAGTCAGATCTTCAGGATGTCCCTGAGCACAGCCAGGGGAAGCAGGCCAAGGAAGCAAGCTCTGGAGGTGCATGGCATCTCTTAGGGCTGTGCTGCCATTGGGGSTGTCCCACAGCCATCACCTTTCTCCCTTCTCTCCACAGAGGACTCTCAGGTCACCAGCACAATCTCCCCCCTGCAGTCCCCCCACAAAGGCCTCCCTCCGCGGCCGCCGCTGCACAGCCGGCCGCCGCCGCCGCAGTCGCTGGAGGGGCTGCGCCAGATGCATTTCCACCGCAGCGACTACGACAAGTCCCCCATCAAACCCAAGATGTGGAGCGAGTCATCCCTGGATGAGCCCTATGAGAAGGTCAAGAAGCGCTCCTCGCACAGCCATTCCAGGTGAGCCAGATCTGTTGAAGCTCCCGTGTAGGAGCGTCGGACGGTYGGGAGGGACGGAGACGAGAGATCTCTGCAGCCAGGTCGTGGAACTTGGGGTTTATTGCAAAGGGCCTGGGKGCAGGGCCCTGCTGGGAGCTGCCAGCCACAGCTGGAGCAGGACTGGGAGAAGAGAGGGGTAGAGAGGATGAGAGAGTAAGAGCGTAAGGAAGTAAAAAAGGTAACAGTGTAAAAGGGTAAGAGAGTGAGGTTCCTGTTACAATACAATAAATCTTCTTCTGTGTTGAATATTCTAATTCTCACTAACCAATCAACTACAAGATACAAATCCTATAGCATTTACATACAGCCTATAAGAATCATTACATTACCATACTGTGTTACATTTTAAACCCTAAAAACTCCTCTTTGGRCCCCTTCTGCCAAGCTGGCAGGGTCTGCTCGGACCCTTGGACCTGTCTGCAAGCARAGGGTGTTGTTTCATCAAAAGGGGATTACCTTCAGCTGGCCACACCATTGTTTTCCAGTTGTTCAGTAACTAAGGGATCTCAAAGCTTGCTTTCATTTCAATCTCGCTTATAGTTTCYATATTCTCAAAATCTTTTGCCAAGCAATCATATTTATAAGGCTTTCCTGTTTCATCTTCCCCAACACTCCAGCACAGAGATATTMCCTGCTTTCAGGAGGGACAGGTGGGAGCCATTTCAAAATTTACAAAGTTATTCCTTATTAAAAGGAGAGTTTTGGCCAATAGGCAGGTCATCAAAACAGGCTACAGCCACATGATTGCTGTTTGGTGTCTCAATGTTATTCTACAAAATATTTGGAAGGGTTGGATGGTGGATCATCTGGGGGCTTTGACAGGACTTGGCCTTGACCTCTGGCAYCACAAGGGCTGGGACACAAGCTCAGAACAGCACTGACCCAACTCCCACTCACCCCTGCAAGATCCCAGGCACGTGCCTGAGATCTGGA
The DNA here is from genome assembly GCA_014549065.1 of Cardinalis cardinalis. Taxonomy (NCBI): domain Eukaryota; kingdom Metazoa; phylum Chordata; class Aves; order Passeriformes; family Cardinalidae; genus Cardinalis; species Cardinalis cardinalis. Next base: position 1,520,764 of record JACDOX010000064.1, read on the forward strand.
AGGATGCGTGGGAGCCACTTGCCCAGATTCCTGTGGGAGAGCTGAGGCAGGGTGTTTCTCTGCAGCAGCCACAAGCGGTTCCCCAGCAGCGGGAGCTGTGCTGAGGCAGGAGGCAGCAGCTCGCTGCAGAACAGCCCCATCCGGAGCCTTCCCCACTGGAATTCCCAGTCCAGCATGCCGTCGACGCCGGATCTGCGGGTGCGCAGCCCGCACTACGTCCACTCCACACGGTAAGTGATCCCAGCCCCAGCCTCACCTTGCTTACCCTGGAATAAATTGGCCTTGCTTTATCCTTCCCTCAGGGTATGGATTAATTCCCAGTTCAGGAAAGGACACAAACCAGTCCTGTTCACATAAGAGGCTCATGTGCTCGTGCCAGTAGAGAGTCTCCTGAACTGACATCCTGAAATCCCTTCAGATAAACACGATTCTGCCCCTCATCTCTCCTCTGAAGTGATGGAGCTTTTCTTCTGCTGGGACCTTTCATCTCAGACTGTTTATAGGCTCTACAGGCCACTTTTGAAATGGATTTAGTGCTASTGCTAAGTTCTGCAGTAAATTTCTCCATGGATCCAGCTGGAGAGAGCATGTTGCTTCCTGTCTGATACAGAATGTTGAATAGTGTTAATTTTCCCTCGTGGATAAAATGTTTGCACGTGTGTGATGTTACATGGAGATCAAGATCAATCCAGCCAGGGACCCAGGTGGCAGTGGAATTTAGCCCAGGGTTGACAGAGGAAAGAGCTGAAGTGTATAAGGGAGGTGATTGGATGTGTGGAGTCAAACTTGACTGTGATTTTCAGYAGGATTTTTACAAACTGTTCAGCTTCATTGCTCTTTTGCTTTTGTGGCAAGCACCATGTRCACTGCAGGGAGCAGAACTGATCCAGAGCTGTGTTCTTGTGTTCTAGTCTGTGTCCTGCCCTAAGGGGAAGTGCTACCATCATTTAGCTCAGAATAAATCAAGAGTTATGCCAACACATCAGCCTCGGGCAGAGACAATACAAGGCATTAAACCTCTGGGTTAAATTTGTTACAAACTTTTGGCTGAGGGTACCTTTCAATGGTGCAATGTCTGTTAACACTGGAGCCAAGCTGTATGAGAAATGAGCTTGGCACAGGGCTTGAAAAGTGGCCTTAACTGAGTAGGGGACATTTGGGTGTTTGAAACAACCATTGCTCAGTCTGTAGCTCATTCATGAGCTGCATGCCCTGGCCTTAGCCATCCATCATGTAGATGTGTTTCTGCTCCTTGAATGGATGGGTGGAGCTATTCAACCAGCTGRGGTGAATAGAGACCTCCCAGACTTGGCCATGAATCAAGCCTTGTGAACTGTGATTTGGGGTGGTTGCCTGAAGGGCTGTCACCAGTGACATGCATTACTCATGGCTGTGCTCCAGCAGCACCAAGCTGCTTGACAAGGGGTGACTTTTTCGATGACCAGTGGAGAAATCACAATGTTCAGGGCTAAATATGGACAGTCAGTCTGTCTGTCTCTGATCAGGTGGATTGTGCCCATGCAAGACTTTCATGGGCCACCTGCAAGGGCATCTCACCACCTTTGTGGTCTGTGAGGTGCCAAGGCTTGAGGTTCCCAAGCGTTCCCCTTCAGACTRGGCTTTTCCCAGGATAGCATGCCACAGAGGAACTGGATTGGGCAGGGTCCCTCATGGTGCTGCAGACTGAATGTCACCACCAAGGAACTGGAAAGGAACAGGAACAGGACCTAATCAGCTTAAGCCCTGCAGCAGGGAAGCAGATTGCATTGCAGGCAGCAGCCCCAAGCAGTGCTGGAAGGGTTCAGGTTTTGAATGCCCTCTGATTCCTTTGGTGGCTGTGTGTACRGAAGGGATGGGGAATGATTCAACCTGTTGACTTACAGCCTGCTTTTTTTCCTGGTGCCTGCAGGTCAGTAGATATCAGCCCAACCAGACTGCACAGCTTAGCTCAGCACTTTAGACACCGGAGCTCCAGTTTGGAGTCCCAAGGAAAGCTCCTGGGCTCAGAAAATGAGACAGGGAGCCCTGATTTCTACACCCCAAGGACTCGTAGCAGTAACGGCTCTGACCCCATGGACGACTGCTCTTCCTGCACCAGCCATTCCAGCTCGGAGCACTACTACCCTGCTCAGATGAACCCCAACTACTCCACCCTGGCAGAGGATTCCCCATCAAAAGCCAGAGAACGGCAGAGGCAAAGGCACAAATCAGCAGGAAACCTGGTCTCTTCCAATTCAGGGAGCATGCCCAACCTGGCTGCAAGGAACGGGACGGGACACCACCGTGTCTACCTGCACAGCCAGAGCCAACCCTCCTCCCAGTACAGGATCAAAGAGTATCCCCTGTACATCGAGGGCAGCTCCACGCCCGTGGTGGTGCGGAGCCTGGAGAACGACCAGGAGGGACACTACAGCGTGAAAGCACAATTCAAAACCTCCAACTCCTACACAGCAGGGGGAATGTTTAAGGAGAACTGGCACGGGGATGAAGTGGACTCTGTCAGGCTCACCCCATCCCGCTCCCAGATCATAAGGACTCCATCTCTGGGCAGGGAGGGCCACGAGAAGGGCTCGGGCAGGACTGCGGTGTCGGACGAGCTGCGGCTCTGGTACCAGCGCTCCACGGCCTCCCACAAGGAGCACAGCCGCCTCTCGCACACCAGCTCCACCTCCTCGGACAGCAGCTCCCAGTACAGCACATCTTCTCAAAGCACCTTTGTGGCACACAGCCGGGTCACGAGAATGCCTCAGATGTGTAAAGCAACATCAGGTGAGAGCCGGGCCCGGGCAGGGGCGGGAGGGATGGGAGCCTCATTCAGCCCAGGGCTGTGCCAGGTGTTACACCCCAGCTGGAGAGCAGTGCCAGGACACAGCACGTTATCTGGCCTGCACACACTGCTCACCAAKCCTGGAGGTGTAACACTGAGGGGCAAGCCTTGTCCAAGACATTCCTCAATGGGAATGTTTGGAAACATCCATGGAAATCATCACTTCTCAATGATGGGCTCAAAAGACAGAGAAGGACCAAAGCCTGGTTATTGCCAGGTCTTTCCTCAGAGTGCAGTTGGGTTTTGGGTGATGGCACTAGAGGCTGAAGGTGACAAAGCTATGGGAGCATCACTATTCATAATCACAGTGAGGGGAGCAATGAAGCAAGCAGGGGTTCAGCACAGACTAGGGGAATATACGTACTCAGTGAAACACCAAAAGTATGAGAAAGGTTAAGTGGGACATCCTAGCCCCTCCRCCCCTCACAAAAATGTTTGAGCAATGACATCTTTGTGCACTGCTGAGACTTGGTTTTCCCATGCAGCTCCAATAACTCTGCTGATAATACCCTGAAACTCAGAGTGCTGCAGTTTGTGCAATATTTTGCCTCTATGTTATGTACAGAGCATTGCTGTTAATATTAAACATATATGTTAGTACACCTCTGTGCTGTTAATATTAAATGGTAAGAAAACAGTTAAATTCATTACACTATGAAGGAAGGCTACAATGTGTGTGAAACAGTCCAGGGTTAAATATTTACTAGCCATCAGTCACTCCTTGTCCAGCCAACATGGACAGATCAAGGACTTGCTGAAGACCTGAGCCATGTGCCTCAGCCTCAGCATGGGAGACACCATTGCCCCAACTGCACTTGCCACTGCCTCCCAGGCAGACCAGTGCATTGTCCACCCGTGCTGGCTGCTGGCCTTCTGCCATCCCAGCGTGGTGCCCAGTCCATGGTGACCCCCACACTGGCACCAGGGGGGCCCTGCACTCGCTGCCACCTCCAGTGAGGAGTCAGAGGGGCCACCAGCAGCTGCCCAAGAAGGGGCTGGTTGGTRTGTGATGCCAACATTCATAGGAGTACCAGGGGTGGACCAAGATACAACTGAGTAGCTGCTAGAACCATCCTGTATCTCCCTGTGAAAATCTGTCTTCCTCCCTTTGGTTGATTGGCATTTCTGTTCCATGCAGCAAGAGAAAATGCTTGAACACTGGGAAGCTTTTGGTTAGCCTTGGAAATGGTACCAGTTCAGGAAAATGGTGGGTTGGGGTGAGAGCACATAAAGATCACTGTTGGTCAGTCCATTCCCTASTTCAGTTGGGGCCTTAAGCCAAAATGTGATACCTGTGCAGCCCAAGAATGTTCAGTAATCAGAGCATGGCCTGACCAGTTGCAGCATAGATTGGTTTTGTGTTCAGAGTCTGTTCCCAATCACAGCTATGGGAGGATACTGACCTCAGGACCTGTCAGCTCCAGAAGCARATTAAAATTTGTTTTGCCCTTTAGGTGTCATTTGGCAGCAGCTAAAGAATTTAACAGCAGAGAGGGGRGTGCCAGGTAGAAGCCTCCATCATTTCAGCTGATAGGTCAGTTGGGCTGCACAGTCCTTCAAAGAGGATGAGACTTCTGGCATGTATTACATTCTAGGCATGTGTTAAATTCAGAGGTCACTGTATAGACTTGAGGAGGAAGAAAGATTAGTGAGGTGGTTTTATTTGCTGGACCCTCACCAGGGAAATTTCCCCAAGAGCCAGTGCCCATTTATAGTCCAGCTTGCTTCTGTCTTCGTTCAAGCATGCTAAGCCTTCCTTTGGTCCCTAGTAGGACTGTCAGCAAAGGCAGGCATTTTTTACAAACCCACAGTGAAAGGGAAATCTTCCCAGCAGAGTACTTGTCCAGGCTCTCACCACTGCCAGCCCTGGCTCCTGGGAACATGGAGCATCTCCCTCCATGCCTGGAAACAGGAGGCTGAGCCTGGCAGGCTGAGCTCCTCCAGTTCAGAACCTATGGAGTCCAAGCAGCAGCAACCAAGTTTCTGTGCTGGGAGAAGTGTGGTGTGTGCCAGGCAGGATCAGGAGAGCCTGGGTGGCTGTACTGAGCTGGAGACTGAGTGTTCCTGCAGAGCTGAGGGCAGATCCAGCCCGTGACGTGCAGCAGTGCCAGCACAGGCTGTGCTCCTGTGCCGCGCTCGGGCACAGTCACCCAGGAACGGGGCGAGGCCTGTCCCAGGCTGTGTTTGCTCACAGCCAGACATGTTTCTGCTGGTCTGACCAGCTGATGCTTCTGAAGCACCCTGACCTTTGTGTTCTCACCTCACCAGTCGTTTCTCTCCACCCTTGGTTGTTTTCCAGCTGCCTTACCTCACAGCCAGAGGAGTTCCACGCCGTCGAGCGAGCTCGCAGCCACGCCGCCGGGCAGCCCCCACCACATCCTCACCTGGCAGACTGGGTGAGTGTCTGTGGGGCAGCTCAGAGAATCCAAATCCCTCCCTCCCACTGAGAAAAAGCTCCCCACACACTGTGGGGAATGTTTCCCATGYGCTCCATAGCCTACATCCACATGGAGCATTTCCAGTCCCCCACCTGTGCCCTCGTGGTGGTGGAGCTCTGGTTTAGGCTGAGCCAGACATGGCTGAGTCATCCACACCCAGCACTGCTCCAAGCAGTGTCAGATCCACAAGGAAAGGAGCCCTGCAGGTTCCTCCTGCTTGGACAGTCTCCTTCCTCCAGTCTTCTTCCTATGTTGAAATAGCTGATGTTTCTTTTTTAGCAGCCATCACGCTGGCTGTCCACACCAAGACCTTGCTGAAAAGGCAAGGTTGGTGCCTGCTGTACCTGTGTGTGCAAAAACCTCATTTTTCTGCTCAGTTTTCCCCAGCARTGTGTCTGCATGACTTTTAAGGGCATCTTTTTCACCTACCACTAACCTGAAGGTGCTTCACCAGAGTGTGAGGAAAGCATTACACACCCATGGCCATTACTAATGTAAATACAGTAATTGGGTTCTTTGGCACCTCTTTACAAGGCAGGGAGTTCCAGGAGTAAATAAACAGCCTTTTGCAAGCTCCCATGGGTATTCTCTAGCACTCTCTGTGCAGCAATTCTGTCCTGCCATGTCAAATAAAGGTCATTTCCAGATCCCACCTAACTCAGCACATCCAGTGGCATGAGATTTTGGTGACATCAGCTAGATCTGACACTACAGTCCTCAAAATACCCTCGTGCTTTGAATAGGAAAACAGAGCTGATACCCTGAGTCATGAATTGGAACTAACTTTGAAAACATTTCACTGTGCAGCCACTGGAAAACCTCCTGCTCTTTAATTACCCATGTCACCTATGACCAGGTTTGACCTGTGGTTTTACTCCAGCACTGTTTGTGACTGCACTTTAAATTGGAGCTGAGGAGAACCATAGCCACCACCCCTTAGGCTTACCTGGATTCTAAATTCACCCATTTGACTTCTAGTCTCTGCATGTGCTTCAAGCTTTAGAACAGGAGAATGTTCTTGGTCCCATTTCACTAAAAGTCATGGGATAGCAAGATAGGCAAAATGGTACCTGCCTTTATCATGCACTGCAATTTCCACTATTTAGGGTTTGAGACTAAATTCAAATCTTAGTCTCCATCCCAATGCTAATTCTTCTAAATAACTCGATGATGATCAGAATTAAAACTGGTGAGCAGCCAGCTGAGACATCTGTTTGGATAATCCCAGCTTTTCTTATTTTTCTATTCAAGCTGTCCTGCACCTTGCCTCTCACAGCAAAAATACTTTTAAGCTAAATTCTCAGCTGGTGAAAGCGAAGCTATCTGGATTTATAGCACCAACAACCAGTGCAAAAAGAACTGGAGACAAATCAACACTTGTTTTGTACCTGAGCACAGCACCCAAGGTGTATGTGTATAAATACAGGAGTGGATCCAGTCTGCCATTAGATGCACAACAGATTCCTCCACTGCAGGAGTGGCTGTGCCCTCCCAGCACCACTCCACAGATTGACAGTTCTCCCCACATGTTTTTGTGTCACTAACTTTTCCTAAAAATGATCCATCAACTTGTTTCCCCACTGGATTAATAAGCTCGTAACAATGTCTGTGTCACTTCTTTTCTTTAACATTTCCTCTCTCCTCTTTCCTCCTTTTTTTGCTCTCCTTTGTTCAGAGAAGCAACAGACAACTCACCCACTATGGATGAGTCTCAGTCTCCAACCCACCAAAGTACTGATGAATAGAGGTATAGTAAGGGAACGTTTTGTTCTTTCCTCCTCCTGCCCCACACTCGCTGAGCACAGCGCAGTGCCCGGCCTCCTGCTGGAGCTGCCCTTCAGCTGTGTGCCCCTTTGTGTGCCAGCCAGGCTCCCTGCAGGGCTGGGGAGCATTCCAACCCTCTGTGCCTTTCCAGAGAGTCTGTGCCTGTGGCACTGTCCCCTGTGAAGGGGACATGGGGCCAGCCTGCTCTGTGTCCCTGCCCTCCCCTGT
>JACDOX010000064.1:1528134-1552414 GCA_014549065.1 Cardinalis cardinalis
GGGACTCAGGGCCAGCCTGCTCTGTGTCCCTGCCCTCCCCTGTCAGAGGGACTCAGGGCCAGCCTGCTCTGTGTCCCTGCCCTCCCCTGTGAAGGGGACATGGGGCCAGCCTGCTCTGTGTCCCTGCTGAGGCTGAACGGGCACAGAAAGTGGGGAGGGGGTGGCAACAAATCTGTGGCTGAGTTGAAAGCAGCGTGGGCAGAGAGCTGTGGGGACAGKGGGAGCAGCCTGCTGGGGACACCAGGGTGAGCTCAGCAGCCCTGGCCAGAGCTCCCAGCCTCGCTCCAGCCACAGCTCCATCACACCTTCTCCTCCCTCCCTGCCACAGAGCTGGGGCTCTTTGCAGCAGCAGCACCAGCAGAGGTTTTGTGGAACAAGGAGCAGCCCTGGCCCCATTCCTGTGGGAAGACAGAGGGGGAAGGGTGGAGGGAACAAAAAAACCCTCAGAGTAYTTCTGTTTTAATTAAACTGCCATCGCTGTCTGACACTCTCATTTGAATCTACATCCTTTCACAGCTGGCATCTGTCAAGGACTTCAAGCCCAGCTTTCTAGAGTTGTCCCATAAACCTCAGTACTCCGGCAGGGAGCTGGGAAACAAAAGGCTCTTTAACATGCAAATGTYGATGCCCTTGCTCAGGTTCCTCTCAGACACCAATGCCAGGGAAACCAGGTGGAAAACAGGGCAGAGGAAGCAGGAATTGCACTAGATGTGAGATCAGTGCTGTGAGGTGGGGAGGGAATGCAGGAAGGGGTGAGAATCCCTCAGTACACAGAAMAAATATGCATCTCCTGCTTTTGGCCTCAAAATAGTCGCTAATTTGTAAGTTGGTTCAAATCAAAGTGTGAGGGAGAGACATCAATTTTATGACTCCACAGATATAGCACTCACTTTTCAAAAAGATCCAGATTTTGACCTGTTTTCCTCTGAGAAGGAGCTCCACAGCCTAAGCCAGGAGCTGATGCTGAGTAGAGCTCTCAACATAAATAGCAGAGAAAATTCTTATGAATTGTCTCATCTACTCAGTAGACAAAGAAAAAGCCAGGCAGCAAAAGAAGCAGTACTTTGTCAGGAAACAGCCCAAGATGAGGACTAGGCTGCTGCAGCAGAACATGGTCCTTTCCACATCACACCTGGCAAGCTCTCATAGTCCCCTCCTGGTTCATCCCTGGAAAGCCACATCACTCTGGGACTGCTCAGCGATGCACAAGGCTCTGCCCAGAGCAGAAGTGCTACAGAAAGTGCCACCAGCCTCCTCCCTCAGTGTTCCCACTGGGTGATACAGCCCATGTCTGATGAGCTGCTCTAAGGAGTTACTCCTTGGAGAGCAYCCTATAGAAAATCCTATAGTTACTCCTTGGAGAGCACCCTATAGAAAAATCTGTATCCTGCTGGGCAGGACAGCAGGCAGAGCCCCAGGCAGGGCAGAGGCACAGCACTGCTGCTGTACCAGGGCAGGGGGGAAGACACAGGCAGAGTGCAGTGGGGCCTGTGAATACCCTGCATTCCTCTCCACCCATAACACAACGTTTTGTGCTCATGGTTGAACTTCCCAGGAGCACTCACTGTCCTAACAAAGCTTCCTTTCTCCTGCAGGAACTACAATGATAGCTGTTTCCTGGATTCTCCCCTCTATCCAGAATTAGCAGATGTCCAGTGGTATGGGCAGGAAAAAGCCAAGCCTGGAACTCTAGTGTGAACCCCTGACCTCAAGTTAATCACATCAATGCCATTCTGAGATCACCTCACTGCCTCTCATTTGCCTTACCCAGATGCACTGTCACCCAGCACCAGCTTCAACTCTAAGCACTTTTCTCACGATGCAATTCCAGACAACATTTGTGGAACGCCAGCCCTGAGCCATGCACCCCGGCAGAGCAGCACAYCCCACTGCCAGAGGGTGCCCATCCCTCCCATGGCCACGGGGCAGAGAGGAGCAGCCATCAGGAGAGTCAGTTTCAAAACTGGGTTTCCTTTCCTTCCAAGGCTTGTATCAAAGATCAGTGTTCCACAGCACGCAACAGCAGCAAGAGTTCCATGACCTGCAAGCTGAAGCCAACAGCATTAGGTTGAAGGGGGTGGGAATAGGACAGAGGCTGAGAAATGGAGATCATATTCCTGAAAGTGCATCTGTTCTGAAACAGTAAATCCCATCACTTCAGAGACGTGTCAGTCTCACAATCAGGTCAGCACTGCCAAAGATCTCCACACCACCGTTGGCAGGATGAGTTGCTCAGCAAGTTCTAGCTACAAGAACATTTCCCTTCTTTAACTCGATGGCAGACACGACCGCCCCCTGCAAAATGGCATTTCCTTCTTCATTTGGAGTCCACCTACACGCAAGCAAAAGAACCCCCTGTGCTGCAGACACACCCGAGGTCTGGGCTGGTATCACAGCATCGCTGTCTGCGAGCCACTCCTGAGCTGGACACACGAGGTTTACAAAGGCATCACCTAAAGCAGAGGCGAGTACTGCACTCACAGCATCTCTGTGGCTGGCACAGAGTGCCCACCAATACCTGGAGAGGTTGCAATTGTATTGCTTGATTTGATACAGATAAAAATTGCCAAAAAAACCTTTCCACAAGCAGACCCAGCCARTAAATTGGGATCTATCACTGCACAAGGGAAAGCACATCGCGATYGAGCTGCGTTCATGTATTGGTTCCACTCCTCTTTCCTTCGTTAGCACCAGTGTAGCAAAGGGCTCGTCACCCGTGTGCTGCCGTGTGGGAGAACTGCTCTGGCCCCTGGAAGGCTCCTGGAGCAGGGTTGGACAGCCAGCAGACAGGGAAATCTTCCCCTCAAGACAAAGGGAAGCGACCGAGCGAGGCGCCAGACGAGCGGGAGCAGCACGAGCGCGGCCTGGAAGGAGCTGCGAGTTTACACATACTTTAGAGCAATGCTTTATACATGTCAAGCCATGGAACTTTCAAAGGCCTCAAAGACACTTTTGTAAGTAAGGAACAAGTGCACAATCTCGGTGGATGTTGAAGCTGGCACGTCTTAGTCTTCACTGCGGTGCTATGCTGTTTTTATTGCCACTCGATGGGGGCGGGCGCCCGGCCTTCCCCCGTTGGTGCGTGCAAACGATGATTTCCTATGGGAAAGGCATTAACAGAAACGGCTGGAGGGGGTTACTTTGTGAAAAGCAGAAACTGAAGTTAGCTTTAGTTTAAGGAAAAAGGAAAAAACGATGTGTGAGAGTGTGTRTGTGTGTGTGTGTGTGAGTGTGTGTGTGTGTTCCAAGAATAACAACAGCGTCTACCAGACGAAGTAGAGCGAAACGTTTCAAATTAAACACCACAACTTGGGGGGCTGCCACACCTTTTGGTATTAAGATTGCTGGAAAACTGCATTCCAGGCTTTAAAAGAGAATGGGTTCTGTGTAATTAGGCTTTGAAAAATGATGGGGTTTCTAAACATTAATGCAAGCAGCTCATGCCAATTCCTTTCTGCAACTCACACCAGAAGTGTTGGCTTTGGTTCCCTGCACTGCTGCTTTGCATCCCTGGTGAGGTGGAGAGACTTTGCAGAGATGAGGCAGGACAGGCAGAAAGGCTGTTACTTGTCCAGGGAAACCTGTGGCAGAGCCAGGATTGGATGGGGCAAGAGGCCAGGCTGGATGGGGCTCTGAGCAGCCTGGTCCAGTGGAAGGTGTCCCTGTGCCATGGCAGGGGTTGGACTCGGGTGATGTCACTTCCAACACAAACCCTTCCATAATGCCATGATAAGGAAACTCTTTTATGTTCACACATGAAGCGTAAATGAATTATCCCTCTGAGAAAAACCCACAAAAACACTGGCAAAGGGTTTACAAAGGTGGCCACACAAACCTTGTGCTTCTGGGCCCCCCTGAAGCATCGCCGGGGAGTGCAGTGCACCGTGACAGTAATTGAAGCCTTGCTTTCAGTTCTGCAAGAACAGCCAGTGGTGAGATTGCAGCCTTTATCTGGACAAGCAAAATGCTGTTTTCACCATCTCTTTGTGCTTTGGGGTCTTTAACATGGGAATTATTTCAAGCTCCTAATTGGATTTTTAGCTGGATAAGAGATAGTACTGATTAATAACATTTACTGATAAAATTTGGTAGCTGAAGTAAAAGGATTAAATAAGGACCAAATTAAGCTACAGCAAATAATTTAGCCCAAGGATTTTTAGGGGCTCTGAGCAACTGTCTGTTTTCTTTTTAATTTCCCTGGTAAGTGGTTTGGGTTTGGTTTTTTTTTTCTGTGTACCTTCTTTTAATTAAAAAGAATTCAACAACAGCGGCACTATGAGGCCTCTGGGCACTACAGGAAGAGACATTAATTCCTCCAAGACCAGCTCTGCAGTTTTGCAGCAAAGGTTAAAAGGTGGCAGCCCTGAAATTAGTGGGGGGAAATAAAAATATTTAGCCTGAATTGCAAACAGGCTGGAGTGGAAGAAGAAGCTTTCTAGAAACGGATTGAGTTTTGCTTTGTGTTCTGCTTTTCTGGTTTGCAATCAAGGCACATGTGAGCAGCCAGTCTGGTAGTAAAGACAGATTAAGTAAAACAGGTTTTACTGTTTAGCTCAATTCAATTAAACACAAATGTACATAAAATGTTAATCATATGAGATTAACATATTTAAGTATAACACGGAGGGGCATATACATAGCTATTATAGACAAGCACTTGACTACCAACTTAACCCCTCCTTTACTTTTTTATTTTTCAAGGCTCCATCTGCCATAAAGCCACAACCACGTTCAGTCTCTGTGTCTGACACTCCCTCTGTGTGGGCAGGAGCCAGGGGACAGCCCCTGCAGGGGCTGTGCTGGGAGGCAGGGTTTATTTTTAAATGATATTATATGCAGTCGAGTGTTGAAAATGTTGAATCAGTCCAATTTGTTTTCACTCTGTATTAGTTTTAGTTTCAGGCATAGCCAATCCCCATTCAGGTGCTATCAGATGACCAGTTACTGCTTAGTTAACTAGATGTAAAGTTTTACATATATATTAATGTCAATAGTTTTATTACAAGTTGTGTAAAATGGACTCTCTAGTTTAAAAAAAAGGAAAAAAAAAAGAAAAAAATTAGGTCTCTCCTGAAATTGACTTTAGAGCATGGAAAATGATTTTACTGGATTCTGTTCAACTGTAATCAAGGAAAAAAATATGTATGTTGTAGAAAAAGTTGCAGAATTAAAAAAAAATCTGCTTTTAATTTATTCTTTTTGTATTAAGAATTTGTATAGTTACCTTTACATTTTGCAAAACGGTGTTGTCAACACTTCCTTATTAAAGCATTTTCAAAATGAAACCTTGCCATGGTCTCTTTGGGAGGGCAGAGCCCAGGCAATCCTTACCCCTGCTAGAGATGCTGCTCCAGATGTGTGCACAGCTGGCCAGGGTGTCCATGAGGGACCTGCTCCTTGGCTGACTGCAGGAAACACTGGCCCTGCCCCAAAAAAGCCCATCCTTTAGAGATCCCTCAGCAGATCCATGCTGCCCCCATGCCATGTGCTCCCAAGCACTGGGCCAGGGGCTCAGGAGGACCAGGRGTGTGACTGATGTCCCACCACTGTGGGAGCAAAGTCACAAATAATATTCACTTCTAAAACACAACTGGAAACAACTAAAATTAAGCTCATTGACATGGATTGGATGCCAAGCTGCTGCAAGGCTGTTTCAGCAATGCCAGCAGCTGTGGGACAGGCTGCAGCACCAGCACATTCCCCATGCTCCAAGGAAGTGACTTCCTGAGGGAACCCACTCCAAGAGGCTGCTCTGGCTCAGTAGGGCAGCAGTGACCCCTGCACAGGGTTGGGGACATCACTGGTGTCCCCTCTGTGGCCCCTYTGGCCACCCAGAACCCCTCAAAACCACAGGGAACTTCCAACAGCCACAGAGTCTCACATTGGGGCTCCCACACTTCCCAGTTCTTCCTGCTCCTTCCATTTATTCCCAGTGTCCAGGGAGCCTCTTCCCCAACCAGCACCTCCTGTATCACCCACCCAATCCCCCAGGGAGCAGCAGCCCAGAGCCAGGCAGCCCCTGTGACCATCACCCAGGAACAAGGTGTGTTCATCACCAAGTGATGTTGTGGATGATGATGATGACGATGATGAAGTTCATCACCATTGCCTGCAGTAAATCCCCAGCAGGGTCTGGGATGGATCAAACAGCCACAGCAGAGGTTTTCAGACACCCCTGCACTCTGGGGCCTTGGCTCAGTGACTCCAGCAGTGCTGCAGGTYGCTCTCCATCACCTCAGGAGCAGCTTTCAGGGCAGCCTGCTCCAGGTCTGGCACCAGCACTGCCCACCCTGCACCAGCCCTTCTGGAAGGCACCACATTGTGTTCTCACCCCTGGGTGCAGGRGTCAGAGCACTCTCCTCCCCCTGAGAAGTGAAGCCCCTTACACCCCAATCAGGTTCATTCTTTGGGCAAGACTGGATTGATGGTGGTGATGCTATGGCAGCCAGCTGAAGAAGAACCCAGGTCCTCCATTAAACTGATCCCACACACACCTATGCTAAGAACCCTCCCAGCAGCACRAATAGCTAATAGGGGATTTAAGGCATTGCTCAGCTTCAAACAACAACAAAAAAAAAAAGGTGTTAAAAAATAATATAATGGAATAACAAATGAGTTCAAGCGCTTGAATTTTGTAACTGTTAAAAAATTCTAATAATCTGATTGCATCCCTGTGGATGACAAAAAGAAGTTACAAGAAAAAAGGTMATTTATCCAATAAAAATAAAAGTTCCACAGCAAAATCATCATAAGGTGCTTCATAGAGAAAATAAATACCCAAGCAAATGCTTTGGCCATTTGACATCATAGCAGCTTCTGTTCTGCTCTGTCAGAAACAAACCACCCACCTCTCAATAATCCTAGGAAATTCCCTGGCTGAATGGTCTCACAGCTTGGGAAAACTCAGCTTTGGGCTTTTTGTCTCCTTTCCCTCCTAAATGCCATAATAAAATCCAAGCAATGTGGTTTTCTGCAGCATCCTGGGTCTAAGGGGCTCCAGGTAAGGGGTTATGTCATTCTGTGATTGCCCAYTCCATCTTCATTTGGCACAATAATACAGTAACAGGCAGGTACCAATAGTTTTAGAGCTCACCTTGCACAGGCCCTTCCACAGCCAGGCTTGGGAAAGGGTCAGGGACTGCAACAAATGCCCAGGGGCACTGAAGTCCCAAAACCACTCCAGACACCACCATGGTGAACTCATGACTCCATCCTAAGGCTGCAAGTCCTAGGATTGAGCAGAGTTATTTCCGCCTAATGCAAGAATTATCAGAAATAAACATCTGGAAAAGCCTAGAGGGAGAAGTAAATTGCTAAACTGAAACATACCCTCCCCACAAAAAAAAAAACCAAACTGTCAAGCAGTGTGACAGCTGCACCACACCCACTCCTCCCTGGACTAGACTGAGGGTTGGGATTTTTTTGGCTAAGAGGCATCATTAACCATTTGATCACGGTCTGGTAGCTGCAATTTGGGGCCATCCAGCTGCAAAGAGCCTCCAAGCCATGATGAAAAGCAGCTGCTGTAACAGAGTCCCCCTGGCCCCTGTCCCCTGAGGACCAGAGCTGGCTCTCACGTGCTGGACAGCTGGAAATTCTTACCCTGATATGCCGTGAGAAAGCAGTTCCCAGCTCCTCAGTTCCCCACACAGCACCATTCCAGGGATTGCAAGGGGATAAAGTTCTTCCATCATGGGATTCACTCAAGCTGTATTTCAGGGACTGTCAGCAAGGAGCAACATTGCTYCAACTGCATTCCTTAGAACCTGATCAGACTAAGACATTCCAACCTCAAATTCACATCCCTACAGGAGGCACATCCCCACTCAAACCAGCACTCAGGGTACCATTAAAATTCTCCTCAATAATTAGCTCCAAGGCAGGAAGGAAAAATCCATCTAGCACTRTTACAGATCCTCTAAGGAATCTGCTTCCCGCTAAAGCAGAGGATCCAATGCTCCTGAAACCATCTCCTGGCCACTCACTTGCTGCAGTTTCCAGGGAAATTACAGCTCTTCTGAACAAGGGACAATATTGTCCCTCAATTATTTACAGAGTTCAAAACTAAGGTCAAGATAAAGATTTAGAAACAGCTCAGGAAACCGTCTGGGTGGGGAGAGGGATAAAGTTGCAGTGTTACAAATGTTTCCGCTGTAATAACGCCCCCAAAGAGTATCTGGACRGAGCACTTCAAAGAAAATCACCAGAAAGCACTGTTAATGAAACTTTTCCATGCTCCTGACATCTGCCCAGCTGCTCCCCACAAATCCCCAATTCCCCCCCAAAGGCCCTTCCCCCAAGAGASAGCCAGGTCTCATCAGCCTCATTTTATTACTTCTAAACTCTTGACATTTTCTCTGGGGTCAAACACTCCAGACTGAAAATCTCCTGTGTCCAAAGAAGCACTTCAGAATCTAAGAGTTCAGAAGAACCTGAATTTTTCCAAGATACTCCTCCCAGCTCACATCCCCCAGCATCTCYCACCGTGCCACAGGGCACTGGGAACACCCAAGGGAGACAGGTCACTCCTTGAGAACAGGGCTCCAGTTCCTGCTCCAAGCTGAGGTGAGGACCCAGACAAACCCATTCAATGCAATAGTGACACATTTCTTCAGGAAGTGGTTCTGCTCAAARCTAACAAAGTTTCAATATTTCACTGTTTATGCAGAATTAGACATCATCATTCCCATGAGTTTCCTCACCATTCCCAGGCAGGATACACAATGGTAAAGATTTGTGGCTGCTAGAAATACTGTTCATGGTCATGGGAGGTCTTAATTATTTTCTCTGCAATGCCCAGCAGATTGAAAATTTTCTCCAGATGTATAAAAATGGAATTTGAAAGCCTCAAGAGCCATAAGATTACTTCCCTCAAGCCCAGAAGGTTTATATTAAAAATGTCGTTACCAAAAAAAAAAAAGCCAAATCAGATGCATTCAAGATCAAAAACTCTTTGCACTGAGGCTGAGAAATATATAAACCTTTTTTTTATTCTTGATAAATACCACATGAAAGATTAGCCAAAAAAGTCTTTATATTTACAGAAATAACCAAGATTCAGATTCAACTGCKTCCCTCTAATCATCTCCCCACGTCAGTCTCCAATGCAAAAGCAGCCAAAAAAAGCTCCACATGTGCTCCTTGCAGGGCTGAGACTCATCTAAAGCTCTAAAATATGGGAAACAGTTCAATTTGCACAGTTCCCTGAATAACAAACTGAAATGAAAGCAGTTGTCATGTGCATTGTCCCTTGGTCATTGTCTTGGTCTYACACTCTTCAAAACCCACCCCGCTGCTGTACATTGGATGTGTTCAGCAAAAAGCACAGATTTCAAAACAAACCTAAACAAATGGGGCTTGGAAAAAGGAAGCTGTAAAAAAACCCCTCCTTTCTGCTTTTTCTTTGCAAAGCCCACCCCAAGTTCCTGTTGGTGTTCAGGCTCAAAGTCTGCCTCTTCATCTTCTCTGGGCGTTGGAGCCCAAAATGTGAGTCCCAGCAGAGCCTCACAGAGCATTGTACTCCACACATTTGGAGGGGTCTGTTGGGAAGTGCTTCTGGCAAATGGTCATGAGCCTCTTCAGCCCCTAGGAAGTAACAAAACAAGGACAATTTTGTCATAAGGCTGCAGCTGTTGAACAAATCTAATAGCCTACAGTATTCTTAAGCTTAACAAGAAGAATTAAAAAGAAAAGGCTGCTATTTTGAGGTTGGGATTTTTATTTTGGTAGTTATTCTGTTTGAAGTCTGAGGTTCTCTTCAATATTAGAGGAGTTTGTGGCATAATCAAAAAGGCTTCAATCCCACCTGGTAAGATTCACAGTGAAGGATCACAGCAATTCTTTAATCCCTCTTTATCACCAAGGGAACAAATGATATCATAATTAAAGATATTTACAAGAAAGCTGAATATTAAAATTAATTCTAAAGAGCAAAAAGCAATTTCAAAACAAGCTGCCAAGGCAAGAATCAAACACTTCTGAGGAGGAGAACTGTGGACACAGGACACCACAGAGACAAACTGAAGCAATCAAGGAGAAAGGCAGAATATGGACTTTGCAGTTCTTCCCAGGCATCAATTGCCAAAAACCAACAYGACAGGAACCCTGTGATTATTTTCTTTCAAGTCACATAGGGAAGTCTAACAAAGAAGAAAGGCAATGCTGTGGTGGAAGTGTAATTCAGCAGTGACACTGCACTCCAAGATGGCAGAGCCATGTCCCTGTCATGAGACTCTCCTCATGGAAGGCAGCTCCTCACTCAGGGAAAAATGATTCACCAGGATGATGCTTTGGCCCTTCTCAAGCAGGCAAGCATGGAAAGTGTGTCCCAGCACCATAATGACTCCTTGTTTGGGATGTTCTCACTCCAGAGTGCTGCAATCAGGAAAAAGTTCCCTTCATGCAGCTGCTGGGAGCACAAGCAATAAATATCCCAGGCTCCACTTTGAACCAAACTTGTCAAACAAGACCCAAATATCTAAAACCAACATGAGGAAGATACATGTTTAAAGCCAACTTTGTCTTGGTGCTGCAGTGAGTTGAGTAATTTAGAAGCAGAGGTATGAAATTCCCAGTGGGAAGATGAACTCATGGACTTCCTTGGCCAAAAGAGGAAGCCCCAAAAGCAGAGAAGGGACAAACTGGGGAATTCACACACACCTTCCACAAGGTTATGTTATAATGTTACAATGCTGTATGTTACAAGAGACCAAGCAACACTCCAGAGTAGAGATCCTTCTGCTCCAGGAGTGGCAAATGGACAGAGAAAGCCAATTATTGAGCAGCCTGGTCTGGAAGGTTCTCTTGCCAGGGGAGTTGGAAGCTGACAGTCTCTTAAAGTCTCTTTCAATCCAAACCATTCTGTGATTCTATGAATTATCCTATGAATTATTCACCATTATGACACAGACCACAACAACATTATTTAGTTTAAAACTATTTCATCCATTAAATACTTCCAAGCATAAGTGTAGTCTGTCTCTGAAGATGCATAATCCCCATGCCAATTTTCGCCTTACAAAATAATTGGTCAAATTTAATTTGTTGTCTCTCTAAGTGTCTGAAGGCCCCCRTGACTTCACAATGATATTTTTTTCAGGTTATGCTATTAAAAACCAGAGTTCAAGAGAAACCAAAGGTTATACTCATAGCCCAAATACAGAGAGACTCAGAGCAGAAGGGGAAGTTGCATTTTGCAAGCAATTTCCTTGCAGACATCTGCAGAAGCTGAAAAGCAACAGGAGTCCTGCTGCTGAAGAAGGAAGACATTTATAAACCTCCCCTACCAGGAGCTCTGAGCTCCATGATGATGCTCTGGAGGCTTCAGAGTTAACACAGRAGGTTTTTTTATCTCAATTAAACTGCAACTGGCAAAAGCCAAACACATTTAACAATACCAAGACAGAAGGCTTGCTTCCTCAGACCTGTCCACCCACTGTGTGGAAAGGACAGAGTAGAAAAACAGCACTGCTACTATTTCCACAACCAGAAGTCCACATGAATATGAAGATGCCCAGAAGGAACTAAATCTGGAATTTTGAGCCCAGATTCCTGAACTTATTAATGAATGCATTTATTACATATTAGTATATAGTATATTATTTATTATAGTATATTTATAGTATAGTATATCTATTAGTATATAGTATATATTAGTTGCAGAAATAGTCAGTAGGACTGAATTTTGCAGTATTAAATTCTGTGCCTGTTTAAAGCAGGAGTTAAGCAGTGAGAGGCCTCAGGAGAATCAAGCCTGTCTTCACAGCTGCTTTGGTGCTCAWGCAGGATCACAGCAGTTCAGAAAAACCCATGAGACTGTTCCTGGCCCAGCCCTGAGGAGCCTCCAGGTCCAGGATGAGCTACTGTTCATTGGATGTTCTGCTTGACACAAACTAAACCTGTCCATTTCTGGGACCTGATACCACATCACCTGATGTTACCACGACACTGACGTTTCTCAAACACTCCCCTAGACAAGCAGACCTGTTGGATTTCCAAAGCTGCCATTACCTGGATGTATTTCCTCTGAGTYTCATCGTTGAGCACGTGGGCCACGTGCTTGGAGAAGATCTTCTCGCGGCCCGTGCGCGCGTGGATGCCGACCATGGTGACACCGATGGGCCAAGGGGCGTTCCCAATGGCCATCTGCAGGTAGGCATCGTTGGCCTGCACAGGGAAAGGCACCACTGAGCACCAGAGCAAGCATTTCTGCACTGCCAGGTGCAGGYAAAGCCCCATTCCAGTGTCTCTGATCTGGTGTCACTGCACGGTATTAACCRAGTGCACAGCGCGCCTTCCCACGTGGAACGCCGAGGGAAGCAAGGACTGTGGACTGYCCCTCATGAAAAAAAAAGAACTGGATAAGGCAATCTGGTTATCTTGACCAAAACTAAGGTTTACTGGGATTATTTTCAACTCAACCATCTCTGGTTAAATAAGGTTACATTTGTAACCCAGAGTAGTAGCAGCACGAAATCAATCAGGAATTTCCCCATCAAGAGCGCAGATCCTGCTTTAAAGCTGTAACAGACAACATTCCTGGGGAAAAACAGGGATAAAACTCAAAGGGAAAATTAACAGAAAGAAAGGCAGAAGGGAAGAGAAGTATAGAGCTTAAAAAAACCCAACATAACAACTGAGAACCAGCAGCGACAGATACAATTACAGAAAAAACCTGAAGGACGTGGAACAGGACATTCCTTCTCTATTAGAGAGCAGCTACAAAACTCACTGATAAGGARTTCATTTATCACCTCCTATTCAGAAACTGGACAACAAGAAGCAGCAATCATGACCAGAGGGTGCAGAATCTTTCCAACTAGCACTGAACAAACTGGGAGGTGAATAATRAACAAGGCAGGGGTGGCAGACAGACCTAAAAGCAAATCTGAACAGAGGACAGAGCTTAGTCATCACCTACATGAGGCAGAATCTGAACAGCCTTAGTGAAATACCTACTAGCTGACTTAAATATACTTTTGTGATGAAACAGTGTGTGAACATGCAATTAAAGACCCTTGTAGGGTTAATTAAGGCTGAGTGGACAACTTGCATTCTGGCATTTGCCTGCTGTCAACACATTGATTTCAAAATTAAAATATTCCAAGCTTTTCAACTAACAAAGCAGCAAGAATTTGTGGCTGACAGTATTCACTAGGGTGCACAAAACAAGCAGCAGGCAAAAAGAGACAGAAGACAAGGGTAGGCAAAAAGAGGCAAGTCTYCTAGAAAGTAAAATTGAAAAGGATGCGAGTATCTGTAAAAGCATTAGCCTAATGTAAAAAACAAAAACAAAACAACAAAACACCCAAATGTGTATTTAAGTCATCCAAAATCTCTGTGAAGCTTACTTCAAGGCAAGCAYCTCCAGGAGAGAGAAGCACTGCTGATTAACCCACAGATACACCACATTCCTGCATGCTCATTAGTTTGAGAAGGTATTGGAAAGGGAATTTCCACATAATGATGACAACCAAGAGAAAAAAAATGCTTCAAAATAAAATCCCACTATCATACATCCCACATGTTCAGTTCTGCTTCCAAGTGATTTGGATTAAAYCTGCCTTAGGCCATACAAAGTTTTTTTCAGCATCAAACAAAGGTTTGCTTGCTTACTTGACAAATTATGTCAAATCCTCACAAGAACAGTAAGAAATACTAGAAATTTAAAGGCAAAAGACAGCTCAGTTTCCTCTGCAGATACAAGCTGCTTCAGCAAACACTTTTGGTACTTCAGTTTCACTTCTGAAGCAGCTACAAATAAAACCTAATACTGCCTTTGATCTTGTGTCCCAAAGTACTTCTACCTCCTGCAGTGAGCAGACTTCACCCAAAAAAATTATTTTCATTAACTCATCTCAACCTTACCAGGCCACTTAATGTGAGTGTAGACAAAGAAAGGGACAGTGCCTCATATCCAGTAACTCAGTTTGCCTCAATTATTTCCTAATTAATTAATCATCAACACCCTATTACTATTCAATACATTCATTTAACCTTAGAAYACCAGGTTTCCCCTTGAGGAATGCCTCTGCAGCTTAATATACCCATCTTTGAGAAAAATTTTCTTCATGTTTACAAAGCTGTGCAGTTTCATGAACCTCAAAAGCTCTTCTGTCAGGCTRTGGATCAAACACTACTTAGAGCCTAACATTTCACAGCCATTTTTCATTTTGTTGGGATAGATGTTGTATTTCCAGCTATGCATCTTCAAAATTAAAAAAAAATATGGGAATGCTGAAGCAATAAACCCAATCTTTTACAACCAGACAGCRTGAACATGACAGAAAAGTACAAACAAACGTACCTTCACATATTCTCTTTGCAACATAAATTTAATAATATCTGTTATTGATTCTTTGATGTCTGCAGGAAGTGTCTACAGGAGAGAGGRGAAAGAAAAAAAAGACATTTACTTTAGAACAGCAGCCCAGGAAAATCATCTTACTCAGCATTTATGCAAAGTTTAGTAACTCCCCTTGCTTGAGGAGTTTCACAAAGTAAAACATGTTCATTATTCAGATGCAKGATCTGAAGAGGAGAGGTTAAGTGGTTACACCTGGTAGCTGATGGCAAAGTGCAAAATGCAACYCCAATTTTCTGTCATGTTTGCAACCCAGGGAGCAGGTGCTGCTTTAAACAGCTGGAAAACCAGTGAGTGGGCAGATTTCACTGACTGAGATAAAATCAGAACTGAGTGTTAGGAGCTGTAGATACAGAAACTGTCACCAATTCACATATCCCCTCTCCTGGAAAGGGCCCTGATGCTGGGTACTTGGGAAGCAAAGTAGAGGCATTCAGAGGTGATTTACTCTTTTGCGGAGTTTCCTGAAGAGCGGCCGCAGGTAGGACTCGGTCTGTTTCTGGGTGGCGCTGTTCAGCTTCCCCTGCACGCCCCGCTTCACGTAATCCTCCCTGGCATTCAACTCCTTGGCCCAGACTCCCAGGAGGAACTGCAGGGAGCAAGCACATCTGTGTCATGGTGCCATCTACTGACAGAACACAGGGCTAAGCAAGCAAGGCAAAGCGAGGTTTTTTGGAGAAACCTGAGTTAGGAAGGTAAAACCTTTTTCAGAAGKATAGGCAAGGAGGGATAGGAACAACTCTCTTGTCTTAAATGTACACACACAAATTAAAGCTCCAGCTCTTGCTGTGACTTTGATTACCACAACAGTTTCACAGGCACTGGCTGAATCAGCTGAGAGGCAACACAGGTTTCTTGCCAGGAAACAATTTCCTGCCATCCACTTGAACCTGTGGACTTCCTTTAAAACTCTCTAACTTCACCACCAGTATTAGGTGACATTCCAATTCAGCTTGCACTGTTCCAAGRAAACTCCTCCAAAGGTTTTGATGCCACAGTACCACACAGAGGCAGCTACAGACAACTGCCTCAAATATCACACGAAAATCAAAACCGTATTTATTTTGTCTGGAAAAGCAGGAGCAGATTTTGAAGAATGCTGCTCTCCCAAGAGCTCTTTCCCAGATTTGGCACAAGTCACTGTTGTGACTAACAAAGGCTGTGGAGTGCCAAGCATTTAAAAAACCCACATCTTACACATAACATGTGAGATTTTCCTCTCAAGCAGCTGAAACCCATCCTTCTATTCTTGAAATGCATCTGCATGGCATTAATAATATGACACAACTACAGAATAATTAGAGTTTGTTACCTTCAAGAACTTTGTTATGATGTCCATATCATAGTGATCATCACCCCGTCCTAAGGATTCTCCCAAAGCCTGGAAAAGGGGGAAAAAGGGCCATTATTTCTACTTTGTCTAGTCTGCCAGCACCACAGCAGAGCATGGTTCACTGCACCATCAACTGCAATAAATCCCAAACACTGGTCATGGAACAGCTACAAATGCTACTGAAATTCGTTAATTTATTAAAAACATTTACAYCACAATGGCAATATGATTATTTCTGAAAAGTCAATGCCACAGTAATTCTTCAGTCACTACTACTAAATTCTTGGCATAATTAGCAGCTGTCTGACAGCACTGTATTAAGGGGAACTGTGGGTGCACTGCATTTTTTGAGATCCCCAAAGCCATCAATTAACCTAATTACTTTGTTATGCTATTTCAATTCTCTGATTTACTRGGGCTTTTTATCATTTAATTGCAACTGTGAATTTGAGGGAACAAATTTTTTTTTAAAAAACCCCAAAACCAAGMAACAAACCACTAAAAAAGCCCAGCTGTATGCTCCARTTCTCCACCATMYTGCCATAACCTCAAAACTGTAAATACTAACAGTAAGTTTTATCAACATTTTCCAGTAGGTATAGTTGGATTTATAATCTGTTTCCATTGCCCTCGTGTTTCCAAAGTGAGTTTTATTTTTAAAAATCTCCTAGACTTGAAGTCAAAGACAATGTAAGCCTTTACACTCAAGGTAATGCAGCTGAAGTAACATAAAATTAAGATGCAGTGTTTTCAAATTTCTTAGAAAAAGATTGTTTGCACAGCTTTAACCAAGCCTGCCTACCACAAAAAGGGGTTATTTTAAGAGCTAACAGATSAATAAAATTCAGGTGCAATGTAACTGCTGCTATCCACTCTGGTACTGCAGTTATTTTAAACCAGAACCCCTGGCACCATAACAAAAAACTCAGACTATTTCTTAATAATAATGCATTCACTKCAGCTTTCATTTATAAATAGTATTATTTCTTAAACACACTTTTGAAAGGATGTTATGAAGATTAACTCCTGCAAAGAGTTTTGAAGATTAAGGGTAAAAGTCTTCAGCTCAAGTTAATGTGCTTTTCAAAACATTATCCTGAAATACCAGGTGCTGAATGCATTTCCTGGCACTTACACAAGCACCACAGGATTCYTTCAGAACAGAGCAGGCATTTGCACTCAAGGATTTGGGACACATTATGTCTGCACTTATATTTCCTGCGGGGTGCCTCCTTCTGGTACTTTTTTTTTTGTCATAGATGTTTTTATATCAAATGTTCTTTATGTGCATCTATTTTTCAGTCCTTTTTCCTTGTATAGGGAAAATTAATTGGTGCTGACCTTATTACCCTCCCAAATATTTATTGGAAAGGCTTTGGCATTTATGACAAGGTAATGTACTGGAATTAAAATCTCTACTTCTGAAATCCTGAAAATGAATCTTTACTGTATCACTGTCTTTGCAGGCAACACCTGTTCCCTTAGGGATGAAGTGCTGTAAACAAAGACCACTTGAGTTTTCATTTGTCTCTTGTAGGCATCTACAGTGCAACTCCAGGCTTGGAAACCTGAATTTTCTCCTTAAGAATACTTCAAAATGCCCAAGTCAGCTGTTGTAAAGAAGGCAATTTTGTCTAAACAATCCTGAAGCTTCCTCACAGCAACACACAACATCTAACATCCCTTAGTTATGACCTATCCCATACCTCTAGTTCTTCAATAGTAGTGTTCTCCTCATGGACTTTCAGGTCATTCTGGGAGTCATCATCTCCTGCTTCTTGGCCACCCACAATTTCATTCAGATACTGCTGATCAATCTTATCCAAAGCAGCCTTCAGGTCATTTCTCAGGCCCTAAGAAACAGAAAAAAGGGGAAAAAAAAAAGAGACTGGTTTGTAAAAAAACCCTCAAGTAAATAAAAGCAATTCAGCAATGTCACTGTGAGCATCTAACTTCGGTTTAAGGTGCAAATTCTGTAAAAACACACATAAGGGTTTAGTGTTGTTTGAATTTAACTGAACTCCAACAACAGTTTCTGCTTCAGCATTTAATAAAAATCAGGTGCATGAACTTCTCAAGTGCTCATACCTATGAAAAATACTTTTTACAGTATTTTCATCCAAAAAAAAAAAAGTGCCTGGAGGATGGAATCAGCCTCTGGGACTTTCTTCAAGTCATTTTCTCCAAGCAATGCACTGAACCACCCCAAAACAAATGAAAACCAGACCATAACCATCATCAGCTCTACAAGTCCCCACATCTGCCCTGAAAAAAGCTGTAAATAAGTCTCACTCCTTCAGTGCCAGACATAAAACAATAATGTTGCATCCTTTTATTACAAATTATTTAAACATAGCAGAATTTTTTATTATTCACTGCTTAAACCCCTCAACTTTAGAAAGAGGTGACTAAAAAATCCAGAATCAGTTTAAAACCATATATAAAGTTAAAAGGTTCTTTCAAATAGAACACAAAACTCAACCACAGTTGAAGGATTTGCCTTCTCATCTTGAGACATAAAATATACAGCTCTATAAAGGAGTATGACATTTCTTACCCTCAGATAAATTCAGCTACTCCACAGGGAATGGATATGGACAGTTACTTCCCCTCTTCCATCATCATACTTAGCTGTCTGGAGCATTTCTATTAATCATTTAGTTACTCTAAAAATGCCTGAAACACAAGGCTGATTGACTAAGCAACATGCAGAATCCCCCTAGACAGCAGCAGGAGTGACTGAAATGTAACAAAAATCCAGCACAACCCTGTTTATGGGCTCTCTATTTCCTAATCCTGCTCCTGTGATCAATGTCACTGGAAGGGAAGYTTTCATTAGCAGAGCTTTTATTTCTAGATCTGTTTATCTTTATTTTAAAGACTTAGAGAGGAAGAGGCTTCCCTTTTATAGGCAGCCCCAGGAAAGACATTTAAAACAATTCAGTTTGCCACAAATTAGGGAAGAAAATGCAAACTGTCACTCTTTTAGTAAGGCTGTAAATTAGGTTAACAGTTAATGCAAAACAAACCCCAATTGTATTTCCTCACTTAACTGATCATTCCTTAAGACAAAATTAATAAATTAATTAGATCTTCAAGTCAGCTTTTGAGCTGATGGCTACTTCAAAGGGAAGGGGGAAAAATRACACTTCCATAACAAGTTATAGCTCTGGAAYCCAGGGATTTGAAAAATCATTTCTATCCCAAAGACACAGTATGCAGTCCTGCTCTTAGTTACCTGTGCCTTCTCAGGGTGCACATAATCACAAACACAGGATTATTTTAACACTAAATGACTGTTCTGTGCTCATTAAAAAAGCAGGGGCAGAACAAGTTGGGGTATTAGTGCCACCTGAAAGCCCCTTTCCCAACTGACAAGGGCCTGGTAGGTTTCTAGGGCTGAACTCTGTAACTTAATTAGAATTATGCACAAAAATCTGATATTTAACATAGTTTCTCAGGAGATAAAAAAAAAAAAAAAGGAGACAAGAGCCCCTATTCTCTTTGCTGTCTATTACCCCCCTCCTCCTGAAAATTAACAGCTACTGAAAATGATTTTCAGTAACTTTTCTAGGGTTACTTACACCATGAATAAGTAACTAAGAGCCAGGCTTACCTTGTTCACTTCAGGTGCAAGAATTTCTATCTTCCTCAGACGTTGAAATGCATCATAATCTGTTTCTCCAAAGAGCCTGATGGGCTCACCCCTCTCTCGTAACCTCCTGATAACCTGAAAAGAATCAAAGCACTCCCTGACTCATAAAGGAAGCAAAATAAAATCCAGAATGACAGATTTATTTACTTTGCTTAGAATAACAAGCTGAGCTAGACTGSAGAGGAAATGGCAGTATTTTAAGCAGTCAAAAAATGTTCCAGACACTTYACAATCTAAATATAAAATTCCCACGGTATTTCAGTGAAAGGTCATTCCAAATATTACTGATCCAAATTTTGCATAAAATCCCAGCCAAACTTCTTCCTGCTCTGACTTGTTTAAACAATCACACAAAAATCATCCCTCTGGCAGAGCTTAAAAACCATTTTCAAAATCACAAAGGAACTTGACAATAATCTCACTCACCTATTTGTCTTGGCAATAAAAATATGAACTGGGCTGCAGGTTGTCCCAGCACAGCTATGAGATGATCTGCTGAAAACCCTCATCTTTAAGCATTTGGGAAATATGAAGTCTCAAAATCTAATAGGATAGTTACTTTAAAAGTAGATATAACAGAAGGGAAAAAGCCTCCCTCAACTTGATTCAAACTTCAAACCAAACAAACCAACAACCAACAACTCCATTACAAAATCTGAATATCCTGACAAATTAAGGGGAGGTGTGACATGCTTGGATGACCTCAGCTGTGAATTTCAGTATTTCCAAGATCAGAGTGTATTCTGTACTTCTGAACTTCCTGCTTCTGCTTTGGGGTGTGGATCTGTTTGTGAACTTAAATCCACACAGGCATTTTTACCCTTGGAAAAGGCAAAGAACATCCCAGCTGCTCTGGCTTTAGGACTGTTTCTTCTAGAGGCTAAGGTGAACTTCCAAAACTTGATTTCTAAATTTGTGCTCAGATCAACAAGTTACAAAGAAKCTCAGGGAAAAATAAATCTTTGAAAAGGTCAGCATGCCATCTTCAGTGCTATCCAAGAATAATGCTGATAKTCAGGGTATCTCTCTGAAAGCTGTAAAATGTTATAACTGCAAAAATGGAAGCTTATTATTAAATAAAACTGCCATAAATAGTACAGTTCACTGGATGAAACAGCCCTAACAAGAAATTTCAGGTGCATTTGCTGTAAACTCAAGGAGTCAGTTTATGGTTTTTGATTTTACCTCCTGTCTGGAAAGAGTCATTGGTAACTTTTCCTCTGCCAGTTCGAGTTCCAGCACTGGATTTGATGTAGCCAGTGGTTTCTCCTCCTCTTCCTGCTGCTGTATCTACATTTAACAGACAAAGTTACTCATGTGCAATGGAAACAAACCCACATATTGATATGAAATGATGGCAAGATACAGAACTCTGGAACACAGACTTTAGTATGACTAAATAAACCTCTAGTTTCATAGTTTTATGGTCCATAATTGCATCTCACAAAACAATAAAAGTTCTTGATAGCATCAAGAACTTACACTTCTGCAGGTTGCAGGAAGCACTCTCTCCAGCAAACAGAAAGGACACTTGCTGAAGTTTGCCTGTCACTTCAGCAGGCAGATGCCAGCACTGGTGCCAAAAATAACAAATCCACCCTCTGCCTGTTGATTCYTGCCCCTGTTCCATCCTTCCTACCCATGCAAGACCATTTGCATCAATGTGTGATGAACCACAAGGGGGAAATTATTCAAACAGAAAAAAAGCTCTGACAAACACAAATACTGGTACTGTTCCCAGCCTGCTCCACTTCCTCATCCAGCTCCCAGCACGTGCACAGACAGAAGGACAGGAAGGAAAACCCCAGAGCAGGGTGAGAGTGGAGCTGCTTCTCCCAAGGTCAGTTACAGTGTTTATTACCTGCAGCTTCAGCAAGCTGAGCACAGTTAGCAGTGATCCACAGTTTCTGTTGGGTTTTGAGAGGTAATGCACCTCTCCAACCTTGTTTTAGGTAATGCACCTCTCCAATCCTGTTTTAGGTAATGCACCTCCCTAACAACCTTGCCAGTTTCTTACAGGTAAAAAAAAAAACAAAAACAAACAAACAAAAAAGACACAACTCCTCATAGGAACAGGATTCCTCTTAGTCTAAAAGAAGGTCCCTGAATCAAAGACAGCATCCCTTCATCATTATTCAGTATTTTAATAATGCAAAACAACTCTTTGATCAAAGTAACTTTGAGACAGCAGCCATGTAACTACAGCTCCCTGTATAAGTTCAAATTCAACATTTCTGACAGCAGGAGCAGACTGCTGCTGGTAATATTCCTATAATAAGGAAACCTCTTCAGTGCTCACTCATATCTTGTTTAGTCCTAATTTATTTCCTTTCTGTACTTGCTAAAAGGGAAACAATCCAAAGAATGCTAGAGCAGCCTGCAGCATTCCCTGTGCATGGGCAGCCTGTATTTGGGTTGATCAATCCGAGGAAGTTACTGGACAGAAATTTTCTTTTTATTTTTAATAGGCTTTTTATTCTTTCAGGACACAGTGCCAGCCTTGCTCAGGTGTCACTGTGACTCTATGTGGCTGGCAGGATCTACCCCTGGGGCTTCAGCTACAAGATTCAGCAATTTCAGATGTACAAATCTACATTCAATGCTGTATTAGCAAACACAGAAAAAAATCAAAAAATCAATCCTACAAGTACAGATGTTTGGAATGAACACGGGAAAGACAATTAAATCAATGTTTAACACATAAAAGGAGGGGGGAAATAAAATTTCCATCAATGCAAGGAAGGAGGAACTGACAGGGGACAGAAAATGTGGAAGAAGGTGTAAATTTATTTTTTTTAATATATTCCCAGAGCAGAAGAATACATACAAATTTCAACTTACAAAYATTCTTGAAATCATAAAGAGATAGCAGCACTGGAAGAAAAGATTTGATCCATTCTGTCAGCTGGACTCCAACTTATAAGCAGTATCTTTACCACTGTTATTTTGTTTCAGTGCTTTCTTCAAGCAAGTGAAATTATTCCAACTTATTAAGTCTAAGCAAAGTAAAAAAAGCACCTGCATTTAAAAGGAAATCAGTCTGTGTTCCATGTCTCATTAACAGAGTAAAGAACCAATGCAGAAATCTGGGAGGCTCCAAAAAGATACTAAATTTAACAAAGTAACTTATTTTAAAACCATCGTCAGGGTTGCACTTCACACCCAAACTGGTGCTGCAGCAGCACAGGTAACCCCACTCGAACCACATCAGGYTCTGAAGAACTCAGGCTAAGGCTCAGAAGGCACCAGGCAGCCATGTGCCCTTGGAAGAGCAGCTGGATTCCCAGAGCTTTCCCACGACTTTATGCTGCGCGTTCCCAGAATCGTTTTGGCACTGGTGTTCMAATGTGCACAAACAGATCAAGGTTTCAGAATAAGTCACTAACTGGGCAAAGGTCACTGGAAAACAAAGCTCCTATTTGTGCCCTCTAACAGCAAACAAGATKATGAAACTGTCTTCCCCAGGGAATGCATCCCCCCTCCCAGACACCCCGTCAGGCAGGCAGGCACACACACTTGGAAAAGACAACAACATTCTTTCCATTTCAGGAAACTCTTGCCCTGACACCATTACAAGGCAGATAAAGCCTTCCAGATCACCCATTTGTTGCAAAATGCACCCGAGGTTACCAATTGTTTCTAACATTTTGCCAGCAAGAACATAAATGCTGTTGTTGCACAGCTTCAGYGCTGGGTGGTCAATGGCCAAAACCCAAATACAAATTTAGGAGAGTTGGCAGATCCTTTTGATGCACACCCACACTATACTGATTTCTTTTGGACATTTTGACAATGAAGATGGGATAAAATTATCCAAATGTCTCCATTTTTCTCAGTAAGGGGAGGAAGGTGGCTATATCAGATCCAGTGTTCATGCCTAACAGCACAATTTCATAAGAAAGGAAGACAAGCTTTGATCCCGAGCCACTTCATGCTTTCCACAAATAAAAACAAACAAACAAAAAAAGAAACAAAAGGCAAACCATAACACAAACTTAAGTAGCTGTAYGTCATGCATATCTTTTCCTGCATTGAAAATGGTTTTGGAAAGTCATACCTCTCCAGGTGGCTTCTCATTTACAGGCTAATGTATAACATTAACAGATTGAACAAAGAACAACAATTATCATTAACAACATTGATATTGTTGATAAAAAAAAAAAGCAGACTTCAAAATAAACACACCAAGTCCTGGAAGAACAATTTCCATACCTTGTAGCCACATCTCTGGAAGTAGGCCTCCTCTTCCTTTTTAGCTAACTCACTGCGTTTGAAATACTTCTTATTGCCCTAAAACAGAGGAGAGTTGTTACCAGCTCACAGTTTTGCATGGTTGAGCAAAAATRGCTCAAACTTTCTTACTTTGCTTGGTGAATTCAGCTACATCCTTTCCCAGAGATGCCTAGCTGGAAGCACCTCTGAAATCAGCAATATAGAGTTACTTTGCAGGATATATGTATAAGCAGAATTAAAAGTACAATGTGTTTGCCAGCACTTTAGAAAACCCAAGTTTTTTGTCATGTRAGGCCTTGGTGGTCTCTGGTGTAAAGCTTCACTTCAGACATGCACAACCAGGCCCAGGCTGTTTAGATAAATCATACTAAACACATCATTTGACACTAAATCAAGGAGGTGGGAGAGATCACCTTTATGCATAGTATTTTATAAGTTTGCCTGGAGGAGCTTTGTAGAAATGTGCCTGAAAAGACATTCCAGACACACAGCAGCTGGAAAATGCGGTCACCCCAAGAATTTTCCTTGATTAGTACAAACTACAACTTCTTCCTTCATGCTTGGCCTGACACAMAACAGCCTCTGACTGCAGCTCCCTCCTTCAGCCTCTGATGCCAAAACCCAAAATTAGACACCCTTGAAAGGGGCTCTGCTGTACTGTGGGGTTTTTAGGCTCACACCCTGCAGAGATATGGGG
>JACDOX010000064.1:1552694-1595506 GCA_014549065.1 Cardinalis cardinalis
ACCCTGCCCGGGTATGGGTTTTTTAGGCACACACACACTGTCACACCCTGCCCGGGTATAGCGTTCTTACGCACACACACAGAGCTCAGACCCTGCCCGGTTACGGGCACCACGCAGCTGTGTGGAGGAAAGAAACCACACTGCTCACCAAAGTTCGCACTGACCTTTCTCATCTACTGGTGCCCGAAATAAACTAAACCAGCCCCAAAGCCCATGGAGCACAGCGAGGCTGAAGCCAGGCTGCGCCCTCGCCCCCAAACTCCTCCTGGCTCACCCTGGCTTTGGGAAACCCGGCCTGGGCCGCTCCGCTCCCCCTTCCCGGGGCCWTCCCGGGCCGCTCCCGCCTCACCCCCGCCCCCCTCCCGGGACCCACACCCCGGGCGGCTCCTGCTGTCCACGSCGGCCGCCCTCACCCCCAGGAGCTCCTTCTCCTCCAGCTGCTGGCGCTTCCTGCTGATCTCCCGCTTCAGGATGTCCATGGCGGCCTCGGGAAGCGCCGCAGGAAAACAACAGCGTCACTTCCGGGGAGGCCGCGCCGCCGCGYGGCGCCCCCTGGTGGCCGGGAGGAGCGGGGGGAGGGGGGCGCGTCCGGCCCTTGTACCGAGTGACARGGGACGGAGGAGAGATGGCCTGAATTGTGCCGGGAGACGTTTAGACTGGATATTAGGAAAGGTTTGTTCGGGATCTATGTAATATCATGCTGTTGTTGGAAGGAGATTATTTAAAGTGATACCCAGACGGTATGAGGCACACTGCCCGTCCTTGGGGCGGTGTTGTCTTTTTATACTAAAAAACTACGGGTACATTATTTACCATAACTTCCCAATACATATCACCTGTGTTAGACAGTGAGCTTCTACTCTAAACCAATCTAAAAGTGCCAACATCACAGCAGAAGATGGAGGCCAAGAAGAAGGAGAAGAAAGGCTGGACATGCTCAGATTCCTCCATCTTGCCCCCTGAACTCCCATTCTAAAAACCCCAAAAATCTATTTTTCACCCYGTGACAAACTAACTATTATTCTACTTAAACTCTTTTGACTTGTAAATCTTCATCTGAAGGTTGGTAATTGTTTTTTCCAAGGGCTAAATCAAAGGCTCAGGGGTCTTGGGCTCTGTGCCGAGGTCTCTGAGCCCCCCGGGCAGGGGCTYGRGCYCTCCAGGGCAGCCAGAGGAATTTCCTGGGTTCCAACAACGGTATAATGACAGTAATTATGAGACAGAGCCAAAATATAGCTGCCTTGCATCAAGGAATGTAGCAAAAGARGTGGAATATGATTTTTACAGGGGTCTTTCCCTGTTTTAGTACAGCTGGTTTTACAAAAGGGTGCTTGACAGGTTCTTTAAAGAGAGTCTGCATGCAATTTATTCAGCTGTCTTCTCTGTTTAGCTTGAAAAATCTTTGGGGAAAAGTCTCTCTGGCTGTGTTTGTACAGTGCCTCATGCCATGGGCCTTGGTTGCAGATGACAGCTAATATCARATAAATCATGGCCTCAGGTATTAGGAAAAATATCTTCTCCAAAAGGGTTGCTAAGCACTGGGACAGGCTGCTCAGGAAAGTGGTGGAGTCACAGTCCTGGGAGGTATTTAAAAATGTGTAGAGGTGGGACATGGGGATGTGGTTATTGGTGGACTTGGTAGGGTTAATGATTGRATTTGATGCTTTTAAAGGTTTTCTCCAACCTAAATGATTCAGTGAGGCTGGTTACTGGCCAGCCACACAGAGTGCAAATGCCGTGTAGGAAGGTGGGATGCCTGTGATACCAGGTATCTGCTTCCTTCGGGCCTTGAGGACTGAGGCAGCTGGTAGTTACTGAGCTCCTTAGAGTGCCCATCCCAGAGCTAAATGCTTTTGTCATCARCCTCTCAGCATTTGTGACACAGGTAGTAACATCAAGAATTCTCTTGTTTTCCTTATTCACCCAATTTTCTACAGCTATTTCCACCTTGTGGCTTTTAAAGTCCAAAGGGTCCAGAAAACCAGAAAAGCTTTGAAGAACAAGTAAGAACTCCTCTCAGATTTTTTTTTTCACCTTTAGGTCCTCACAGATTTCTTCCTTGTCTTTCCCCATTGTAAGATCCTGTTTTGGAAAGTTGTAACCACTACTGGCTTTTCACCCACTTTAGAGAACCTGAGCTATGTGCCATGTCTCTTCCTTGAAAAAATGGCACAGTGGTTTACAGGGGTTGTTTAACCCYAGGCTGGAGGGTTTTGGATTTAGAAGTCATACAGTGCTTTACCTCAGGCTTGAATGCAATTGCTTTGCAATGAGGAAGCAGGAACAGCCCTCCTACGCTTCTCAGAGCTCTCTAAAAGGAAATTATATCACATCTGATGGTGATAGCATCCAAGAATGTCTCTGGATGAGTCCTGGGGRAATGTGCCCACATTTGGGTAAGGGCATAAGTCGGGAGGCTGGGGGAATTCCCTGTAGTGGACTTCATGGTAAAGGAATCCAGATGCTTGTGTCAGAGTGCCAGCTGCCCCCTCATTTACTCTAGAGTACACACAGCCTTAGACCTGCTTCATTTCCTGCTCCAGTCTCACACTGGCCTGGTCTTGGCAGAGATACAGGTGATTTTCTTCCTAGTGCCTAGTGCAGTTCTGTGGTTTGGATCAGGTATGRGAATAACTGATAACACACTGATGCTTTAGTTTTTGCTAACATGAGTTTATACTGAGTAAGGACTTTTCAGCTTCTCATATCCTGCCAGCAATGAGACTGGGGGACACAAGGCAGCCAGGACAGCTGACCCCAGCTGACCAGAAGGATATTCCATGCTGTATGGCATCACACTCAGTGTTTAATTAGGGGGAAAGTTGGTTGGGAGCTGCTGCTCAGGAACTGGCTGGGCATCACTCAGTAGGTGGTGAGCAATTGCATTGTGCRTAATTTGTTTTGTATATTATGTTATTGTTATTATTGTTGTTGTTGTTGTTATTGTTATTTCCTTTGTTGTCCCATTGAACTATCTTTCAATCCAGAAGTCTTCTCACTYTCACTCTTCTGATTCTCTCCCACATCCCTCTGTGGCTGAGGAAGAGTGAGAGAGAGCCTATGTACCATTGGAGATTAAACCATGATAGACATTATATCTCARTTAGAAACAGTCCAAAAGGAAGGAGGAAAGCCAACTCACACACAGTATTTGTGAGAAAGATCCAGTTACTGTCAGGCGACTCTTAGACCAAAGATTCCCTGGGTTTTTTTTTTGGTTTTTTTTGTTTTTTTAAGGTGTCAGGGAGGGGTAAAAGGGACAAAGAAACAGCTGATTAGTTTATGTTGGTGAAACAACTTTAGCAAAGTTGGAAAGAAATGCTGTACCTCTAAAAGTTGCCTAAAAGTTCACTACTGATGATTTAACTTTCCACAATTGCTCTTTTTCCAGTATTTCTGGTTCTGTGCTCTCTTGCCTCCAAATCCAATCATCCTGTAATGTAAAGCCCCTCTGTGATCAAGACTTTGTCTTGTCCTATGGAGAAGAAGTGGCAATCTCCAGAGTACTACATCTCCCAAAAGAGCTAGTGTATGCATGCAAATAAGTACTTATGTTGGTTCTGGTTTTTTGAGGACATTCACCAATATCTCCCAAAAAAAAAAAAAAAAAGGGAGAAAAAATATTTGGTGCCATTCATCCACTTGAGATTTCTCTTTTTGAAGGGATTACAAAACCTTCTAATCTATAAGAGGTGATATCTTTTTTCTTTCACTGACACCTCATGAAGAGATCCACTCTTGCTTCCTGTCTGATCTCCAGGATGGCAAATCTGACTCCTCTTTGCCTTGAGGTCAGGGCAGCRTTTTCTGAGGGACATGGATTGTTGAGATGGCTGGGTCAGGTCTTGACTGGACCCAGTTCAAAGCTCTTCTGTTCCTCAGAACATCTTCCTGAGGCAATATCTGTGCTGGCAATTCGCTATGGTCCCTGCTTGCTTCGTTATGGATCTCTCATGCTCTGTCTCCCTTCACACGTGCTCCTTGGCCCTAGGGTGGGTAGCTGGAGCTCCASTTGCTGGACAAACCCATGGTGAGCTCATGAAAGCTCACAGTGTGAGATCTCCTCCTTGGATCACGTAGTGGAAACTGTTCCTCCACACTGCAAAAGGATTTCTCCAAGTCACCACTGTTCTGAGGAGTCCTGAGAGTGTGGAAACTGTTTAACTGTGTGGTGAAAGAAGACAATTCCTTCCCTGTGCCAGTCCCTCATCCATGCAATGATCCCTTAGATGACATCACTCTATAAGATATTTCTAACACAGTGAAATGTGTGCTTTTCCAGCTGTAATTCAAATTATCAGTTTATCATACATGGCATTACTCTACTCATTAAAGTCAATTAGATCATTGCTATAAATCCAAAGCTTGACTATTTGTTTTCTACTGCTCCTGTTTTGCTTTTCAGGGCAGTCCTGCTGGTTTGGTACCACTATGGCTGTGTATTTCTGTCCCTCATGTGAATAATAAATATGATATTTGCTGTCAGGGCTGTATTCAGGCCTTTAAGCTCTTGCAAAATCATTTGYAAAGTCTTGAGAGCTCCCAGCAACTGAGCTTGGGTCTGGAAGCAATAGTGTTACCCACGTTTTCCCCATATCCAGGTTTCTGCAGACCTCTGGAACAACCCCACAGAATTAACCACAAAGCTACTTTGAAGTAATTTCCTTTAGAACATTAAATATGAAATCAAGACTGGAAAGGGAAATCTTGGAACATTTGTAAGAGCCTTGTAAGCAATRGAAATAGAAGCTTAAAACATACATGAGGTGTTTCATTCCAATTTCTAGCTGGTTAAGTGATTGCTCAGCTTTATCTRCTGCAAGCCAACTGTCAACCTGCAGACAGATTATTGAAGGCAGCTCAAATAACCCAGTTTCACTCAAATAACCCAGATGTCATCTATTTGCCAAAGTGGTAAAACGGATCAGAATAATTTTGACTGCTCTCAGTGGTTGTATTCAGTTTACATTTAGCTGTTTTCAGGTCATATMTTTATGGACATCCAGTTTCACTTATCTATTTGATATTAGAACAGGGGAAACCCCCAGTTCAGCCAGCATGTGCTTTCACTCGCACACAGGAGGCAGAACTGATGCCTTGCAGCTGACCAAGATTGCAGAACTCATTTCAAGTAACAAGGGCACAGATGATTCTTGGAAACCCTTTTTAGATAAGTACATGGTTCCTTTTATTCATCTTCAAAACACTATACCAAAAAAGACATTGGATAAAATTGCCTTTACACCATGACTAAGTATATCCATTTCTGGCAAAGGGAGGTCTACACCCAGTCTGTCTTTTCTTTTTTTTATTAAAGCAGTCCTTAACTTTTTGGGAAAGATTAACTGACCCCATTCCCCATTCTTTGCCCCCACATGTACTTTGCTTACAGGTATCTCCAACTTGTCACATCTACAGGCACCTCCAGGTGTTCTATCAGACATGTTAGTATTGCTGCTAAGGATTGCAAACTGCACTTCCCTACAACYCTGACACTGGGGATGGACCCATGCCCTCCATTTAGTCAATTTAAGCCACTCTGGGCTTTCACCTTTCCAAACAGCACACAATCTCCAGGAGAYCACAGTTAGAGAAACACTCAGCTGGAGAGAAGGCTGAGGAAGAAATTGGAGGTAGTGCTCCACCACAGGTGTCCAAATCACACTGAAAAGACAAGGTAAGCTCACTGGGGARGAAATGGCAGAAAAAAAGGTTCCCACATTTCTAACATAAGTCTTCCAAAGTGTATAGCATCTGTGTATCATGAAGGTGATATTTGAATTTGGTTTTTTTTGCTTTTTAAAGTATCACTTGATTAGTTCTCATGGTAAGTCAACCCCTGCAATTYCTGTCTGCCAGGACACACTGCTGCAATACACTGTTAAAATAGTTAGGAAAGTAGTGACATCCATATGGATGTTACTGGTTAATAAGGCTAGTGTGGCTTTTAGAAACACACTTGAAATAACTGTTTGGCTGTTAATTATCCTCTGATTTTCACAAGGCAATATTTATGAGCATTGTTTAGGTTGTCTATAGGATGCGTGAGTCTTTCCTATCCCAGCAGCTTTATTATCTGTAAAACTGAGGTGGTGTAAAAAACTCATTGTTGCTTCTAAAAAGCTTTGCATTTAAGAACAGTTAATTTTTGCCAAACTGGCTGACATGTGAGATATCTGATGAAAATTATGTTGTTTCAGGAACAGTATTGGTRGCTCAGCTAATGGCACTGTGTCATCAGAGTCCCTAAGGAATTGGTCCCAAGATGTSACTAGGGAGACTGTGCTTTTTTGACAGCAGTGGCCATTTGTGGCTGTTAAAGAATCCAAAACATCTTGGAAGAAAATGGTCATGCTGCCTTCTTTTGTTGCTTTGGTTTTGGTTTTTTGCTGTTGTTGGTATTTTTGTAGCTGTTCTTTCTAGCACTCCAGCAGTGCAGGGCAAATGATGTGAAGCATTGAACATCCTTACTCCCAGCATCAGTTTGCACTACACATGCCCAAACAACAAAGTCTTTCCAGGAAAGGTGCAGTTAGAGGACTAAGCCCTGCAAATGCAGACTGTGTTGTCAAACTGCATGCACTGCATTTTAGATCCATTCAACCTTCCCCAAAGGAATAGCTACACTTAACATCCCTTGGGGTTGAGACATTTTAGCTGTATTAACAGACACCATCCAAACACCAAACAGATCTTGTTGGATAGTATAAAAGCACATAAAACGTCTATTTTTCTTCCACTTTAATGCATATAGAAGATAAATGGTTGAGAATAAAGTATTGTAGTTCTGAGTTCATTAGCTTCTATTCAACACAGGCAAGAAATCTCTCAAAGTTATTACTAAATGATCATAGTTCTGTGTTGTCAGTGTGATCCCTGCAGGATGTGTCCATCTCAGAGAAAATGCCCATGCAGGWGCACTGGCTGCCTCAGCAGAGAGGTCAGGGATTGAATGGGTGATGGAGTCTTCAGTATCTACACATCTCTGAAGGTAAACCCAGGGGGGGGTCACATTAATGAAAATGTTGCTGTATGTATCTTACTGCTGAATAAAAGCACTTTTTTCAGATGTTGTCAGTCTGCAGCCTGACAGAGATTTAAAATTCACATAATCTCTCTTTAAATAAAAAGTGCATGTGTGAGTAGATTTTGAACTCCATTGTACCTTGCAATGAAATTTTATTTTTTAGAACTGAAAAGCAGGCAGGTGGCTATGAATGTGTCTGAAGCTATTTCACCAGCCTRAAATATAAGTACTGTTGGAAAACATTTAGGAAAATAGAACATCTTAGTAGGAGATGCAGCAACTTTTCATGAATTTATTTTAGTTTGCATCAGTATTCTGAGCTACAGGGATTATTAGTAGAGAAACTCTCATTGGGAGAGGGGATTGATGGTGTTGAGGCAGCAGCCCTGTGAGTTGACAGGGATGCTAATATAGCCACGGCACAAGTTTAGAGAGCAGATCAGAGCAGCTGGGTGGGCTGATAGAGAGGATCAGGGCAGCCCAGAGGAGCAGTAAGAGGATCCAAATAAGTGGATTAGTAGCATACCAAAGCACACATTACTTTTAGTTTTCAAACTCCCATTGATTTTACTGCAAGTGCATTTACTAATGTGTGGCAGGAGAAATGGAAGAGGATCAAGGCAGAATCGAGACATGGAGAGCAAGTCCCTGTGGCAAGCTGGAAACGGAGAGAGGCCGGGCTGGGGAGCACAGCACAGCATCCCCACATCAGGCTCAGTCAGGACTTAGAGGAGCATGGCTGCTGCCTGGGCTTCACCCCACAGCCTCAAGGAGCTGTCTAGTGGCGTTAAATGCTTTTGTTCCTGCAGCTGAGGGTGCATTTGTTTTCCATCCATAGCTCCAGCAATTGCACTCTTACATCTGCCTTCAGCTTCTGAGGCTGAAGCAAACTGACACAAAAATGGAGGAATGATTAGCAGCATGACCCTCTTGGAGCTTTCCCTAGCAGGGGCTTGCTGGGCTGCTGGACCCTGAGCTGAGCTTGCTGCAATTTGTGCCTGCAGCATCCATCAGAACTGGGAGTGCTGACTGCTGTGCTTGGGCTGGCATCACTGCCATTGACTCTGAGATGACCCAAAGCTCAAATGTGCCCTTTCTGAGGACACCAGCCTGGCTTCATTTCATCTCTTAGGCAGAGGTGGTAGTGATGCAAAGACACATCCAGCCTAAAACTTCTAAGCCCTATTACTCTTTATATATTTTTTTATATAGAAAAGTTCAAATTTCTAGGCAAAATAACAAGCCCAACTCATGTTGTCCTCAGCTGCCTTGAAAGACTTGAGTTGTAAGGCCAAAATTAGTTCAGCCCATGGTTTCTCCATGTTGCAGAGAAGCAGAGGATGTCCATGTGGACAGCTCTCTTTTACTCTCCCACAAMCTCTTTCATAAAAAAGAGCATTGTTGAGACCTTTTCTTCTTAATCCTTCAACCACATCTGTTGCTTAGACACCTTGTTCTCCTCTCCATTCCCAGAATTCAAATCCAAACACTGGTTTKTCCTAGGGATGACCTAATATCCAATTATCCCACAAGTATTGGATCAGAGTGGATGACCATCAAGCATTGACTCCTAGAACACAGTGCCCTTCCTTGCAACCTTAGTCCAAGCTGTACATAAATTCAAAAACGGGGGGAAAAGTCCAACCTTACAGTCAAAAGGAGGTTTGCATTCTGATATGGAAATGTTTAGAAGGTTTGCATTCTGATATGGAAATGTTCAGAGGGTTTGTGACTGCACACACAAAGAACATTTTGTACATAGATTCAGTTATATTCTTTATTGTTGAAACAGTTCTGGAATGTTATGGTCTCCCTGAGCTGGCAAACAGATGAAAACATTGGTCTGTCCTGGAATTTTTTCTTTAAAATTTATATGAGAAAGATTAACAAGCAGCAGGATGGACAAGAAGGCATTTCAAAACTGTGTTCCAAAAGAAAAAGAGAGTAAGAACAGAGACATGAAATGTCAATACTGTGACTCAAATGGTCAGGAAAAACTTAAGGAGGATTGGAAAACAAGTTAAACTGCACTCCTGACTTCAGAATTCTTCAGGGCATCCAGACACCTTCCTCTCTAATGAGTCCTTGGATATGCCAGCCTGAGAGCCTGCAGAAAGGGAAGGTTTGTAGTGAGACAGCAGAGCACARCGTGGCCTATTGTCAGCTTTGGGGCTAAGTACTGCCCACACATGTCATATGACCTCAAAACCACCACTGGAAACACTACTACAGTTTATAAAATCCTCAGTGCCATTCCTTATACATAACTAACCAAAATAGCTCACCTATTAACCTGTCACCTGTGCAGCTCCTGGTCTCCAGTTTACCTCTTCACCTTCCTCCTGCTCCCTTAACACCACATGGAACCTCGTCAGGCTCCAGGATGAGTGGTAATCATGGTGCTATTAATGTGAGAGTCAGCAGCCTCTTCTCACCTCACACAGCCTCMCATGAATTCCTTGACATTAGACTTTAAGCCTCAGATTGAATCACTGAGTTTATGAGACTTTCTCCACTATAATTTTTCCAACTGAAAAGCTGAAGTGGTTCTTAGCACACTTATTTAATTCTCCTCAGCTCTTGGGACTCTTTAGTCATGTTTGTCCTATACCATCCTACTTCTGAATAATAAAATATTATCATGAACTGGACACACCTGGAAACAAAAAGTCTGGGACATCCTGTGTGAAGAGCACTGCTGCTAATACTGAAATAATAGTAGATTAATTATATTTAATCAGTTAGGTCATGATCTGAAAAGAAAAAGTATTTTTCACACCAGAAAAGTGTTGAATGTTAGAARAGCTAGAATGGGG
Source organism: Cardinalis cardinalis (assembly GCA_014549065.1). Taxonomy (NCBI): domain Eukaryota; kingdom Metazoa; phylum Chordata; class Aves; order Passeriformes; family Cardinalidae; genus Cardinalis; species Cardinalis cardinalis. The sequence goes on from JACDOX010000064.1 coordinate 1,562,538, forward strand.
AGGGGATATTTTGAAAGTAACTTGAAGCATAATAAAATATTAACTAAGAAATAATCAGGGATGATCATACTGACTTGGGACATGTTACGAAACAAAGCCCTTATTTAGTTGGCCAATTTCATGGCATTTTGAAAAACACACTACTCAGTCAATGGCTTGAGGAAATACTTTGAAACTATTCATGAATAGATACAAAATGCTCAAATTTTTCATATTTTCACCAGAAAAAAAAAAGACCTATGGGTTCTTAATATGTAATAATAACAACATGATACCGAGACAGAAACTGAAATAAAAGATGAAGTTAAAAGCTGTTTGCCCCCCAGAGCCAGTGTGCACTTTATCCTAAGTCACTTGGCTGCCACAGTGATGCAGGCAGTGACTATCAAGGGTGACACAAGGCAGCCATTCTAGTGGGATAAAGAGGACTTTCATCTCTGCATTTCTCCAGCTGGAATCACGCAATGGTGGCCTGTGACAAACGAGCAGATGATCCCAGCCCAGTTTTAGGATCCCCACCCCAAAATGCCCAACAACAGACTCACAGCTCCCTGTACATGGGAGCCTTTGAGTTTGWGTAGTTTTTTCTCAGTCCCAGCTGAGAAGCTCCAACAGTGCAGGACAGAAAGCTGCTTCCAGCTACAGGATCCTCCTAYGTGTTGTATGGATAACTACAAGACTTTGACCTAAAGTCACCTTGTCCTAGTTTCTAATTCACTTTTATGCAGATGAGATGGCAGGACTGGGGCTGTGGTATCCACACTGGCTCGTACTTTCAGAAATGAAAGCTGCAAGATGTATTCATCTGAGYGACCACAATTCGGCTAGCTTGCAGGATCAGGCTTATTCTGCATGAAAAGGATGGATCTCTAACTCACAAAAAGGGAAATCAGAAATACCAGTGGAAAAGGGGATGTGCTAACTCTTGGAAAACRTTACTGGAAACTGCATTGCCCAGACCGAAATGTCATTTAAAGCCACGAGTGCCCCTCTAAGCAAAATATCAGCACAGGGAAGGAAGAACTAAAACCAGTAAGAGAGCAGCTGATAAAACATTGCCATCACRTTTTCATAAATTATTTCCCAAAATGTTTCACAAAATTGAGTAACAGGAAAACAGAAAGGATTTTTGTAGCACATTCCTTTGGCAAATGCAGGATAAAACTCATCATGTGAGCTGAACTGTAAATGAGGGCCTTATGCTTTATAAAAATTCTCCTATTGTCCCAGGAAGGATGAGAGTCAAACAGTTTCAGCATGTAAGTCCTGTAAATAAAGTTAGTTAGTTAGCAGACAGGAATCAGCAGACTGTTTGGGGAGAAAAAAAAAAAAAAAAAAAAAGAGAAAATACTCTTTTTGTAGGAAAAATTTAGGCAATTTAGGCACACTTCTGCTGTATTTCAGACCCGACTTCATTGCACTGTACCAGAGATTAATTGGACCCACAAAATCCAGCAAACAGCATATGACATCCATCTACCTTTGCTGCTTCAGCATCCTCCCAAAAATATATAATGCAGGATTTTAAATAGTACGTTAGCCCAGTTTCCTTTCATAAAGTCTTACAGAGAAGTTTAGGAAAATTCCAAAAGTAGCATACTGATTGCCTCTGGGATTTTCCACTTAGCAATTTAATAGAAAATTACACCCCTACCCAATCTGTGAGGTTTCCATAACCTCCCTCGTGAATTTAATTTTCCAGCATATAATAAATTTTACCATTAGGCATATTTTCTGATATTACTTCACCATTAAGGCTATTTCCCAATTTTTCTTTTCTGCACCACATATACCCTCTGCGTGGTGTCTGGATGGCACCTTGCACTGAGAATTCAGGTCTCATTATGTCCCTGCACAGAGTTAGGATACAAATCGCTACTGTTAGTATTCAATTTGCTTCCCTCCTGCTCATTTTATGTCATTATTCCAAGCGATAGGGTCGGTCAATATTACTGGAGCTAACGGGATTCTCCTGGGTACTCTGAGGAGACCAAGGCAAGATCTGCATTTGCATCTGTTCAAGTAGGCGTATGAAAGTATCACATAGTCTTCTCCTTGTCACAACACAGTCTGACTACATGTAAAACACAAGATGATGATCGGAGCTGTGTTTGCAGTTATCAGCAGTCATAACTGTAAACGCCTGGGTCCTTTCTCTACAGGCAACAGGCAAAAGCACTCTCGGCTGCAAAAAAAAAACACTCAACCCTCAGTGAATTTAGCACAGTGAGCAAACTGGAAGTGTGGCTGAAGGCGTCAAGTGGTGAATAAATCAAAGCACTAATTTCAGCTGTGTTTGGGCCAGCCGTATGGCTGCAGTGACCTCACGGTGACCGTCGGGAGGGCTGCCAGACGCCCTAAATCTCGCTTCTCTGGAGAGCCGAGACTCTCTTCCTCTTGCTAAGGCGATCCGGTTTTTGGCCGAGGGACTCCCCCCTTCCTCTTGCTAAGGCGATCCAGTGTTTGACCGAGGGACTCCCTTCCTCTCGCTAAGGCGATCCAGGTTTGGCAGAGCTCAGCCCAGCTGGCGGCTCGGCGCTCTTCTCCAGGCCTCGGTCCATGGCACCAGCGGACACATCGCTGCGATAATCCCTGTAAAACACGGCAACAAACAGGTGTTGCCATCAGTTCCTGAGGTTTACCCACTTCCGCACGCCAACTTCAACCCCCTCCCGGCCGGCCCTGGCCCGGTCCGGCTAAACACGAGGAGTTCCCCCCGCTGAGCCCCTGAGAGGAGCCGCGGGCAGCACCGCGGTGCCGAGCGGGCAGCGCCGGTGCCCGTGTGCGAGACGCGCGGCGGGAGGGGGACACAAAATGGCGCTGCCCCTCAGCCCCTCGCCCTCAGCCCGCGGCGGGGCCGAGTGGCGGCGGGCCGGCCCCGGGGTGGCGGCGGCTCCCGGCCGGCGGAACCGCCGCCTTCCTTCCCCCAGCAGGTGGCACCGGGGTCCCGGCGCCGGCGGCGAAGCCATTGCGGGCCGCCCTTCGCCGCCGGGCCGCGGCCGCGCAGCCGGCGGGGGGGAAGGCGGCGGCATCGCCCCCGTGGGGCTCCCCCCGCCGCACCCCGCTTTTCCTCAAAGTTCGGGGCGGGAGCGGGGGGGAGACCGGAGCCAACTTGTCCCGGATCCCTTTATTCGCCGCCGGAGCCGCCGTCTCTCCCAACCCCCGCGTGTATTGCTGATCGGAGGGACGGAGCTCGGTCCTGTGTCCGCCCCGCTCCTTCCTGCCCGCACCATGGAGTTCGCCCAGAGGAAGAGGAGCAGGAAATCCCAAAGCTTTAAACTGGTCAACGAAGGTAAGGCGGGGGCGGCCGGGCTTTGTTCGCTGGCCGGGGGCAGCCCCGACTTTTGCCCCGGGGGGAGCGGGGCGTTATGAAACGCCGGCGCCCCCGGGCCGCCGCTCCCTCCCGGCTCTGTTATTGAACTCCGCAATCCTCTGCCTGAACTCCCCGAAACCATTGCACGCCTATCTTTTTCTTTTTTTTTTTTAATTTCTTTCGCCCCCTTCCCGTTTCCTCTTTCTTTTTTTAATTATTTTTTTGCATGTGTGTTACATGTTGTTGCAAAACCACCGCCTCAAGCCTCCCCACCACCACCTCAGGTGGACGTGTTATTTTTTTCCAAGCAAAGAACCTTGCACAAAATAAAGTTGGATCGTGTTTAGTGGTGAATCCTGCTTGGGCGGGGGGGAGAAAAAAAATCGGGAAGCGAGCAAAAAATAATGACACTTGAGCAGCGACAGACCTCCTTAGTATTCAACTCTTGTGGATTTATTGTATTTGGGGTGGTTTTTTTCCTCTCCTCGTCTGTGTACATCCTTGTATTTCAAAGAAAAGCTGAATCGCAATCGCTTTATTAAAAATCCACGCAGGTAATTAATTGTACGTGGGCAGGGGAGAGCCGCTGGCGTGAAACTTGCTCACTCGGGGTGTGTTTGCTTTTGGAAAAGAGGATATTTTAAAAGGGATCGTGAGGGGAGAAATATTTGAATTCATGTCGGGCAAGAAGCACAGCTCTGTGTTTCAGTCTTCTTGTTGTTGTTTTCTTTAATTAAAGGGGAAAAAAGATAGAGCCGCTGGTAGGCATTTTCACAGGTGGACTTCCCAGCCCTAGGGATTTATTTTGGTTGGGGATTTATCCTTTCTCCGGCCGATGAGATGTTTTTGCCCTGATGGAATTGATTCGAGATCGTTTCTCCTTTTGTGTTCTCAAGTATTGGACGGGAATATCTCCATGAAACGCTGTGTGTGTCCTGCATGCCAAGTTCAAGGCAGGTGACTGCTTGGGTGTAATGTCACGCTGGTGAAAAGGGGGACACACACACGAGTGTCAAGACTTGCTGTCTGAGGAGTGCTCTGCAAAATTACGTTTGAAGCTAAGAAATTCAAAGATGGAAATAAACTCACTTGGTGGGAATAGTAAATAATGACKGCTGTATCGTAGTGGGGGAGTCTGGGGCATCACACATGGTCCCTGTTAAAACTAGAGGGGCAGGGACTTGCCAGACGTGTCTGAAATGCATTGGAGGTCTGTATCCATTAGCAAACATATCAAGGGTGTAATTTYACAGAAAATGGGTTTGCTTTGTGGTGTTTTGGTACTGAACATGCTCCCAACTTGGAGGCAGAGTTAGTGCATGACTGGGCTGGAGCATGGAGGGGGTGAAAGCAAAATGTGGAAAAACAAAACTGAAATTTTGCTTTTTTTCTTTCYGTCCTAATGGGCCTATAAAAAGAGTATTTGCCAGAAATAGGTTACTATTTTGCTAATCTCAGTTGCCACTTCCTACAGGTTTGGATACGCCTCAGTGTATGAGACAATCTATTTAACCTTATTTTAATAGGTAAATCCAGTTATGATGGTACATTATTAATAATATTTTATCTGTGGTCTCTTTTTGCATGTAGAGAATCAAATACAAAGCTACACTAAAAGCATATGCTAGAGAGAAAATTGTCTTTTTACTTTGAGAATGGAAGAGATAAAAATCAGGTTTTGTATGTGAGTCTGCACTCTCATACTCTTTTCTATCACAGTTGATTAGAAAGATAATTATGTGTAAATAGTTGTGTCTTGTAATTGGCCTTTGCCTCTTGCAGGAGTTATTCTGTAATGTCACAGTTTAGTGTTTACTGTTGTGAAATTGATACAGTTTTCCAGTGCCTGGACTGTGACATCCAAGGCAGAAAAGGAAACCGAAGAGAAAAGGCTATGCTGTATCTATTGTTGGTAACACACCATCTGCTATTGATGTGTGCCCATACAATGCTTATTCTGTCCCAAAAATTACTTTGAGCACCTTATCACAATGGTCAATAGTGACCAAATCAAGAGAAAGTCCATTGCTGTGCTAAACCACAGCCACCTCTGGGGTGAAATGTGGTGACTTTAAGGCAGCAGCTGCAGACCAGAAGAGTATTGTGACCAGCTGGATGTACAGGGAAGTGCTAGAGAAGAAACTGGGTGTAATCTGTATATCTAAGGGCCATGAGTCCATAAGTCATTTAAGTCCTGGTTTCCACTTACTTGCTTCCACAGATCTTGAATGTCCTTGGGAGGATGAAGGTGCAGAGTGTGGCAGGTAGACCCTGACTGGCTGTGGCCATCAGGTGCCCACCAAGCCGCTTCATCACACCCTCTGCTCAGTGGGACAGCTAGTGATCATGGAAGSCAGCATAAACCCTGCCAGTTTAGTCTCATAAAAAAGCTTTTACTTCCTCTGTGTTGTATCTCAGACTTCACCTTTACCCATTTCATTGGCWGGGCGTGCTCGGGAAGCAGAGGAATCCTTTGTGTAGCACCTCATCCCTGACCTCTCCAGTTCTGTGGTGTGGTTRTTTCCCCCTCATTTTCTTTCCAGGCCCTTCTCATTCTATAGATTTGCTGTGTTAGGCTCGATTTTAGTTTACATACTGGGTTGTTCCTCCTCTTGTGCCTTTGAGACAGTTGTGCTGTACAAATAAACACACCTAACAAAAAAGTGACTTCCAGGAGACTTTTCGAGTCCTGTGCCTGTTTGGTCAGAGGTGCAGGTGTGCTGCTTGTGGAAGGAGCTGCTTATGCTKCCCTCCACTTGCGTTACACCTTTTTAAGTGAATCCTCCCAAAGTCCCTTCCATGAGTTAGTCTCTGCCTCACTCTTTGTGAGGCAAGTAACCATAAAACCAGTTTAAGGAGGGAGTAGCTGAGAGCGCTGGGAACTGGGAGGGCATGGAAGGAGTGAGGTGGGGAGGTGGCTCTTTCAAGACACTGAGTATATTGTTCAGTCTTGAGCGATTTGCCGAAGGACAGAGTGTGTGCCAGTATCAGAGTCAGAAATAGCATCCAYGAGAGCTGCCTTGAGATACTTTTTTTTTTTTACTTGGACTTACTACTTCTCTCTGTGTAAACAAAGCTCTGGTTTTAGTGAACACCTGCCTGGTGTTACAACAGAGACYTTCACAGCAAAATATTCTTTTATTTAAAATAGAAACTTAGTGGTGATTTTTTTTTAAAAATATCTTGTAACATCTTTGTATAGGAGATGCCAGTGCTAATTCTTCAGGTTGTTACAGGCATTAATTTCTATAGGTGAATATCCTAAGGTGTCACTGATCCTCCTTTCTTCAGAATTGGGCGGCCAGTGACATCAGTATGAGTCAAGCCAGCTGAGCAATAGAGACCTGATGTACATTACTGATTCCTTACTGAGGTGAAGTTTGRAAGTTTGCCTTGGTCTCTGGGAAGGTAAAGTTTTCATTATAAATCTGCTTTCCTTCTGTAAAGCAAGAAGCCAGATAATTGGCATCTGGTGGGATAATTTGCTGTGAAAATGAACACAGTAATTTAGGGCAGGAGTAGCTATTCCCTAAAATCTGTGAAATATTTGAGCTGAGTCTCTCCAGTGTGAGCAAAGGTTTTTTAGGAGGTGCTGATACAGAGCACATTTTCTGTGGTTAATTTGATGTACATGAAATAAACTGCAGATATATTGATAAATTGTGTAGTAAAACTGTAGCAGWGTGTTCAGTGTTCATTTTTTCCAGATCACTTGAATTCTAATTTTTTTTATCGTTTTTCATTCCAGATTACCATCATGAGATATATAAGATCTCTGACTACAGCAATGATGTTAATGGGGAGACCAAAGAAACACAACCAGTTTTTTTAGGTATGTGCTTGTGTTGATTAATTTTCGAGCAACATTGCGTGGCCATTTGCAATTAGGGAGGAAAAAACCTCTGTGCAAGCACAGAAAGCGCCTGCCATTGTTTAATATGACGTTCTTTTCAAGACCCTTTTATTCTATGAATTGCCAATATATCCTTTATTAACACTGCTAAAAGTTGTAATTTCAGACATAAATGTTTATTAGTGTCTACACACAGTGCTAATTATCACTCACTCAGAGAGCCAGATGCTGACTCTGCAGTTTTGCAGCTCTGTGCTCACCCCATTTACATTGCATATTCCCTGGCATGCTTCACTGGCAATAGTTTGTGTAATTGGGGTATTACATCTTTGACATCTGGATAACAGAAATTCAATTTCCAGGAAGCTGCTATTTGTTTGGTTTTGCTTCTGCCTTGGGTGGGATAGAGGATTAATGTGCTGTCTTAATGTAATGTCCTTTCACCTCTGGAGCTTGCCTGCTAATCCTGGCATGGCAAAATTAAATTAAATCAACAGTTAAAAATGTGTTAAGAAAATACAGAAGTAATATAGCATCTGCAGCATGATATGTATTACAGCATATCAGTGAACCTTTACCTATCTTGTGTGCTTTTTATCCTCTATAACTCCTCAGCTGCAGAGTGCTTCTTCTTTTCCTGCTTCTATCCCCTTCCAGTTGCATCCAGGACCTCACCTGGATAAATCCCCTCTTGGCAAAATTTGGCAGGCTAAATTCAAAGAAGGAGGGGCCAGTTTTTTGAGCTATATAAAGCAAGCCTGTGAACACTGTTCAGGCTTTGGAGAAAGCAGATGCCTTTGCACCGAGAAACTTGGGAATGTCTGCCTCTCCTTCTCAGCACCAGGAGCCAAAACATTTTTGTGGGGTGATTTAAGGTTTCTGTAGCCTGTGAGTGTTGCCCCCTGGAGCCAGCGAGTAGCATTGAAATGTGGGAGTTGGCACCTGAAGTTACTCTGCATGCAAAATGCCTTTGTCTCCTAAATTCGTAGTGCCACATCCTCTTCTAGAGGTCAGAAGCAAATGAGAGAGAATAGGAGGGTGTGTTAAAACAGGGGTTGGAGCTGCCTTAAATTCCCTTCTCAGCTTTTCACCATTTGAGCAAGTATTTCTTCCCTACACCCATTTCCAAGGAGAAGCAAAGGCCGCTGCTGTGCTTTGTGTTTGGATTTCATGTTCTGGAAGCATTTTTGGTGAAGTCTGATAAACCTGATGGAATGAGCTCCACCACAGGTTTACTTTTTCTTCCAACTCTTAAGTCTTGAAAAGCTTCAGCAAGAATTAGGCATCAGCCAGGGTGCTCTAAGAATGTGCAGAAGTCTGTGCTTTGATATTTGTGCTGCGAGTCAGACCCACTGATCTTGATTTTGGCTTGGTTGTGTGGTCCTTAGATTTGTTTGGGTTTTTATTTTTTAGTAAGTCCAGCTTTTCATTGTGACTGAAAGTGTTCTGGCATTTAAGTGCCTCAAGTTCACCTATTTCAAAAGTCAGTCAGAATTTAACCTTTAAGAATGTGAATCCTATCAAGGATCTTCCTTAWCAGGTATAGTCAGGGTGTAATCACTGCTTCACTTGATTTCACTGCTTTATGCCAAAATTTATCTGTGAAGGATGTTTATTCTAACTTGGTGATTTAGAATCAAATTTGTTCTCCAGTTTAAGTGATCCATGGGATYGACAGTTGAAACCTCAGTGTGATGCAGCCTTCAGTATGGAATGGGTGCTATGATACAGCATTGAAACTATTACCTTTAGGGAAGGTAAAATGTTAGTGTCAGTCTATAAATGAGTGACGAATGGGATATGGAAATGCCTTTGTTGCACAGCTGAGCATGGTTAACTCAAAACTGCTGGTGAGAAGAGGGGAGCTGCTAGGGTAAACAAATAAATCAGAAGAATCCAGTTTGTTGAATGCACAGATAAAATAAGGATGAGCTGCCAAGAAAGACCTGATGAACCTAGATGGTCTTTTATGCACTAGCATAGATGGACACAATTGGAGAAAATTGGAGAAAGCTTCAATGCAATTAAAGGAACATGGTACTGGATATGTCCTCTGATGGCTGCAATGGTGTAGAGTCCAACTGCTGTCTGAATAGAGCTTGGGAAGTTTTTTCATGTAGTGCAGTGTTGGGAGTGGGGATGGGGTGGCTTGTCCTCTCCCCCAGTCCTTTGTTCTGATAAGATGATGAACAAGAAGTCACATCTTTCTAGATGAAGGACATGCTAACCACAGTCTTTACAAGAATCCAAGGGAATGTGGAATATCACTGCTGTATTTTGTGGATGAGGACTGGCATGTCTTTTGTTTTGAAGGAAAGGGCTTAGTTATCTGGTACCAGGACAGACTGCTCAGCCTGAGAAGGAGGAGGCAGCCCAAAGTGAAATGCTTAAACCTCAAACATGGGTGAAATTTAAAACAGACCTGACTTCCGTTTTTCCAGTAAAGTTATAGGGCTGCTAGCCCAGACTTGATATTACAAGCCCTTGAAGGGACTATGTACACCTCTGTCTTGTGGACAGTGATGATTAAACTTACACTGTCTATTAAAAAAAATCTTTTGCATACACCATATAGGTTTTTTTCAGTCTTAATATTTTTATTACCAACACAAAAAAGTGGAAATACAGTATACTTCCAGACTGAGTGTTTTTACAATGCTTTCAACTTGAAATTCAGGCTCTATGTTTGAAAGGTTAATGCAGAAAACTAATTATATTATCCTGGTAATCAAATGTGTGATGAGACATTTGTCTGTGTAATTAACAGTGAAGAACTTTTATAGTTTCATAAAATTGCATGCTAYGCACAGTGTGCTTGGAGCATTTGTTTTGAAGAGATGTCCAAAACAGAGATGTTTATGACTGATATAAAGTGGAACTGAAATGTACTGTAATGCAGGTGTCTGTGCATTTTACAGCATTTCACATTGTTGAAATGGAAGGCAGCAGATTAATAACTTCTCTGTGTCATGGTAAAAATAAATAATGTGTTCTTGGAGCAGGGGAGCAATGCATAAGTTACTCACTAATTTCAAGAATTTATTCTGTCCCAGAAATTATATCCTTTGCAATTTATTCACAGAGAAAAAGTTGACTTAACAAGTAACTTCAGAGACTTGTGTTACTGTTAATAGGATTATATCCCAAGTCTGGTTGTTGCAGTAGTGGCTTCTGTAATTAAGACTGCATAGAAGTTTATTTTATGTATCTGTGCTCTCTAATGATCTAACTTGGTAAAGTATTTCCCTTTGGGGCTAAAGCGTGGTCTTGGCCTGGGATATTTCCAAGAACTGGGGGAGGTTGGTGCGTATCTATTATTACTTTTTTAATTATATGACCCATTAATATATRCTTTTATTGAATAGTTGCTCACTTGTCCTTTCCCAAGTGATTTAGCTGGCACAGCATGGCATGAAAGTGTGTAACTTTGGGCTTCTGTAGCTTCTCCTGTTGGTGTTTTGAACCTCTTTCACCAGGCTCTTCCAAAGATTTACTTTGTGGTGAGAGTGGTGGTTGGGCCACCTGGTATGACCCAGTTTCCAGGGAAATAACCCCAAAAGCCTGAATGCTGTCAGGATCTGATCCTGGGTTTGATTCTGCAAATTTCTTTGCTTACATTAGTGTTTGTGGGGTTTTATAACTTTGTTTGTCTCATGATAGGCAGGGTTATCAAACSATGTGTTTCTGTGCTTGCTTTGTGAGTAAGAGGTGTGATTTGAGGGTGATCCAGTTTTCCTGCATGTCTAATTCTAGTGCTTTGTRTGGTGACATGAACATAAGGAAAGTGCTTTGAGGTGATGTTTTAGAGCATYGCTAAGATCCCTCAACTCAGACAGCTTCAATGTCCCCACATGTTAATTTAGCAGAGTCAAATTCTCCAGCTTGTAACTCATGCTGCTTGTGTGACCCCCCTGACACTGTTCATGACCACTGCCCTCCCTGCTGACTTGAGGTTTAGGTTTTTAATTTGCCAAAGATGTTGTTGCCTAAGTGTAAAATCTTGTATGCTGGCAAAGATCTGGGATCACTTTTTTGGGAAATGTGTGCTTACCCCATCAGTTTAGTTCACGGATGCCCGATTCCAGTTATGCACAAAGTCACAGTAAGATTCCACGTGATTTAGGAGACCTTTGCTCTGATAAGGATTCATGCACATGGATCCTCTATTTTCCCCATGCTGACCTCTGCAACTTTCTGTTTCAGGACAACTTGTGGTAGAAGATGACCCAAAAATACCTAGATTWTTGAAAATTAGGATTTGATGTGGGTATAGTTCTTGCTGGGAAGGGATGCTGAGCTTCCTTCTAGGATAACTGTCTCTGAAGGAAATACCTGAGCACCGTGCAGCATTCCAAGAGGTGTTTTGGCGAGTTCAGCCTGGTTGAGCAGTGGAGATGTGTGCCCTGTGTGCACATGCTTCCTGGTTCCTTGAGCTGAATCAGCCCTTTACAGTCTTCAAACACAGCAGGCGAGTTTTGCTGGCCCCTTTCCAGAGAGGGCAGCATTCAAATGGCATCTAATAAATTGCAGTTTAATATGCTTAATTATATAACCCTTTGCACTTACTTATTATTTTTTTGTTGAGCTTTCACACCATATGCTTCAACTTCCACTTTTTCTCACCTCTGAAGCCTTGTTTCCATACAAACCAGGCTCCTGTTGTCAGCTCACATGTGTTTGTCTGGCTGTCTGTTGCTGCCATTCCTACCCTCGCAGCAGCTCCACCAATTTCGGCCTAGTTGGACACAAACTGAGATAAAAGTAACTTCAGTAAGCAGCCTGATCCAGGAAAAATCCCTACTGGTATGTTCAACAAAGGAAAAAATTCCATAGGTGTTTTGTCTGTCCAAAATTAAACTATAATTAATACAAAAATTGTATTTTCAAAGTCAACTCATAAATATTTCCCAAAATATATGAGAAACATAAATGTTAAAAATAAAGGAAGGAATTGCAAAATACTGGACAAAGAGAACATGATGGTTATTTGGTTTTGTGAGTCAAAGGAAGGAAATTTATTTGTCCAGCTTTAATGCTGTTCACCCATTTATACACTTTAAAACACACACATTAATACAGACATGGTTGCCCCTTCTGTGGTACTAGGATAAAATTAATGCTTGAACATATCAATATGGTCACATACAATTTTATAATTGTTTGCAGTGCTATTATAATATTTGATGAACTGTTCAGGAAAAGTATAACAAGGTGTTGGTAGGCAGTGTGATATATTAAATTTAATAAACATAGTAGTGAAAAGATGGACAGGCATATAGGAGTGAAGAGTGTAATAAATAAATTATCATTAGTATGTTGTTAACTGGAGTTGTTTACAGGCCTGTTGCTTCAGGCAGCTGCACACTTAGCACATGGGTGCTACTGCAGCCTGGAACAGTTTTCTGGTTTCCATTTGTTCCTTTGTAATTTTAAACATTCTTGTATCTTTTGAAGGAGGAAGTTTTTATGCCCTGTACACTTTCAGTAAGGAAATAGATTGAAATTAATTTTGAGGAAATTACTGTTTATGTTGTGTAGCATTTATTAAAGGGCTTTGTTTTGGGGTTTTTTTGTTGTTGTTTTTATAAGATTACAGTCACATCACGTAGGAAAAAGAATAGGTTGTTTGTAAGGGGTCAGCATGGAAACAACTGCAACAGTAGTTATTAAAAATTGTTACTATGTTTTTGTTATGACAATTGACATCTCTATATACAAGTTCCTAAATAGGGCTCTAGCTTGTCATGGTTCTATTTGAATAGCATTTTGTAARTGTTTTAGTGTTTTGCAAGTAACTTCAGTGGTTTCAGATAAAACCTAGAGATTTACATGGGGTATCCAAATGGCAAATCCTGCAGGTAGCCTTTGGAGGCATCCCCATCTCCTTGGAAATGGTGAGGAGCTCTGGTACGTGTACAGAGAGAGGCTGAAGTATGCACCACTCTTCTCAGGCCTCAGCATCTATCTTAGAAAGCTTTGCACAAATAGATAATGCAGATTTCYATGTAATAAACTATTTTTTTCCAGTGCTTTATTCTATTTAGCATTTAAAAGAGGGCTGGCTCTTCCATAGGACATACTAATTTGAATTGTTGTGTTTTCTCTGTGCCCCATCTATTTTTTTTTTCATTTTTAAATTACATGGTTATTATCTGTGAAAATTATCAGCAGTGGAATAACTGATAACAAAACATTGTCCTTGGGCTCTAGAGCTAATAGCCAAATGAGATAACCAGGGAGCAAGAAGTTAAATCTGTTACTGGTGTTGCACCTCTCTGCAGATTCAGATGGTGTAACATCATCTGCTCTCCACTCCTGTGGGGAGGATGTTGCTGTTGCTGGTCAGCTACAAACTAAAAGCTGGAAAAAGGCATGATTGGGAAAGGAGAGATGTAAACTTGCACTGAAGACTAAGTCAGGCTTATAGCCTGTAGGATTTTAATGAGCTTTCTTGCAAAAGGGAAGACATATTTTAAAAACAAAACAAAAAACAAACAGAAGAATCCCTGAAAAAACTCTGAAAATCYAAACCCCAACAAACAAGCTTACAAAGGGTGAATCTCCCTGTAAGGATCTACCTAATCAAAAAGATCAGTKTATGTAGGGTGCAAGTTCAGGGTTTATTGTAACATAAACGTAGTGGTTTTTTTCTGTCTGGAGTTAAGTATGCTCATGTCACTGTATAGAAAGACTTCTATATAAAGGAACAAGGGAACAGAATCAAGGCTGAATAAGCTCAATTAACATTAATATTTTATGTAATTGGGGAACGGAAATTTAATCTTTCTAACAACATGTCACCCGACCAGACACGTAGCACAGTCCCTGCACCCAGCAGGAGGAGGTGGGTGGGTGGGAAGCTGTTTTGGTACTCACACACATTTTGCMATTGAGCACAAATCCAAATTGCCAACTTAAAGCTCCCAGGGCAATGTTAAATGGCATGACAGGAAGGGATTGCTGCAGGCTGTGGTGTGGTGGGAACATTTGGAGCTGCGATAGGGGCAGGTACAGCTGTGTACAGGAGAAGGGCAGCGTGCAGTGTAGGGCTGTGAGTATCTCAGTAATTGGAGTCCAGTGCTACTCTGCAGCCTTTCAAGGTTGGGAACTGCAAACAGTCTACCCCTGGCGTGGCTGGGGCCAAAATTGTCATTTTAAAGGAATTGGTGCTGTTACTGTTAATGAAATCACACCCGCACACAGAAAYCTGCAGGCAAACCAACAAAATAAATAAATACAGTGCAGAACTTCCTTGCAGAGGGTTTTTCTCACTGTATTAGCTGGAGTGGAAATGGTGCTGAAGTGTTGCTGTACGGGGCTGGCAAATATTTTTCTAAGTTTGGACTCGAAGCTTTCTTGCAAGCCGCCCACTCTCCTCGCTGGATCGGGGTGGGCTGGAGCCAGCTGGCAGCAGCCCAGGGAACCGGTGCACCAGGTCAAGCAGGAGATGCTGGGATCCTGCAGAGGTTGGAGCACATTGTTCAGCCCTTCTGCTCATTCTCCTCCTAGAACAAAACCTCCCTCTTTTGGGTGTTCAGCACACGGGGCTTGCAGCAGTCCCAGCCACACTGAGCTCGGCCTGTGTTGGGGAGGGGTTTGCTGCTCTTTTAGCTGTCTGTTTTAGCTGCTACCTAAACGTGCACCTAAGTTTAGGCAACTGAATGGTGCTAYTGAGTTGATAAAATTGTTCACATGCCTGGAGTTCAGCACACTTTCAAGTACCTTGTTGAACCAGAGACGGCACACCTTACATCTTGGGTTTTTGGAGAGTAGGTTTTTTTTTCTTCTAAAGTTTCTTTTGTACAGTTGCTTTTCCAAAAATAGGCTTATTTAGGGAAGCGGGAATATAAATTGAATAGAGGATACCAGGCATTATTGTATTAATTATTCTATAAAGGAAGGTTGATTCATCAGTTTCTAGATCTTACTTATGACATTTGCTTAGGGTATTTGATTTTTYTATTACCAGCAAGAAAACCAGAAGCTTCTTTCTTCAGAAAGGGCAATGAACACTTCCTTATTACTCATGAAATGCAGTGTGTGCTTTAACAAGCAAAACAGGCTACTATCTGCCCAAAACACATCTATTCATTGTGCAATCAGCAGTTTCATATGTAAAATTAATACTTAAAAGGTGCCAGGCATATTAMGTATGCAAGTTTTATTATTTAAATGCCCTGAATTTATTTGGAACAGTCACATTTTTCTGGTATATATTTTCATTTTCTTTTTAGAATCTRCGTTTTTAAGACATCCAGCAATTCAGCTATCTGCAGTTACACACATATTAGCTACTGTTCAATTTATTCCTGTATAATCCAGTATTACGAAATTCTGTGGAATAAGGAATTAATTCTGTTCATTAAAATCTATAGACACAGTGCTGTTCTGCATGTGTGTGGTGTGGTGCTTCTGTGTTGTTTTTTTTTTTTTTTTTTTGTAGGATCTATCCTTGAGCATACATAAAGGGTCTGATCCTTTGGGCTTTACTCAGGGAAAATATCCACTGATGTCAATGCCTGAATAGGATCAGGCTGTTAAAAGGACAGTTTATTTGAAATTGCTGTGGCTGTTATTATTTCCTTCTGGCAAAAAAGTAATCTTACTCATCAAAGCCTTAGAAACAACATCAAGAAAGCCAAGTTCAGCAGGTCTTTCAGGCAGGAGAGTTGTCAGCCATGGCTGTGTGAAGGCATAGCCTGGKACATCCCAACAACCATTCAACCATCCCTTTTCTTTCTCGTTGTTATTTATTTATTTATTTGCTCCAACTCTTATTGGCATCTAAAACCACTAATTGCTACCCATTACTGTTTTTGCTAATTTCCAGTGATAACTGTGGCTCTGTTTTCATTAGGAGATGAAAGCCGGGAAATTAAAAAACAAATTACAGGGATGAGAAGATTACTGAATGACAGCACTGGAAGAATCTATCAACGAGTTGGCAAAGAAGGAGAAAAACTGAAGGAGGAGCCCCAAGATTTAGACTTAGCCTGGGCCCAGCGCCTGAACCCCCCTGTGGAGTCCCAGGCGAGCCTTCATCCGTCCCAGAGCGGAGCATGGAATGAGCTGTCACCCCAAGCCAGCCATCTGTCAGGGCAATATGGAACCCGGTCCAAAACATTCCAAAATCAGGCTCGAACTGTGGCATCCAATGGTATGACCTGTTAGACACTCAGAATGGTGCCTTTTTTTTCCCCCCTCTCCTTGTTCTCTACTATCTGCCTTTGTTGTGATGATATATTGTAGCACTGCACTGAAAGCAGTTATAGTTCAGAGTCTACAAAATGAGCACATAGTTATCACTTCAAAAAGGTGTGAAAGTGGGCTCTGTACCTTCTGCTACCATCTGTCTTAGCTTTTAAAATGGTGATAGGATAGAATTACTCAATGCCTTTACAAGCTTAATTTCTATACAGTACTTACTAAAACAGCTTTTGTCATTGTTATTAAATTCATGGCTAATTAAATGTCAACCTCTACCACTCCTCTTTGCTGTGAGTAATGTAGCACTGTTGTGACACCACTTGTGGAGCAGGATTCTACTGCCTTTCATAAAGGGATGGCATCAGCCTTATGACAGGACACTGAACTGMAGGTACAAAATTCCATCACAACCTYAGGSTTTTATTCCAATGAGACTATTGGAGAAAAGAGATGATGGAGTCTACCTGTGAACAGCATGTTCTAGAGTGTGGCCAATCCAGTACTGGCAGAGAATTCTGCCCTGAAGTAGATGGCAGTGTGCCTTTAAAATGCCTTTTTTCTTATTAAGTCCCAGAGAATGGAAGTTTTGCTGCCAGATTAAAAAACTCTGCTGTCAAAATCTCACCATAACAATCTACTAAATATGGAAGGACCCAAAATTCATCACACATCTCCTTCTTTGTCCTCAGAGGCCCTGGGCACTGGCAGGGACAGTTCTCTGCATGCACAGAAGTGCCCAAGCCTGCATAGATTAGGTGCCTTGTTCCCAAATCCAAAAAGTAGGTGGAGCAGCAYCTCTATCCCCTCAGGGGCCTGATTCAGCATGTGAGCTAAAATGCGTTGACAGGATTTGGCCCTATATGCAAGAAAATGTCAGCTTTGATTTTTTGTATKTAGAGGAAGGATTCAGTTGACTTATGATCTCTTACAGGTTTGAAGTGGTCAATGGGACRTGGAAGGGTCAGGTTGAGCAACCTCCTGGGCTGGACAGGAGAAATGTCCAGGCTGCCAGCCCTTGGGGGAGCAGCCCAGGAGGCACCTCCCTCTGCAGCTGTCCTGCTGCTGAAAGGAATGCAATCTTTTGGGTTATTACATAAARGAGGGTGTGGGCCTCTCCTCTGGCCGCCTTTGAAAAGACAATCTGTGTAGCAGTTGGGTTTGAGGTGTCTGCCTCTGATGGGCTGTTGTGATCCTGACTCCTGCTTGGGCTCCAAACCCTGGTCTCTAGGGAAGAAAAACTTTTGATGCATTTCTGAGCCCTGAAACTGCTCCTCACCCAGTACACAGCTCTTCTGRGCATTTTAACAGCCTGATTCTTCCCCAATTCTTGTATTGAGAGCCTGAGCATCAAAYTCAGTATTTTAGATATTATTCAGAGGGTGGACAAAGTTCTTAAAAGCTGGGTGTAGAAATGCTGAACAATACTTTAAGGGAGAATTTACTCCTTGGTACTTAGCGTGGTGTTTAAGTTACCAGAACAAAACTGCCAGACATAATGTTATTAGCTGGKGCTGTCAGGCTTAGGTCATCACTGGGAAATGTTCAGGCGTCTGTAGTAGGTGATCTGAGTCCAGAAACTCTTTCTGTCCACTGTGGATAGATACTCTGTAAAAAATGAAGATATATGTTGTAGGCCACCTGAATTGCTCAGAGTTGAATGTAATAGACACATCAAGTCCATCTCAGTGGTGCACTTATCTACTCACTGGGTAAGGTGGTTCAAGGAGAGGCTGGAATAAATGTTTAATAGGTGCTGGTGTGGAAAACATTTCACAAGAAAGTTATTGACAGTGGTGCCTGGAGAGGGTACCTAGAGCAGAGGCTAGACAGAGTAAGAGAAATAAAGTAGGTTTTTTATTAAAAAGGCCTTCAAAGGATACATCTTGGGCAGTCCAAGAGCCTGGCTGAGGCTACACCCAAAATGGATGACACCCAAATGGGTCGTGAGTTTTTCACACTTTTATAAGTTTGGTCCATTTACATATTGGGGTTAATTGTCCAATCACAGCTTCAGGTAATGAAGTCACATTCTCCTAGTTTTGCTCCCCCCAATTTGCTTTTGTTCATACTTTTTGGGGCCTGGAGCTGTGAGGGCTAGAAAAGGATTTTTTTTTTTTGTCTCACTAAACTGTGAAGAGAACTTGCTAACTCTCTATACGAATTTCAGAGTTATATACTAATGCAGGACAGAATCTGAAAAATGTAAGAGCTAAAACATAAGGCATCAACAAAAATAAAAGGAACAGGGCAAGCCTCGACATTGCTGCAAAAGAGGGAAGAGTAGGAACATACTTGAAAACCAAAGGGATTTATTCCAAACCAGACTTAAGGTGATGGTTCCACAAGTCAGGGTGTCAGGTAGACATCTGTGGCCCGCTGTATTTAGTGGAAGCCACCTAGGACTATAATGAGCACTATGTCTGTCCTATTATAGACAGTAAACTCACTTGAGTTTAATTTCTTTTGTTCTGTACCAAATCCAGCAGTGATGCAGCAGCTGAATTAYTTTTGGGTTGCATCAAGATCATTTTCTCTGGGTAGTTCTTGCATGCTTTTCCAGTATAAACTGGTATCAATGTTAGTTACAGTGAGTGAATTCCCTCTCAGCAGATCCAGCTGGAAGAAAACACTGTCCTGGGCTACTTGCTGCTCACGTGGGGGAAGCAGCTCCTRTACTTGTGTCATCTCCTTCTCTCACTCAGGCAGGTATCAAATTTGCCTGCTGGCCAGCTTCCAGAAGAGAGGGAGATGACTCTTTAAAGACTCCTTCATAAAAATAAAAAGTCTGATCTCCTTTTAAAATTAAAAATTGATTTATAACAGCTGAAAAGGGTTGCTTTTGTCCTCTAAAAATGATAAAGATAGTGCTTAGAACAATGACTGAGAACACTCTACTAGATATTTCTTACAACACAATAACTGATCAGAGGAGGGAGGATAGAAAGAAAATAAAAAACCCTCATGAATATGTAAGGAGTCAGTAGAACTCTGCTTTGATTTAAAATATTGGTGGTCTCTTTTCCCATTCCCAGTACCTATGGTAGATTTACATGGGTAATTTCTATCAATGCTAATGGGGATTATAAAGTAAATCCCCTATGCTTCAATGGGAAAATAGACCCTGTGGTTTTCCATCAGGAGCGTGTGTGCCTGTGTGTTTTCATTAGGAACATGTTATATTGTAACAGGAAAGATGCACAGGTATTTACTGATACAATTTGTTCAAGTTTTCATGTGCAATTCACCATGATGTAGAGCCTTGGTTAAGAAGGAAAAACCACCAACCCTTTTTCCCCCCAGAGTCTTTCAGATATCATTTCCGGAAGAAAACACTTCCAGAAGCCCTCTAATATATTGAATTCTGATCAAGAGAAAGGACAGGCTTCATCCCAAGGATCTTTTAGTCTAAAACAACTGAGAAAGGACTGAGGGAAGGATGGTCTTACTTTGTATTTGTCTGTTAATAAAACTCTTCTAAATTCTGGGGCTCCCATTTCTGGGGTACYTGCTTGTCTTACTGAAAGGTAGAGTTATGCTGGTGCTATTAAGTTATAAGTTGTCTTGAAATTCATCTACTTAAAAGTCTACTTAAAACATGTAGGTGTATTGGTGGAGCCAAGTKGAGGGATTCTGATTAATCTGCTGTAAAGCTAAAGATAACATTTTTTTTWAATCTCTGTCCCTGTAACAATGGGCTAAACACTTTATGGACCATTGAAAAGGTAAAATCTCATCCATGCCCCAAGGAACTTCCAATGAATAGACTGTGTACAAAGGAAGGGTGAGATCAAACTAGGCAGAGTCCTGCTGAGTCAGAAACCTTTTTGTTTCATTTTGAGATTCTCAGCCTGTTTTCCAAATAACTTCTTAGTATAAAAATTGTTTTATTTGCAGCTGAAACCTTTGAGAGATTAAGCTAGTAGTTCTATTGCATTTGCATTTGCTAGATTTGCAGGGATTTTGTTAACTACTCCATTTATCTTRATACAGTTTTAAGAGATTTTATCCATGTATGATATTTTAAAAAACCAAAATTTGTAATTGCAGTAGTGTGGAGCAACTAAATATCTGAGGAAAAGAGGAGTGTGACCCCCAGAAGATGTCAGCTGTCTTTAAGGGATGCATTAGTTTAGCTTTACAAGCAGCTCACCTTTGGAGTGTGACCATGAGTTTGCTCAAGTCTGATAGATGTTGCTTCAGGTCTGAGGGACTGTATGGAAGGAGGTAGAGAAAAAGTGCCTGGTGGTGGCCAAATTTTCACTTATTTCAAATRAGGATTAAAGTCAAGGGATCTGTGTGGGTCTGACATCAGGGATATCTGATGAAAGAACACAAYCCAAACCTGAAAAGGTATTAATAACCTGGTTTGGCTTCAGAGGAAAGCAGAAGTAATAAKGAAAAATGGGAAGATTTATAAGTGGAGATTAAATGAATTGCTTCTGTTCACTTTAGCTAGGTAGTGATTAAAGGGCACCTGGTGTCAGGCTACAGAAGAAAAAGGGAAATACACTGGCTGAAGTCCACATGTGACACCAGGTGAGGTTATTTTGTTAGGTGCATTTGCACCTATCTTCATGAAATGATCATCCCTCCTCCTGCAGTCTTGAGCAGTAAAATAGCCATCAGTTTGAATGACTGTAAGGACATTTGGAAAGGAARGGAAGTGCATCCCATCTAGCCTCAGCTTCAACCAGATACTGTTAGGTGTTCTGTTGAATTTTGAAATTTTTATTTGCAGTTAGGGATAGCTGTCTAGGGATACAGCTGTCTTAAGCTAAAGTGCAGGATACAGCTATCCTGCAAAGTTTGAAATCCCTCAGCTGTTACAGCCTGTTTTAATTCAGAACAAAAAATGCAAAATTTCTGGAAAGTAAARCAGAACTAAAGCACTGCTGAGGGCCTAGAACTAGAACTATGTGAGTTCAGTTAAACACTAATAAGAATTTCTAGAGAAAAGGAATTTCTTGAACTACTGTATTAATTTTCAAAGCGAAACTCTGGAAAGGCCATCTTGTAGGTCACAGTGGTGGAAAACATAGAAAACAATCCCACTCTAGCAAACAGAAGAGCATATTTGAAAGCTTTCATGTGGTTCTTTTCTGTCCTGTTGTTTTGGTTTCTTTTCTCCAAGTAGGGTATTTTATTTTCATTCTCTCTTCTTCACATGGTAAAGAATCACCTGTAAGATTCAAACAGTTTAAAAATTCCTAGACCCTCATTTTATGTACAGCACAAACCTTTATTGCACAGACTGTCTTCATTCTTTGTGAGACTGTTCCAGGAGATGGGTTTTTTTATGTGTGTGTGATAAAATAAGTATGTTTGTAATGAGGTTTGGTGCTTTTGTTATTCAGGATGAACCAGCCTGACAATAGAAAGCCCTGCTGTGAGGAGTGCATTATATTCACACTCTGAGCAGTCTTCTCCAGCCCATGTAACATTGCATCCCAACTCAGTATAATTGCACATATTAGTAATTGAGTAAAAACTAATGGTCCTTTCCTCTTAAAAAGAATCATGTTGAAAATTACTTCCTTTCATGCTTTTGATCCGATTTTACAATCTGGTATATTGATCATAGCTTCAAACACCTGCCAATTGTTGTCTGGGTGATTTTGTGTGGTTTACATCTCACCCATTTCATTCCACTCTTTTTCAGGAGAAATTCCAATGGTGAATTCATCAGTTGGACCAAACTGCTGTACGTGTAATTGCCAGTCAACCCTGCAGGCCATTCTTCAGGAGCTCAAGACCATGCGAAAATTGATGCAGCTGCAAACAGGTACAGTGACCAGTCCCACTTGTGCAAACCTGTGGCAAGCAAGGAGTTGAGGATGGCCTAGCTTGATGCAGGGGTGTTGGATGAGATGGTCTTTGGAGGTCCCTTCCAAACCCAAACTGTTCTATGATTCTGTGATCTTCCTGTTAGGGAATGGTCTAGGGGATTAAAGTCTATGTGGGCACTCAGGAAAACCTGGATTGCTTCCTGCTCTCCTACATACCAGTCAAAGTCAAATTTTCACAGGTTTCTTGGAAGTGCAACTTCTACTTTTCAGATCCTTACCTGAAATATGGGATTTTATCTTTAGCCTTTTAAGGTTAAATTGAAAATAAAATTAATGTGATCAGATACATAATGAGAGCTGGGTGGGCAGGTCAGTGTGCCCACTTTGTTTTCACAGTGTATTGATTCAGGGGTGCCAAATGCTGCCTCATCTGTGTTCTGCTTACCACTTCACTAATCTTAGGGGTAAGAAAAATAAAATTTGAAAGTAGCTGAAAGTTACCAAATAGTTCTTCATTCAAACCTCTTTTAGCTCTGTGGTAGTCTCAGCTGAGCTAGCTACTGCATGTTGTGGCCTCCACCCTGCCTCTGGCTGTGAAGTACCAGCTTTCAGTGTGTAAAACAGCAATAATTTGTTCACTGGGGAAAATTACTGAGTCTAGTTTTCTCCTAGGTTGGGAGCTGAAACAGAACAGTGCAGAGCCAGAGGAGTAGTTGAGCCAGCAAGATAATGAGAACGTGGTAGGTAGAGTTAAGTCATCATAGGCTGATGTGAAGCTGCAGGCTCTGTGCTACCTAAAAATTAGTGTTAATACTAATGAGGAGATAGAGATGTTGGAGATTTTGTCAGCTGGCTTGCCCATCCAGCATGAGTGATGGAGACTGGAGCCATGGAGGCTTTTCTTGTGGAGAAGCTGGATAAGACCTCTGTAAGAAWAGGGAGTGTTGAGTAATTAACTGAAAAATGGGTGGAGTGAAGGGCTGACTAAACTCCTTGTCTCCACGGTGTATAATGTTTGAGTGAGTGATGGGAATGATCAGACAGGTTTTGTAATATCAGTTGGCACACATAAAAATGCTTTTCTAGAAGTCATCAGTTTACAAAGAAGTACACCAAAGCCAGTTTTACAATTTTTGCTGGTACATGGGATTTTTTTATGCAATCACACCAATTTATGTCATTGAAATCACATGGGTGATTGAAAAATGGCTTGTGAGTGAGAGTTAGAAAACTGGGGTCTGTGCCAAAAGAGCTGACTCCTCAGTAGCAGAACATTTCTTATTTATTATGTATCTACAGAGTAAGTACCTTTGTTAATTCATGAATCTTTTGATTCACTTGGAATACTTCATATTTTCTGAAATTAAGGTTTTGCAGAGAAAAAAAATCATTTGGCATTTTTGTTGCTAAAAGAAAAAAAACCTAACATTCAAAACTGTAAGTGAAAGTGTAATAACTTATTTTAGTATTCAGACACCCTACTGTCTTAATTATAAACTACACATCACAGTCTTGTAAATCCTTGCCAGAAATGAAATATTCCAGAAATATTTTAATAAACAATAGTCTGAAGTTTGTTTTCTTCCTGAAGCTTTGTAGATGAGGACTTTTTGTAGCTTGCTCATATCTTGAATGAGTTTGATTTGCATGTAGAGCACTTGTGACTTTTTCTTTGTTTTGGCCTTGATCTTAGTGATTTTTCCACACACATAATGGTATCTTGATAGCATTCTTCTGGAGGGCTYGTTCATATTGGTACAGGTTCAGGATTGGTGCCTTAATTTATACAAATGATTGTGAATACAGGAAAATGCAAAATATTGATAAATGTAAAATATGGTTTCTTATATTTCAGAGGTAATACATGTCAGCTTTTGTGTATGAGCAAAACAAACYGATGGAACTTTGGGTTACTTTTTTTCCCTCAGAAATTAAACTATTGAGTAGTGTTTTCACTCATTCTTGACATAAKGGTACTTGAAATGTTCTTGCTGAGCTAATTAACTTGGAGACCACTGTCATAAAAATAACTGTAATTGCATTAGCACTTGTATTATCTTACTTTATCAGGAAGAGATCCTCAAAGAATAAGATTCTCAGTCATTCAGAGGACACACAAATTAATCATCACTTAAGTGCTTCATGTCACCAGCTATCCAGTGGTCACTAGGAAAAAGAACTGTGTATTCCTAATTTCCTTTAAATACTGTTCATCAGTATGACTTGAAAAGCCTCACCACAGAGCTCACTGTCATTATCCCCATTGTACAGATTGGAAAATTATGCAAAGGTGATAAAATTTATTTGTTTCCCATGCACCAGCAGCCCTGAAAATCACATCACTTATCTAGAAAATAAGTTCAGTGAGTCAGTAGTTTAATGGTGCATCTGTGTGGATATTAATGGGCTTTTGTCTGTAAAATTAATGCATTAATTTCTTTCATTCAGTTGGGACTCAAAACAGACAGCAGCCTCCTGTTCCTCTGATTTGTGCACAGAAGTCAACAATATCAAGAAAGAGAAATAAAAAGAGAAAACTGCCCCTCAAAGTTGTTGAAGCAGTTTCCACAAATAAGAAACCCAGCTCTCCAGAGAATGAGAAGAGGCTGACAGCAAACTCGGAACAATCGAGTCTGCAAGCAGTTGAACCCCCCCTGAAGCCAGAGACCCCTGTTTCAGGGTTTGGAATTATCCTTGAATCAGCTTCATCAGATGTAAGTTAAAATTTTAATATGCAGGATTGTAAGATTTTGAAATACTGACTCATTCAGGAGATCAGTACTTGAGTCACATTGATGCATCTTCCCACTTTTTGTTAGAATGAGSAAGCAAATCTTGGTTAGGAGTGGATGGAGATGTTAGGGTTAGATGTGGGGAGTGCTCTTTACAGGGTTTTGAGTCTTTTTTGTCTACTTTCACAAGCATGAAGTTTTCCCTTGAGTTCAAGGCTCCTGTTTTTTGAGTCTTGTTCTTCATCTCTCCCAATGCCAAGAGGCACAGTTGAGATGAGGAGCCATTAAAAGTGCAAGGTGTGTAAAGGATTCACAACCCCATCATTGCTGATGAGTTCRTGTAATCCACACATGGGTCTTTATCCTGCCAAGGAGTATTTGTGTGCTTTCCTGCTTTTCTGGTCCCACTGACTTTGAGGGACTCCTCAACTCTATAAAAATTCATATTCAGTCTTTGCTGAATTGGATCATTTGATCTTGATTGCTGTGTGTGCTGGAGTAGGGCCTCAGCACTGTTGATGATGTCAGTGTGGCTAAAATTTGCTACTCTGAGAATATGCACTTTTCCCATAGAAAATTGCAGTAAGCATGTGTTCTTGGTTCATGTACACACTGATGGAAATTCCATGTATTGGTGGATGATTGGCTTTGTTTAATGACCAAATTGATGTCATCCAAACCAGTTCACYGACAAGTAAACTGCTCATTAATTTCTCTAATATATTTTTAATTTTGAGCAGGCTCTTTCCAATTTCCTAAGTACTATGAGCTAGAAAAACATAATTAAATTCCATATCAATAAGCGTAAATGAAAACAATGCAGCAGATAATATTCTGTCCTTCTGGAAGAGGGAACTAATAATAAAAAAGAGCAGTCAGGATAATTCAGTTACAGAGATGCAAGCCACACCACTAATTAGGTTGCAGTCTCATGCCACAGAGTCAGTGTAGTGATACAGAGTAACTAGTTTGATGCTTTTTTCAGAGGGTTTCCTTTTGTAGTACTGAACTTAATAATGTTTGAGGTAAAGGTTTGGGGAGGACTGGTAATTTATCTCCAGTATGCAATTTGTGCTTATAATTTTTCTTTGCTTGTGGCACTCTTGTCAGCTTGAAACACGGTTTTGAAAACAGTTTTGTGCCTGCAATGGAATTTAATTTGGCTTTATGAATGTGTTTCATCGCTGGACACGATTCTTTGTAGTTGCCAGTTTGACCTAAGGAAAAAAAAAGAGAAAACATTTGGCTCATAAATCAGGTCTTCATCTGTCCTTCCATGCTTGAGCCCTTGCTTGCCACAACAGTTGTTTGACTAAATTTACAGAGCCAGAACCTTGAGACAAACAAATTGATTTTGTTTTGTCTTTAGAAAGAAAACATTTGAGTTCTGGCAACAGATATATTTAATGCAAAAATAAAATGTGATCTTAAATATTTTGAGAAGGCTTAAGAAGGTCACTTCTTTGAGAACGAATGGCAGCATTATCTTTTTCTACTTTTTTATAAGCATCTCTGGTGTGGTCACAACCAGCATGTCTGTGTGCCTGAAAAAACCTGAAAGACATCTACAAAGCACCATAAATGAGTGTTCCCTTGAGAATATTCCACAGGTTGTCTGTAGTGTGTGTTGTGTCATACATCACCACTGCTGCCACCGCTACTTTGCCAACATTTATTGAACTTTAGGAAGAATCCAAGTTTAATGGGTATAAAATCAGGGCTGCCAAAACCAGTGCAATTAGTCCAGACCTGCTGAGATGAAACAGTGCCACTTACAGAGGTGGAAAATGTCTTGGTGAGACAAACCCTCAGTCTGGACCATGGATCAGAGAATCTGCTTTTTAAATGCAGTGGTCTGATTACAACTCTTTGTTGAACTTGTGTTTGTTTTACAGTTGTAATATTTCATTTATAACCTAATCATTTTTAATCTACATATTACAACCTACTAAAATATCTAGGATTAAATCTAATTCACCACCTGTTAATTTTAGCACAGCAAAAGCCTTTAGCATTCAGGTTTTCATTATTTTGTTGTTCACAAATAGTTTACCCTCCAGTTCCTTTTGCCATGATCATTATCTATTAATAAGTGCTTTTTCTTTGARAAATTACATTCAGAGTGATCATGAAATTCAAATGGTTACTGATTGTCTTTGATTGAAGAATAGCTAACTACTGAAGGAAAGCAAGAATAAATCATAGTTTTGCCTCCAAACTGTTTCACTGATAAACAAATCAATCCCTATATTAAGAATAAAACTATCAAAACTAAAATAATACTGACTCCTCAACACTGGTAGAATGGTAAGGTTTGAAATKTATTTTACAGCTTTATTGTAGAGTGATTGGTGCACCTGCCAAAGCATAATGCAGGTGTTCTAAGGTAAAACCAGGAAAGAGGGAAACCATGAAATGAAGAGGAAGAGAAGAGAAGAGCAGACTCAATTTTTCAGTACAAATAGAGAAGATAATAGCAGAGCCTCATGATCCTTCTGGCTTTTTGGGTTTTAAGTAGGAGATGTCAGAAAAGGTACCACAGGAACAGCTGGCTTTTGGTAAGGGTACCAGCCATAGWYTGGCCAGMAGGACCRGGGCAGTGACTGTCCCTCCATGCTCAGCACTGGTGAGGCCTCACCTCAAATCCTGCTGTCAGTTTTGGGCTCCTCACAACAGAGACACTTAGGGTCTGGAGCATGTGCAGGGAAAGGCAGTGGAGCTGGGATATTTGTCCTGGAGAAAAGGACACTCAGGGGGACCTTATCCCTCTTTGCAACTCCCTGACAGGAGGGTGTAGCCAGGCGAGTGGCAGTCTCTTCTCCCARCTAACAAGTGATATGACAAGAGGAAATGGCCTCAAGTTGCACCACAGAAGGTTTATTTTGGATATTYGGAAAAATTTCTTCCCCAAAATGGTTGTCAAGCACTGGAACAGGCTGCCTGGGGAAGTGATGGCAGTCACCAACCCTGGAGGTATTTAAAAGATCTGTAAATGTGGCACTTGGKGACGTGGTTTASTGGWGGGTTAATGGCTGGACTTAATGATCTTTAAGGCTTTTTCCAACCTACACTTTTCTGTGGTTCTATTATTTCTCTGCCCTGGGTGTCTGGATCATTGAGGTCATCTTAGATGGCTATCACAAGAAACAGAATAGGGCAGGTATCCTTCACCACCATGTCAGCTGCATTCTGGTTTTTGATTTACATGAAGTAGAATTTTTCCCAAGTTGTGAACTTGGCCTGCATTTATTTACTCTTGAAAATTTGTCACCAGAAGTTTAGAAGCAACAYATTAAAAACCCACCTACATTTGAATATTGTCAAATGTCAGTAACTGTTTTGCTGAATCCAGCRTTTTCAAACTTCTTGGAGTAAAAATCAAAATTTTCATCCAGAACAAGCTGAGGAACTACATGCTTCTTATAATTTTGTTGTTGTCTGCATATTTGAAGATTGTTCATCCTGGCTTCCCAAAGCRTGGTAATCTTCTGTTTTATCACACAGTACACATCCATATCCCATGACAGTACATGTTTTGGAAATACTCTACTCGCTGCAACACTCTCCATACTGATTTTTAGAAATCCATGGGAAAAGAATTACACAGCCAAATTGTTCTTAGACTGGCAGCCCTTTCTTCTGTCTAGACTCAAGATGTTTGCAGGTGATATGATGAGAGATGGCATTTGCTCTTGCTCTGTAAACTTCTCTGAAAATGCATCATCATTGCTGAATATATTTCATGTGGGGCAAAAAAAGGGCAAGTTCTGAGGAGCAAGGCTATAATATTGGCTTATTTCCTCACATCATGATCACTGGTTCTTCTACCTCTTTGCCAACTTTAAAAAATATTTTCAAAATTTTAGTTTATTCCCAATGTGTTTTCTAGATATGTAATTATTCTGTGAAGAAGTCTTATCATAGGCATTGTATGCTACTCACAAAAGGAAATTCTGCAAATGCTGTTCATGTAATTTCTGGTATGTACAGACAGGGGCAGCAAAAAGACTCTTGGTAAGGGGACTTCCTCAAAGGCCCATGTCTATTTTGGCCCTCAGTGTACTTGAGAGAAGACTCTTGTGAAATACAGCATGATTTTCTTTTCTCTTCTTCTCCTCCATTTCACCTTGGCAGTGATTTAAATCCCTGTGATTCACTGTTGAGGATTTTTGTACTGAAATAAACTGTCTAACATCATCCTCTTCTAAACATGCATTTTGGGACTATGAAAAGGAGGGACAAATGGATGCTCAGCAAATGCTGGCTCCAGGGGCAACCTCAAACTCATCATGTGCTGATACTCCTGTGGGCCATATCTTTGCTGGAAGCCCTCTTGGGAAGCCACATGGATTGGGCCAGTATCCCTGCATTTGTGCTTCTTGGAAGTGCCTGGCTGCCCCACAGCACACTCGTTCACAGCATTTGGCAGTGAAACAAGTCCATTAAATGGTTAGATAAATGTTCAGAAAGCATCACTTTGGAGCCCTGCTCTGCGATGATCCTGTGCTTTGTCATTATTACCCAACATTGAAAGGTATCTCCTGTCTTTTTGTTAGCTGTATGCCTAGAAATGATGTCAGTAGTTGTTAACTTTTACAGACATTAGACAAGGAGTGTGATTGTTTGATTTGCCTTTTAAGGTGCTTATTCACTGATGAGGTTTGATTTCAATGAATTAGGCTGCTGTGGTCCTGAATAGCTGGGAAAAGATTGATGGTTTGATGAAGTGATTGTAAAGGCTCACCAGATGCATGATTGAAGTAAAATAATGTCTCTGAATGCTCGTTTAATTAAAACATTTGTATTCTTTTGGTAGCCAGAAGTGCAACTTGCAGAAGGCTTTGATGTCTTCATGCCAAAATCACAGCTGGACTCTATACTATCAAACTACACTCGCTCAGGAAGTCTGCTCTTTAGGAAGCTGGTCTGTGCATTTTTTGATGACAAGACTTTGGCTAACTCTTTACCAAATGGCAAAAGGAAAAGAGGGCTCAACGACAACCGGAAAGGACTAGACCAAAATATTGTGGGTGCAATAAAAGGTATGTTTTCTGCTTTCTTTCCTATGTGTAATTAGAACATATTCTCAGCTAAGGAGAGTGTAAGGGGATTAGAATTTCTGACGTGTGTGAGGTCTATTAAAATATGCAGTCTTATTTTTATTCCCTTTCATTCACTTGTTAAAAATAGCTTCTACAGGGACAGCTTGTGTTAATTTTAAGCCAGTGATCCTGGTTTCTGAAGTCAGGCTCTGAGGCTGGAAACTCAATGTTCATGTAAGATAATTATTTTTTTCTCCCAGAAATCAGAGATGCAAAGAAATCTTGAAAATATAATGACAGTGTGACTGATACACTTCAGTCAAGGTTCTGAGTCTTGCACTTTATTTGACTGTGTCTGCTCCCTAAATTTTTCAGTAGTTGGTGGCTGGATTGGGGAGAGATGAAGGAAGATAATACTGGCATGARATTAGTTTGATGCTCATAAATGCAGTGGTCCTTCTCTTGGGGTGAGCACCTTTTGCTGGTTGATTTTTCCCAGCAGTCACTGCTATCTAGCTTCCAGAAGAACACATGTTCCTTCAAACTCTGTGATGACAGCATATAAAGAGCTGATATTATTAGGCCAGAGTTTCTGAACTAGATTCTATTTTGAAATCTKATATTGTAGGGACAATACCCACATTACCAAAAGACAGGCCAAAAATAAGYTCTAAGAGGGGAGCTTATTTTAGAGGCTGTGACTTGTTCTCAGGTACAGATTGCTAACTTAGGAGGCACAGGGCAATAAGAAGAGCTTCTGTGAGTCCATAGGCAGCAAAAGGAGGCAGGAAAATCTTCTGCAACTAACTACCTCTGTGCCAACTTTTGGACCCCTCTCCCCATGAAAGAAAGGCATTGACAAACTGGCTTGAGTCCAGTGGAGGGACCACCAAGACTTCACCACTTCCCTGCTCCAGTGTCAAATGAGGGCAGGCTGAGAGAACTGGAGAGAGGATGATTCAGGAGAAACCTTATTGCTGTCACAGCTACCTAATGGGATGATGTGGACAAGTGGAGTCAGACTCTTCTCAGAGGCACAAGAGGCCCTGAACACATGGAAAATTGCAATTTGATAAAGAGAAGCATTTTCAACCTAAGGGTTGACRGTGGTTGAGCAGTGCAATAGGGGCTCAGAGGGGCTGCAGGACCTCCACCCCTGGAAATACTCAAAATGTGACTGGTCACAGGCCYGAGCATTATGATGTAGTTGGCCATGCTTTGAGCAGCAGGCTGGGCATGGAGGCCTTCAGAGGACCCTCTCAAGTGTGCAGTTCTGCAGCAAAGTGTATGCTGTGCCTGTCATAGTCCTAATATACCTTACAGAGCAGCTGACAGACTTTGTTACAGTTATGCTTGTATTTAGGTTCAAATCACAAACACTGTTTTGTACCTTCTTTTCTTGAGCTCAGTAATCTGCAAAAATCTGTCTGAATTCTCTCTAGCTGTATCTCATTGTTTCTTAAAAGCTTTAATAAATAAGTTAAATGAAAGAAAGAGGAGTTCAAAATTACTTCAAAAAAACCCACTCTAATTTGAACAGCACTTGATAAAATAAATGTTTTACAGTAAATACAACAGGACTACTAAAATAGCAGCTGGTATACACTGCAGAGAGCAGTGCTTCTCAGTAGCTAAGATTGTACTAGGGGAGCAAATTCTGAAGCTTGGCTTAACCTCTTCCCTYGAGTTTAAGAGAAGAAAGGAGGCACTTGTAGTTCCAACAGAAAAATTTAATCTGTGATGGTACTACTAGGTACCACTGCCATAACAGTGATCTCTGTTGGCACTTACAGTATTGCCCAAATGCTGGTGCCTGATCCCTGATAGGGAAGCCTGTCCCTAAAAGCTGTGATGGAATAAGATGCCAAGGTCTGATGTCCTGTGGGTCTTCACTCAGTCTGGCTCCAATAGCACCCTTCTTCCCTCCAAGGAGCTGGGCTGTCAGACACTGTGGTTTCATTTATTCCAAGAAATAACTGGGCCAGTATGAAATCTCTACAAGAACAACATCGTGTTGTTTGCATTATTATCATTAGGACATTCTTCTACCACGTGCCCAGATATCCTTTAGTGGCACTTTTAGTCCTTCTCCATGACAGAGATACAAAAGGCTACATTAATGACAAAAATGGGCAGAGAATTTAAAGGAGGGACTGTTTGCTTGAAAATCATTCTTCCTGTTTGAAAACATTTTCGCTGCTGTCCTTAAAAGTAATTTAATGCTTCTGCAACAGAATGATTAGCCAGGGAGCAATTCTCTCTTTTGACTTTGGGTATTAAGTGGCACTTGTTGTATCAGTTGCAGTGTTTCTCCTGGGCAATCAGCTTCTCTTGTGAGTCTTTCACTCAGAACTATGGGGGAAAAAAAAAGATGAAAAAATAAAACTAGTCAGAAGCACTTATTTTTCCTTTGAGTTGTTGACTAGAAATTCAGCCAGTGAAATCCTTCCCTGCAGAAATCAATGAGCTGTGTTCAGATATAAGTGTGATGTGTCCCTCAGGGATCCATAGTGGGACCAGTACAATTTAATATTTTCTTCCATGACACAGGCACTGGCTTCTAGGGCACCCTCAGCAAGTTTGCAGATGACACCAGGCTGAGTGGTGTGGTTGGTTGACAGGAGGAAAGGGATGCCATGCAGGACYTTSGCAGGCTGGAGGAATGGACCATGTGAACCTCCTGATGTYTAACAAGACCAAGTGCAAGGTCCTGCATCTGTGTCAGGGCAATCCCCAGTATCTGTATAGACTGGTGGATGAAGGGATTGAGAACATTCCTGCAGAGAAGGACTWWGGGGTACTGGTAGACAAAAAATCCACAAGAACTGTGGGCATGATTCTGTGCCTCTGCTCCACTGTGGTGAGACCCCACCTGCAGTGCTGCACCAGCTGTGAGGYCCCAGCACAGGAGGGACAGGGACCTGTTGGGGCAGTTCCAGAGGAGACCAGCAGGATGGTCAGAGGGCTGGAGCACCTCTGCTGTGGAGACAGGCTGAGAGATCTGAGGTGGTTCAGCCTGAAGAAGACAAAGCTCTA
>JACDOX010000064.1:1595619-1627048 GCA_014549065.1 Cardinalis cardinalis
AAAAGGGGCTTGTAAGAAAGATGAGGATGGATATTTTACCAGAGCCTGTAGTGACAGGACAAAGGGGCAGTGGCTTTAAACTGAAAGAGGGTACATTTAGTTGAACATTAGGAAGCCTTTATTATTTTTTTTTTTAATGACGATGAGACTGTAGGAACAGTTTTCCCAGAGAAGCTGTGGGCACTCCATCCCTGAAAGTGTTTGAGATCAGCTTGGACAGGGCATTGAGCAATCTGAGGGAGTGCAAGATGTCCCTGCTCGTGGCAGTGGGGTTGGATTAGATGATCTTTRAAGTCCYCTTGAAATTCAAACCAGTCTATGTTTCCATGGCAGAGGGTCTGTTAATACCATACAGCTTGGGTGGACTGGAAAGGCAGATCCCAGTTCTTGCCTCCTTGCTGCTGCATTCCCATTCCTTTTTGTCCCTGTTGTTGTTTCTCTAAGCACACATTGAGCAGTTGCCTGTTTTAAGTAAGTAGGAGTCACAAGTCGTTGATCAGGTGCCCGTTGTGTCAGATACCCATATGGATTCAGAAGGGAAAGATTATTTCTACCTTCACAAAGATGATGTTTGTTGCAAATCAAACACTGTGAATGTCTGGGGATGTATTGACTTCTGTGGGCAGCCCTCAGAGTTGGTCTGATGTCCTTGTAGATCAGAGTGCAGAGCAAAGTGTTGCTGATGCCTGCCTTGCCAAGGCTTTGTGAAGCTGTTAGCATGGAAGGAGTTTGGAAGGGGGGATTACTTTTGGTTCTCTTATACTTAGCAGGTAGTGCTGCTTCAAAGTGTGTGTATAAAAATACTGAAATTGTCATTTTTTTGTTGCACGTTTCCCGATCCCATTTGTGTGATACTTATTCTCAGGGATTACAAATCCCTTGAGCTGGGACCAGCTTTCTCT
This sequence comes from Cardinalis cardinalis, assembly GCA_014549065.1. Taxonomy (NCBI): domain Eukaryota; kingdom Metazoa; phylum Chordata; class Aves; order Passeriformes; family Cardinalidae; genus Cardinalis; species Cardinalis cardinalis. The sequence continues at coordinate 1,596,522 of JACDOX010000064.1, forward strand.
CTTTGTTTGCCAGTCATAATTGGACACTGGGCTCTRAGACCTCTGACCAAGTTTACAATAGCAATACTAACAGCAAGAATATTTTTTTCTATTTCTGCACTTATTTATTTTTTGCATACCTCTCACTTGCATGATGAAAATCAATTGCATCAGTTTCACTCCATTTATAATTCTGTATTTTTGGTATAACACTGTTAAGTTTGTTGTAAATATAGATTTAAAGATAATGCTGACTCTCTCTGTACCTTTTTTACAAAACCCAAAATTGGACCCATAGGATATTTTTTTTCTCAGTAATAGTGCTTTTTTTTTTTTTAGTAGCTTTATAGAAATTCTATTCCATCTGGTTTGGCAGTATAAAAACTGTGGAGATTTCCACAGTGGTAGAACCTTACTCTTTCATGACTTTGCCTGCAGCCTTAGGAGCCTGACCAAGAGGCCACCAAATGACCAGATCTTCAGCTCTCTATCTTACCATATGGAAGGCAGCATTAACAAGTGCCTGCCACATCTGAAACTCAGTTCTAAGTACACTGTTATTTTTCTGTGATCGTTTTGTGTGAATTTCATGAAGACATCAGGTGTAGAACATTTCTCTGGAACAGGCTTTTATGCATAGTAATGATGTCATTCCTGTGATATTTATGCAGCCAAGTCACTTCTGAATGGTGAACTTGTGAAACACTGAGTTGGGCTTTATTCTCACAATCCTACATTTGTGAGAATAAATCCTCCATTAAAATTCTGGTTGATAATTGAATAATTTCATATATTTTGATTAACACCCTCTCCCATCTCCTTTTCTCCATTTTTGGTGGCACGTTTCAAAAATGTGGTATCTTTTTATTTCAGTCTTTACAGAAAAATACTGCACTGCTAACCATGTGGATAAACTTCCTGGTCCTAGGGACTGGGTCCAGATTCTTCAGGATCAAATTAAGCTTGCAAGAAGACGATTAAAAAGAGGCTCAGGTATGTATAAAAATATGAGTTACAACATGTGAGTGAAAGATTAAAARCTTAGAGCCTTTGTATCCACAGAAGTATTTTTCCTGTTGACTGTAGAGTTGTACTTGTTCATTCTATGAAAATTAGAACTCCAACACTTTAGCAGGTTTTGTGGGTTTGGAATGGTAGCAGGTTTAGGAGCTGTCTCTACAGACAAGTTAAGTTTGAGTGTTTCTCAAATGTTGTCTCCTTTCCTTTAGCATCCAAACTCTTCTTCCCAGAAATTAGCTGATCCATCCAGGGTTGCAAGTAGAAATTTTTCAATTCTGTGTTATTTAGTCTGACAAGCCACTGACTGTACTGCTAAGACATAACCCAACTGACCTTTCCCTCTAAACTGTATGTGTCTGGAAGAATAGATGAGTCTTCTCACATTCCTTGTGAAAGAATCAGAAAAAAAAAAMCAAAACAAAAAAAGAAAAGCCACCCACCCACCCTGGTTGTGCCAGCAAGGCTCTGCAATACGTGGGAGGCAGCTTGCCAGCAGTGACAGGTAATCTAGGCAGGGTTTTGCAGCAAAGCTGCTCAGCCTGGGCTGGGATAACCTGGATGCTTGGGACCAGCCTGCAGCGAGCTCAGTGCTGAGCTTTCACCCTGACAGCATGTGGCTCCTGAGCCCTCAGCTCCWGCCATGAGTGTGCAGCCTGGAAATCCCCAGTGGGGTTCTTGGGAAAGCAGTGTTACTGATTAGGAGACATGTAATTACCTTACAAACCATAACTAGTCTCCTTCCCATCTTYATCCCTCCAGTCCTACAAGGGGCTTTCTCCACACGAGGCTTCACTTCCCCTTTCTCAGCCTGCAGGTTTCTTAAGGCTCTCTCAGGGTTGTATTTCTTGCCTGCCTCTCCCTGGGCATATCTGATACTGTTGTCTGAGGCACTTCACTTGTGCCACCTCCTTAAACAGAGTCTGTTACTGTATTTAGCTGCCTGCCTTTTCCCCTCTTCCCTTCTGCCCATCACCACAATTAAGTGCCTGTTATCATCCATGGGATGGGAAAAACCTGATGATTCCACAGGGGATGCTCACCCTGTGGTCCCTGGTGGTGAGTGAGACCACAGGAAATGTCCTCCCCATCTCTCTGTCTCACAGGGCCAATCTTTTCTGTCCAAAGCTGCATTTCTGAAACACACACTTAGGCTGGCATCTGAAATCATTCTCCACATCGTTATTAATGCCAGGAAGAAAAAGCATAAAACAGAGGARAATGAGAAACACCCAGAGACAGAAATAACGCAGGGGGAGGACAAAAGTGCAGATTATTCGGTAGCATAAGCTTCCCAGGGTAGAGAAACAAACCAGCACTGGCCTTAAAAAGGGTTTCTTGTGTGTTGGGGGAGGGAGGATAGAGGGATACGAGATAATCTTGTTAAAGGCAGTGTCAGATTACTGGTGTTGTACAACAGGATTGTTTTCTGCCCCTTCCAAAGCTGCCTCCCCAGGACAGGAGGGTGGAAGTGGGATGTCAGGCTACAGTAAGGTGAAGGGTGCAGTGCAGGATGTGGGGATCAGAGGGTCTTTGGGTTGTCTGCAGAAGATCCCTCAGGAAAGAGGATTGACCTAATTTTGTTTTGATTTTTATTTTCTTTCATCCTTTTTTATTTGCTTTTCTTCTTGCCTCTGCAGGATGTTAATTAAAATGACAATGACATTCAGCTTTTGCTTTTCAAATGGGGCCACCTCTATCTCTGGTCCTTGCTCAGGATGGGAGAATCTAAGTAGAGGATATTGCATGTAAGCTAGCAAGACTGTGAAGGAAAATAAGTGAAGCTGAGTAGTGTGCCAGAATCAGATAGGCTCCCCTGTCTGTGCTGCAGAGGGAAGGKAACTTGTTCACCTGTATGTGGATGCTTAGTGAACAGCAGTGTACCTAGCAGCCCCTCAAGTTTATTTGTTGAAAAAAAGCTCAGCACAATACCTAGATTGGTAGAAAAGCTCTTTTTTTGTGCTGTTTACTGGCTAGTCCCTGAAGTGCCCCAGTTTCTCTCTAGTGTGGCCACAGGCAGACATGCTGTTTTCAGTGTGTCAGGAGTGACTGAACACACCACTGTGGCCACTTGCACCTTTCCAGCCACTGCCATCTCCTCTGGTGGCTGTAGCTAGCTCAATCTGACCTTGCACTGAAGCAAAGAGGTTTCCCAGGCCTTTGTGACAGCAAAACAGTAGATGGGAGCAGAGAGGCAGGAGCAGACAGCTGGTTGCAGTAACATCCTTGTGTTGTTGAAATAAGATTTGTTGGTACTTTTATACTACAATTGTGAGTTTCTGATATGAGGAATCTAGAGCTGACCAGGCAACAGATCCATCTATTCCTGTATCTTGTGTCCAGCATTGGCTGTTAGCTGATGCCTAGGGAGGTCTGTAGGACTGAGGGAARGATGTTGTGGGGTTTGGTAGGATAGTCTCTCAGCCCTCAGCAGCTTTATTCTGATATAGAACTAGTGATGTTGGAATTATGCACAATTTCTCTATTTATTGTGAAACCATACCAAAATTGTGTGTAATTTACAGAAACCAAAACAAGAGTGRAGAGCAAACATGGATGGAGAAGCTCTTCCAGGATTTCATGTTGTAAACCTTGGCGTTTAAGTATTTTAAAACTATGGGACTTGCAGCCACTGGGATGTGGGATTCATCACTCTTCTGGCTGAGCTCTTGAGCTCTCCCAGTCTGCCTGTGGCCAGAGGAGCAGGAGCTGAGCAAGTGTCCTATGTCCATACTCCCAGGTCATTCTCTTTGAGTTTTGTCTCCACTTGCTCACTGGAACATGCCAGCTGATCTTGTGGGGATAGGCTGAGATGCCCAAAGAACAAATCTGAGCCAAAATTATCTAACTTCACCCAGGACTTTCTGACCCAATGTGTCTCTCTGGTGCTTGATCTCATTATTTATCTACATCAGTTCCTGGTTTGTCATAATGCACAGGCTTTATATGGAAAAAGCTTAAGATGATCCATTTATTTCAGAGGTCACAAGACAACTTTTTAGTCAGCGCTGTGTTGGGCTAAATTTTAATAGCAGAAGTATTTAAGAGGAGGGACAGGCTTTTCATCCTGCTTGCCTTCCCCCAAGCCATTCAGTACATCCTCTGATGAGTTTTTCATTTCAAACCAGACAGTAAGACACTGCATTCATGAGCAGCCCTCTCCACTTTATCCTGTGGAACATTTTTTCAGTCTGGAAACGTAAATCCTGCTCTATCTTTCAATTRCAGTAATAATTTCAGAGAATTCTGTCAAACGACTGGGGTGGATCTGCTTTTTGTAGCCCCTTCTATAGGGTGTACTCCCATGAGTGTTTCCAAATTAAATGAAATTTTATGATCACTAGATCATAGATGCTGCCCAGCTTCAACCTTATTTACCATATTTGGCTCATCTCCTAGAATTAGGGACTGAAAAAGCTCCTTATTTCAAAAGCTAATAAAAAAAAAATTTAAAATTCTGCTTTCTAGAAAATAGTTCCCTCGTGTAGATTTTGAAAAGTTGTTATCCTAAGCCAAATAAAAATTCATTTATGTTCTGAATCAATGACAATATTTTTCATAGCTGGGAATATTCTATTTTTTTAATTTATTTATTCTCCTTCAGTTTGTTCTTAGTTCTTTTAGATTATTGCCTGAGATCTGAGACTTGAGTAGGGTTTTTTTATTTGTTAGATCTGAGAATAAAGCTGCYGCTGCCATTAAATTTTTATTGGCCCTGTTCAGTCTTTTCAAAATTTCACAAGTTAGCTGTCACAAAGGGGAGAAGAGGCTGCGAGGTTAATGTTACAAACAGATGTTATAATTAAAATTAAAGAGTATGATAATATTCTTCAGCCTTGACTACTGGTCCCATGTCATGCCTGCAGCTTCATGATGCCAGGTCTGTCTTCTCCCAGAAGAGGAGCTGMACGGTTTTGGTGGATGGGATGGGATGCAAAGTTGCCCTGGAAGGAAAGGAGTCAAGGGAAGTGCATGTGCTTGGGTTTCCCCTCTTAAAGCAGCATGAATTACAATGCAAATTGCCTCATAATTTACGGTGCTGGGCTTGCCCCAGCATGGTCCCTTCACCCTGAAAAAGAGAACTCGAGCAGGTGTCTGGTGGCCTTGCCAGTGGCAGCACAGAGGGACACAGTCAGCCATTATGGCAGAGATCTTAAATGGGTAAAATCAGAGGGAGCTGGCTGCCTGTTCCTGTCACCTCTGTGCAGGCACTGCATTCGAGCCTTTTGATTACTAAACTCTCCATCCATTAATAAGCAGCAGGTCAGGGTTCACACATCTCCCACAGTAAGTTCTTCCTCCGTTTTTATGTTTTGAAGAGCCCGTGAGCCTTTATTCCATAGCAGCTATCCATGGGAAAGCTGATGCAGTGGGGATAATATGTAATAACAATAATATGTAAATTACCACACTGTKGGAWTYCTGGGGCTGTCCTGTGCAGGGCCAGGGGTTGGATGATCCTTGTGGGTCCCTTCCAGCTCAGGATATGCTGTGATTCTGTTCTAACACTGCCACAGTACATGGGCTGTTCATGCCAAGTGATTATTTGTGCATAACCTGGAACCTTTGGATTGCCTGACTCCTTAAAGGAAAATACAGCAGTTTTGGAAAACATGCTGAAAATTATTTAAATAAATTGCATGCCATGATGCTTCATACTTGAATTGTTGTGTAAAATTAACATTCCTTTGTTGCAGTGTAAAATAGTGGGGAAGGAGGAAAAAAWTATTTTTTATTTATTATTTTTTCCCTGGGAATATGCTTTTCTCCCATGTCCTTGTTCAAACTGCTGCTTCCATTATTTTACATGAGGTTTTTTTCTTCTTTCCATTTTCTTTCAGCCTTCTGATTCCCTGGTTTCTGCTTTTGACACAGTATCTACATGTTGCAAGAGATTAGGTTGATTTTTGCTTAGCAATACACACAGGGCCAGGAAGGATGTAGAATGAAGTGCAGCATGTGGTACAGTGTGCTTGTGGCCAGTATTTTAGATAAAAACCAGCAATATTAAAATAGTAACTGCTGTATTCAGCTTCCCAGCCCTGAGCACATGTGTACTTCTTTCCARGAAAGCAGCAAGTGTACACTTAACAAACAGACATGTACCTCAGAAGCTACACAATCTGGGGGGAATCTAAGGAAATGACTGCCAGCATTATTTTGCAAGGTCTGCAGCACTCTATCTAAGCAAAGGACAGAGAAGAGGCTCTGAGTTCCCACAGTAGGCTCTCTTCCTGCTTGCCTTGTCTTGAAAGCTGGCCCAGGACAGTGAGGTTTGGCTGGCAGTCTCTGGGTGTGGTTGTGAAAGGCAAACCTTCCTTTCTTCTTGGAATGACATGTAAGAGACTGGTGGTTTATGTCCATGTTAGGAGGTCGAGATGTTTGCCATTCCCCTGTGTTACTTCCAGCTTCACCTGGAGCTGCAGTTACACATCCAGTTTCATAAAACAAATTCTGGCAGCTGCTGAGAAGGGTGAGTAGCTCTCTGGGCATCTGCTGTGCTCCCACTCCCTTGCTGGCGCTGGCACAGGCATTCCTGTGGCCATGTTGTCAGTTTTTAACTGGATCTGATCTTGGTGACTGTATAAACATTTGTGCTGGCATGAGGAATGAGACTGGAACAATTAGTGGAGAGCTGAACCTCATTTATCAATCTTCTGCCCGATTAAAATGGCCAGGTAACTTCTGGTTCTGTAGAGTTGGAGACTCCTTAGCTTCTGGAAGTTCTTTGTTTCCATTTGTTTCCTTCTGTATTATTGCTTTCCTCTGGTGTAGGAAGAGTTAGGCAGAAAGGTGACCACATCTCTGGACCTGCTTCACGAATTGCTGCAGAAATTTCTAGAAAAGCTGTCACAACAGTGGGCACCCCATTGGCACCACCCCTGATATTCATAGAGGAAAGGCTCTCCAGTCCTTTGCTAGCACTCAGATCCAGCCTCCCCCATTTTCATAGCTTGGCTCCCTTCTACCCAAGGGGCCAGATGTAGCTTTGTCCTTGGATGCTGAGTTGTGCCACAGAATCACCGGGTGCAGGTGGTTCTTCACAGCACTGCTACAAGTTGGCCTCTCAGGATTTTTAAAGCCATGAATATCCCATTGGTGAGTTTTGTCTTCTCATTGCACCATGCTGTCTCCTCCCTTGCACATCCTGTCCTTCCATCACTGAGAGTCTGCTACAGATTCAAACCAGCCTAGATGATCCCTTCCCACTTAKTGAGCCGCCTGTCTCTTCCAAAATTCAAGGTTTTCACAGTGAGCTGTACCAGGCACTGAATTTGTGGCACCTTCTCACAGAAAGCAGAGAAAGGTCTCAATTCCACTGAGTCACTTGCAAGTCTGTGCCATGAACTTACCAGGGCTCTGCATTTAAACCTTTTGTGGGAGGAAAGCTGCCTGATAGTAGGGTTTTAGTTCATTTATGTTTTCTTTGGTTCAGTTAATTTTGCAGAACTGAGAGCATATAGCTAAAAACTAACCTGACATCCAGGCATGTGGGAGAGACAGCAGTCTCTTGGACCAGGGATGGAGAGACAAGGGTTGATKGATTACAAGAGAAAATTAATGTAGATTAGGAGGTGGATTAGACATTATCATCATGAAGGCAACAACTGAACATCCTCATATGCAGAGCCATGATAAAGATGATCAGGACAGTTGGCTTAGTCTCAAGTGGGAGGTGAGTTGAGTTGCTTAGTTTATCTGCAGCCTTGGTTTTGATCCCTGTGGATATTGTGCAGTGAATGGATGTGAGCAGATATACATCCACCACACTGACCTTGTACAAGGCAGTTCATAGGACARGGGGTGATCATTTCAAACTACAACATGGTTGATTTAGATTAGATGTAAGGAAGAATTTTTTACAATGAGGTGCTGAAACACTGGCACAGGCTGCTCAGAGAGATGCCAGATGCYCCATCCCTGGAATTATTCACGGTCAGGGATCTGAGCAACCTGATCTAGTTGAAGCTCTCTCCCTGCTAATTTCAGGAGGGTTGGACTGGGTGACCTTTAAGATCCCTTCCAACCCAAACTTTTCTGTGATTCAGTGATAATGGGCTTGTCCTGTATGACCATACCTCATTTGCTGAAGTGCCCTCAAAGATCTCATTGTGCTTCAAAGGCCTTAAGTATCATGCTGCAGTGCCAAAAGACAAAGGTAATAGGATTTTGAATAGAGCTTGTTTAGGTTAGGCACGGATTTCCTGTTACACACCTTTGATTTACTCAGGGTTCACATGCACGTCCCAGGTACTACAGCCTAACAAGTCCCTGCACATCTGCTGAGTGAGGCAAGCTATGTCTGTGCATTCTCTTGGCCTCTGGCAAACACAAAATGAACAAATTAGGCTTTTAGCCTCCCTTCACCGTGGGCCAAATTAAGTCAAATGCTCTTGCATAAGCTGTGGGTTGAAAGCATGTGTGTATATACACATTAATTGCCAGTGTGGTCACGTGCTTTTTTAATTACACGGGGCACCCACCTGCGTTTTTGAAGACATTTGCCCTAGTGAATCTGTCCCCTGCAAAGCGAGCTTGCCTGTGGTCATGGGAAGTTTGGGTGCAGAAATGGGAGTGTTCCTTTCCCTGCRGGCATCGGATGACTGCCGGTGGGTGGAGTTCCAGCCTGCAAGGCTCTTCCTCTAAGGACCGCTGGGGACTTTTCTTGTGAYTTTATCAAGTGATAACAACTCCTCTTATCATACAGATATCCTGAAACCTTAAAAAGAACAAGTGTTACTGCATCCCATTGCTGGTACAATTGCTTCTTAAAACCCAACTCCCTCTTCCAGGTTTGCATTTTTATTATATGACCTTTTCCGCCAAGCAGTGAGTTTTTAACAGAGCACTTGCAAATTTGCAGCTGAGGAAAGTAGATAGAAAATGCAAAATCACTTCACAGTCTGCAGCTTTTTAATCGCATTCTCATATTCAGTAAAATTAATGAGATTTCTTGTTTATATTTGTAATCAGCAGAGGCAACTGACTGTGATGAGAAGCCGGACATTTCTCTACTACAAACAGGTAAAATGCATGAAAATTTTTATCAGTCTTCCATATGTGTTTTTGTTTATTTATGGCACAGAAGCACTTTTCAATAATCCTGACTTGCCATGTACAGCTGGGTAATTGCACACAGGACTCTGCTATCTAAAGTTTTGAATGGTCTGTGTTAAAAAACAAATGCATAAGAATCTTACCATTTTCCCCTCAATTTCATATTCATAAAACCTCAAGGTCCATGGGAGCAGCTAAGCTAATAAGGCCTGTAAGTTACACTTCTTATGCCAGATAGGGACTTGTGCTCATCCCTGATATTTCTGGGAGTGTTTTTTATCTCTTAACAGAGTTATTGGTAGGGACAAACGCAATCACTTGTACTGTCACATCTCTTGAGTTGTTGGCRGTATTAGCCATAATATCTTGGACTCACAGAAAGATTGCAGACATTTTTACATGCTAGTTAAGTGTTAGTTTACTTATTCTTGAAGTGCAGCCWCCCTGCCTTAAAAGCCTGACAATTGCTATGCAGCAGCTTGGCTGTGCAGCTGTGTAGACTGGGAAATAACATTTTTCCACACTGTTGAATTTGGTGCTGAAATCACCAGACTGAGACTGAAATTTGAAGCACCCTCACATTAAGAGTTAGTCCATCAGTAGGTGCCATGATGGTAGGAGCTGAGCTGCCATCCTCTGAAAATCCAGTGGGGCCAGAGTCTGGGGAGATGGTCATTTCCCTGCATTTCAGAGTCTCTAATGTCACTGAGATGCTGCTTCTTATTCCCAAAGGAGAGAGGATCTTGGGCAGACAAATAACGTCATTGATTATAGCGCAGTTTTGTGTTATTTCATTTAACAACAAAGGGTGGTTGGAGATCAGCAATGCCACTGCTGGAAGAGCAGGACAGGGCTGGTACTGAGTTTCTGAGCACACCACACTGTACCTGACAGCTGTGGGGAGCACGGGAGACTACTGGTGACCATCACAGCATCTGTCTCCTGTGGCAGCASTCCCTAATCTCTCTTGCACAAGGGCTGCAGAAGGAGCTTTCACACCGCGCTGCTGTGTGCTGGAGCAGCAGCTGCCAGCCGTGGAGCGCTGTTGGAGCACGTGCAGTTACTAAGGAATGGGAGCAGCGGAGCAGTTGGGAGGACAAGCAGCTTTAGTCTGGCTCTGGCAGGGACCCAGGGGGAGCTGGGAGCACGCGCTGCCTGGGAGCCGCCGTCCTGCTTTCCTGGCTCAATAATATGGCAGGCTACGGCTGGGATGAAAGGTGCAGGAAGCTCTGCTTTGAAAGGTCCCTCCCAAGCAACCTCCTGTTGGTTTCTTTTATCAGGGAGGGAAGCARTTCCGCTGCGAGAGGACCCTGATAAAGGTTGTGAATGTGGTGTAGTGTTATCTCTGCTCTGGAGCAGAATTAACAGTTTGCTGTGGGTTTCTTGGAGCAGTTTCTGTAGTCGCTGCTCAGGTTGTGCATCAGGGATGGAGATGAACGTGCTGAGATGGTTGTGGTAGAGAAGGCGACTCCCTTTCCACTCCACTGCAGATGACCCCTGTGGTCTGCTTGCTTGTACACCTTTGAGCATCCATGCATGCAGCTTTGGAGCCGAAATGCTTGTGTGTGATGTGTACTGCTCCACACTACCTGTGGAAGGGTGCCTAAATAAACCACGCTGCAGTTTGCACTGGGGGGGAGGTGATGCTCACAGGCTGTGAGCCAAGAATTTGACTCACACCCATTATTATATGTGTGCCAGTGCCTCTTTATAGGACAGATCTGTGTAATATCATACTGTTGTTGGAAGCAGATTATTTAAAGTGATACACAGACAGTATAATGACAGTAATTATGAGACAGAGCCAAAATATAGCTGCTTTGCATCAAGGAATGTAGCAAAAGAGGTGGAATATGATTTTTACAGGGGTCTTTCCCTGTTTTAGTACAGCTGGTTTTACAAAAGGGTGCTTGACAGGTTCTTTAAAGAGAGTCTGCATGCAATTTATTCAGCTGTCTTCTTTGTTTAGCTTGAAAAATCTTTGGGGAAAAGTCTCTCTGACTGTGTTTGTACAGWGCCTCATGCCATGGGCCTTGGTTGCAGATGACAGCTAATATCARATAAATCATGGCCTCAGGTATTAGGAAAAATTTCTTCTCCAAAAATGTTGTTGAGCACTGGRACAGGCTGYYSASGRAAGTGGTGGAGTCACAGTCCTGGGAGGTATTGAAAAAATGGGTAGATGTGACACTTGRGGATATGATCGTTGGTGGACTTARCAGTGCAGGRTCTTAAGTATCTTTTCCARCCTAAATGATCCTGTAATTCTGTGATCAGTGGTTAACCTGGTGCTTTGGTGTAATAAAACCAGAGTGAATTGGGTTGGTTGAGGACACCTTGCAGGAGACTGGATGGGGAGAAAAGATCTGGGGGTATGTATTGGAGCTATCCATGAACAGTTCCTCTCTTGATCTTCAATAACTGAACAAACTGTGAAGCAGAAGCACCCAGGGAGAATTATTAGAATCAGTGATAAGCATTGGTGCCAAAAAACAGGGGAAATTTCAGATGCCTTAAATCTGCCTTTCCAGCTCTGTCAGTCCTGCCTGTGACACCAATGACATCATGAGCAAGATCTGGTTAGATGTGGACTAGCAATGCTGAAATGTCTCAGTCTGTATGATTTTGGATTATAGTCTCTGGCTGACCCTTCATTTGGGACACCTCAGTCAGAGATGTGGTTGTTCTCAACTCTCTCCATCATTGGTRGGAGGAGAGCTGCTTCCAGAGGGAAGGCCAGGTCAGCCACAGTTGTGTTTGGAGATGTCTCTYTTTTGGTGCCAGCAGGACCAGGCTCTGAGTGCAGTTAATTGGTGCCAGYGCCCACAGCCAGGTCTGAACCAGCTCCCTCTGTGCCCACAAACTAGCAAAGTCCTGGGACTTGAGGAGAGCAGGGGATGCTTTGTTTTCAGAAAGCTCTTTTGGAACTCAAAAGCCTGGTAAAAATAATGAAGCTGGTACATCCTCATAAAGCTAAGACATTTTTCCCAATTATATTTTAGCACTCCTGAACAGAAATGATACTCCTGTGTTAAAATCACCTCTATACTAAGAGGGCCTTGGCTTTAAAGGCTGTTGATTGAAGGGTGTTTAAAGTAAATTGGAAGAACTGCGGCAGTTAAACTTGCTGGGAACTTTGGTTCATTGACAGATAAATCTCAAGAAAATACTAGAAGAATTGTCCCTAGCAAATGTTATCAAAGCTCAGGTCTCAGAGAGTTCCAGCTTTTGCACCTAAGCAAAGCTGCAGGCTGTGTCCAGACCTGAGCTGAGACAGATCAGACAGCTCTGGGGGTAATTATCGTGGGCTCAGTGGAAAGGCTGATTAGTTTCTTGGTGATACAGGATACCTGGAGGGTGTGAGATAGATCTTTATCAGGATGAGGATGTGGCACCTTTTAGAGTCTTTCTGTGTAAGATGGTATTGTGAAAAGGCTCATCTTATTTCAGTGTACAATTTACGCAAAGCATTGGGATTTTGTGGTTCAAAGAAAAACAAAAGGAAGGCATAACCCATAAATTCTGCATGTGAGAACAAATGTAACACAACTGCAACACCCTTTTCTTGAATCTTCATCTTGTAAATKGGATTGGAAAGATGTAGGCAGGTTTAGGAGCATGAGGTAGCACTCCTTACCCCTGCTTTTGACCACAGCCATGCTGAGAGTTTGTGTAGTTTCTGCACTCGGGTTAATTTCGAGATGAGAAAGAATTTTGATATCCCTAACGGAAGCTGAAACACTAACATCCCAATCCTCAGGTCTAGGGGTGATACAGCTTTGTGAAAAGATGAGAGCAATCTCCTGGTAAAGAAACGGATGATAAGAAAACAGCAACAATCCAATTCTATATAGGTTGTCTCCTTTTCTCTTGAAATACAATATCAAGAAAATGAAACTTGGGGGAAAAAAGAAAAAAAAAAAGAAAAAACTATTCCAAAACGTTAAATATAAATCCTTTATTGTAATATAAATCTTTATCCTTTCAATGYGTGATTGTATGAGTCTTCCCTTTTCATTGGGATGTATTTGCCTCTCAGGCTGATTGATGTCTGTCTTCTCTTTGCCCTGTGTTCTTAGTGCCCTCGTTGTAATTCTTCTGTCCATCTTTTCATTGTTCTGTTTAGAAAAAGCACATTCTTAAAGWGCTTTTTAAAAGATGGGATATAATCATACAGTGCACCTTTTAAAGGTGTGTGTGTATATATATATTTTTTTTCTCCTATATGCATTTAGACTGCTGTGGAGTGGTGGGGGTTTTTACCAAATAAGATCCCAAAGTATGTACTCAAGGTTTAAAATTCATGGGGTGCTTTTTTCACTTCTTCAGAACCTAAACTTCAAAGGGGTGAGCGTAGCAGTGCAGTTTGTGCTGAAGACTAATGGAGTGCTTTACATCTGAAGTGGGCTGCACTGTATGTTGTGTGAAAAACTTGGCTGGCAAATTTTGTATTCAAAAAAATCTATTTAATTTCCTTTTCTTTAGCCAGTTGAGCTCTACTCTAAATGGAATTCAGCAGCACTGCCTATGTGCACACCAGCAGTTCAGCCTCATCACTAATTAAAATTAAAACTCCAATACCTTATTTCCATAATTCTAAAATACCAATTTTTTTGTTTCAAATTACTGATATCTTAAATTGTTACATTTTTTTAACTGATTCCTTCAAACTCTTTCTCCCTTCAGGTAACCTTTTTGACACCACAACAGACCATCTGATAGATGCAAACCCAGATTTTTCAGTTTGAATTTCACATCCCGCATCAGTGTTCTTAGCAGATAGAAACATCCTCTCCTTTGAGCAATGTTCCTGCAAGCTCAGCACGAGAACTTCAGTGTACTACAAGACATGGGCATCCACACAGTTTTTCTTACAAGTCTGTGCATTTTCTATGTAACCTCAAGTAATGAACCACCAGATCTCTTCATTGTTCTTCATCTTAATGAAGATGATTTCCCTCCGCATCCCATGCGTTACCGAATTAGCGGGGTACCCACTCTGAGGTCATTCTCTTGCCTGTGTTTCTCCTCCATGATTGTATTTTTCCACATGTTTGTATGCTTGCCAGCAGTGTCTCATCTTAAACCACRAAGAAGTTGTGACTCTTCCTGTCCCCAGGGACCAGGGTGGCCTCTCTCTCCACTGTAAACCCTGGGGGCTTAATGAGCATCTGACCTGGTGAAGCTCTTTGCTTCTGCAGACCCACTTTTCYCTTCCTGGCTGCTGCGGTATCAATGACCAGTCACACACGGCTCTGATTAAAAAGTCCTTACTGGGTTTAGGAGGGAATAAAGGAGGATTTCTCCCAGCAGTGCCCAGGTTCCTAGTTATAGCAAGGAGAAGCTATTCCTCAAACAATTTCCCCTGTGTGGTCCTAGTGGGATGGCTCTTGAGCATCTTGGTAGTGCAGATTGCTGGAGGTGGTCATTTTCCCCTCACTGTTGCCCCCAGCTTGCTCAATCGCCTCAATTTCAAAATGTATTATTTTTCTGTTTTCTAAGAAGAGGGTCTGCTCACTGTGATTTTTCAGCCCCTGTCCTTGGCAACAATACTCACCTATTTAAAAAAAAACAAGTCACTTTTCACTGTATTGATATCAGCAGTTAAGACAAGTGAATCGATCAAGAAATTGCACTACCCTCTTAGACACTGAAAGGGTCAGGTCAGGGCTAAGGTAAAACTGTGTGTGGCCCCTCCTGCAAACCTTCATTTCTGCACCTTTCATCAGCACTAAATTCACTTTAAAAATGTCACAGAGAAATCTGGAAGGTCTTACCTGCAACACCTATTGATCACCAGGCAGTTTGAGCACGTGTCCTGCAATTCGAGGGAGAGCTTGCTAGAGCCTTTGCCATTGTGTTTCCTTTCCCTGTGTGTATCTTATCTTAGGTACTTTTTTTTATTTTTTGGAAACTATTTGGCCTTTGAGTGTCTCAACAGAAGTGCTATTACAGAGTGGGATGGTTTTCAAATGTTCAACCTCTTTTTTTAACAATCCTAATGCCTGTTTCTCAGGTGTCACAGAATACCCACAAATAAAACTGAAGCCAACGTGAACAGTTTGTTCTGTTGGCACCTGAGAAACCAGGCTCCCAGCTGTTCCCCGCCCACCTTCCATGGACTTTTAGGAATGATCATGTTCTCTCTGAAACTGTGGAATAGATTGAATGTGCACTGCAAACCTTAAATTTTGAGTCTTTCCTTCCTTCATGGCTTGGAGTTGCCTGCATTGGGCAGGGGGCACCGGTCCATTGTGTTGTAACCCTTCAGCAATGAAATCAGCGTTTTGTAAATTTGGAAGATTGCATTTGTGTTTACTTACTGTGACTACTGTTCAGACTTTCTTCAGAAATCTTTTTATAGGGTTTATTAGAGAGAAGAAATAAAAATCATTCCATATTTAGGTAAAAATGTCTCAATCTTCTGTATATATGTTTTATTAATATGTAAATATTTAGATATTTTTAAATTACTATGTTCTTAATAAAGCGACAAGGGACTAGTTGTGAAATGGTGTATAACATTGTGTTGTGTTACCGATCTCTGGGAAATCCTCTTTGTCAGTTCAGAAAAGAAAACCTACAATAAATAACTTTAATTGCGTGCGTGTTCCTGTGTTCTATGCTGGATTCCCATATTTTAGAGGAATTACTTTRCCACCAGTGGACTACACATAGGAAAACCCTGAAAGTTCCCACCAGGATGCTRTTTTTCCAGCTGGCTCAGCCAGAAACCACACTGGCCTTGCCAATCACAACAACATCTATATCCAATCATGTAATAACTCTTGAGTATTACAAACTGATATGCTTGAAGTCTAATTTTAATTGAATTAGGTGCCTTTATAATCTGCACTTAAAAGGTTAAGCTCTGCTTCTATGGAAACAACACACAGGAAGGACAAACCAATACTCAGGTTGGAGTAGCTGCAAAGATATATGCTTGGTAGTTCATTATCACACCCTCATCAAGTGTTTAGCCTTAGAAAATACTTCCTGCAAAAACATGTTCCTGGTAATCTTCCATCAATTCCAAGGAGCCAGTGAAGTGAAGTGAAGCAGCAGCTCACCACACCTTTTTGGCTTTATACAAGAAGCACTGRTGGTAAAAGTCCCAGCGAGAGCTTCCTTCACATCTCAGTGGCTGCCCGGATYGGCTGGAGCCTGGTGCAGATGCTGTGTGGTGTGACAGGAGCCAGTGCAGGCTCTCCCCTCTGGGGGGTGCTGGAAGAGCATCTCGGTCACAGATCACACGATGGTTTAGGTTAGAAGGGACCTCGAAAGCTCCAACCCCTGCCATGGGCAGGAGCATCTTGCACAAGATGAGGYTGGCCAAAGCCCCGTCCAAACTTGTCTTGAACACTCCAGGGATGSAGCATCCACAGCTTCTCTGGGCAACCTGTCACAGAGCCTCACTGTAAACCAATCTCATTGTAATAYTGTTTTTCCTAATAGCTAATGTAAATCTAAGCCTCTTTTAGTTTAAAACTGCTGCTCCTTGTCCTGTCCCTACAGGCTCTAGTAAAAAGTCCCTCTCTATCTTTCTCACAAGCCCCCTTTAAGTACTGAAACGCCACTCTAAGGTTTCCTTCTCCCAGGGCTCAGCCCCTCAGCTCTGTTCTCCCTTCTCTGGAACTGCTCCAGCACCTCAATGTCTTTGTTGTAGGGGGGAWCTCAAAAGTGTCCCCAGGATWCAARGTGWGGCCTTACCAGTGCCAGGTTCAGGGGGGACAATCACTGTCTTGGTCCTGCTGATACAGACCAGGATGTTAAAGCGTGGCTTTGTTTGGTTAGCTTGTGTTTTAAAAAACAGGGACCAGCTTAGTACACTGTTCTTGCAACATTTAAGTGGAGCACCTGAAATTGAGTCTAAGGTACAATTCTGAGCAAGAAACGGCACTAATCTCATCTGTGCTGCAGAGCCACCAGCACATGCTGCTGCCAGCTGCAGGCTCACCTGCTGGAACAGCTTTGGGATGGAGCAGGTGACTCTGGCAGCAGCCACACCTGAGCTCCAGCCATGCTCCTGCTTCCTTGCTGGCCCAGTCAGACAGTGCATCCCTCTGTCCTGGGTACAGGACACTGGAGGTTAATACTTTGGGTGAAAAAAATCCTTCTGAAGCTGAAGAGGAAAAAGGATATCCTCCTGGTAACATGAAAGGAAACTGAAGCCTGGGCTTTATAAAAAATGCATTAATTGTGAGACAAGAAGAAAGTCATCTCAAGTGCCTGTGACATGTTGGTTTAGAAACGGCTGGCTGAGTCTTTCAGGGGAAACATGCTCTGTCACATCAGAGGAGTTTGGGGATGGGTGGTCCTGATGCAGCCACCCCTCCTCTAGAGAAACCTTCTCCCCAAAAAGCCTCCCCTCTGCTGAGGCCTTGCTGGGAAACACATTTCTCCTTCTCTGGGGAAGGGAGGGGGCACAGTCCTAGGAAAAACCCCATGGGGCACATCCTCCTAGAAAAACAGATGTTGCCAGCATTTTGCAAGACTTTTCAAAAATAACCCCCTTGTGCGTGTTCTCCCCCAAACCTAAAGCAGCAAAATGCCTTGTAGGAGGTGCTGAGATATCTCTTCTCCCTCTGGCTCTCCCACTGCTTCAGCATCCCTGCAGCTGGGCTGGGGTAAGCACCTTCACTCCTTCCTGCCACGCTGTCATCACAGAGAGGCACGAGAGGAATTTGTGCAAGTAGGTCAGGTATGATTTCTCATCCGCCGACTGCTAATAAAAGCCACTGATGTGAAACCTATAATATTATGAGTATAAATAATTTAGCTCCGGTGTGTAAACATCAATTCTGGGTTTTAAAAAACCCAAAATAATTCCATCAGCTTTTTCTGTCCCCTCCACGCACATGTTGTTACACCCAGCTGATAACAAGGGCAGTAACTTCATGTTAAAGTGTTCACAACAACACCCTTGCCCCTGGAGCTACCAACAAGCACGGGRTGAAGAGCTTCATCCACCTCTGCCCAGCAAAGGACAGGTGAGAGTACCATGGTGGCCCATGGCTCCTGCTGGGGCCTGGCCACAGGGCCAGCCTGGAGTGGCAACCATCACCATGGGCAGAGATGTCCCCTGGCTGTGTCCATCATCAGCACACACAGSAGAAACGTTATTCTCAGGTTGGGGTGGATGGAAAAGGCCAACCCACATAGTTCTGCCATCCACTGACCTTCAGGTGGCCTGGAGGATCTTTCCTGCYCCAGGATGGTTCAGCAAATCCTATGGACTGCATGTGCACTCCAGCAAAGGAAATCATCCAGGAGACTTTAAAAAACCTCCCTGGCAGCAATGCTCCCACACCACAAGATCCCTGCTCTACWTTTTCCCCATGCTCAGCGCTGCCCTGGAGACAGCAGGTGAAAGGGGTGTCAGCTAGAGAAGGATGAGGGGGGCATTTGTGTGTCAGGACAGGACAGTGTGAGCCCGTGCCAGCTCCCCAAGGAGTCACTGGGAAGTTAGCAGGGATGGATCTGGACTGGAACCAGCATGTGGCTACTGCCATTACCACRGCTTAGAGAAAGCAAAGATTAATGTAATCATTTAATCCCGAGAGATTTCAGCATTCACCGACTGTATCTCATGTCTCCATTCATCACAGCACAGGGGATGTGTGTAAACTTCTTTGCTCTTAGTTGGACCTCTGCTCCCTCCTGATTTCCCTTTTCCTGAGTTCCTCACAGGCCCTCAGTGCCCAGCTCTCCCCACTGCCACATCCCTGACACAGCTGTGGTCGGCCCTGCCTCACTTTTTGGCTGGTGAGAATGGTGACATCACCCACCCTTTGTTTTCTTGACTTTTTCCTGGTGATGGCTCTGTCCTCCAAATTGGCAGRCCTCCACCTCCCTGGCCTGATGCTGGCAGCACCAGTGGGGTATCCCCTTCCTGCATCTCCATCCACCCTTCATGTACTGCCCTGATGCTGTAAGGAGAGCCAAGACTGGGCTGGACACCCTGCAGGGAATGGGGTTTGCCTCAGGGTTAGAAGGAACCTTTGCCTGCATAAAATTTGCCCAACCACCATGGYCTGGCTGGACAACAGAACAGCATCGGTGACAGCCAATGACTCACTGTGGATTTGTCCTTTCTGTCCCTCTGGTCCAGGGTACCACGCGTGATCTGACACCACATAGTCCCATCCTGCCTGGGGGTCCTGCTGCCTTCACTCCTTCCCCCCAGGGCTAAAGCACAGACAGAGGTTCCTGAGCAGCTCATGGCCACCCTGCACACCCAGGTGCTGCTGCCAGCCCCAAGGAATGGCAGAGGATGTGCTGCACCCCACAGAGATGGAGCACTGCTCTGAGACCTCCACTTCCTAGAGCCTCTGCTCACCAGGGCGTCATGTTCCCAGCTTCATCTTCTGGACAGCACAGAGTGCCAAACCCCAGTGCATTAACATAGATTTTATATTTWACATTTATTACAAATGGGCTTCCACATGGCTCCTCTGCTGCCTTTCACTGAGCATGGTGCATCATCTCCCACCTCTCATTTAAAGTCCCTTTGGGGAGGCCTTGGAGCAGTGGAGGTTCCTGCCTCATGCAGGCCCCCAGCACCCATCCCAGTGGAGTGGTGTCCCTGGGGATTGCCCTGACCCAGCTGCCAGACCTTGCACTTGGCCTTGTTGAACCTCATGAGGTTCACATGGACCCACTCCTCAAGCYTGTGCAAGTCCCTGTGGAAGGCATCCCTTCCCTCCAGCACATCAGCAGCACCTCTCAGCCTGGTGTCACCTGCAAAGCTCTGAGGGTGCTCTAGAAACCACTGCCTCTGTTGCTGATGACAATATTAAATGGTTTTGTACAAGCCCTTAAGGAACACCACTCCTTACTGGTTTCCACGTGGACATGAAATTTGACTGAACTCTGGACATGACCAGCCAGTTCCTTACCCACCAAACAGCCCCTCCATCAAACTCATACCTCTCCATCTCGAGGCCAAAGYGATGGGGAATGACCATATCAAAAGCCTTACAGGAGCACTGAACCCCATTGCTGTGGCTTGTAGGTCATACAGGATCTAACACTGTTTAAGAGTAATCAGGTGGCAGCCTGTCTCACCCTGTCATGGAATCAGAGGCACTCCCATCCACTGAARCACCTCCGTGCTGGATCTAGGGGTGCAGTGGGGCTGAGACCTCTTCTCCTGACCTGGCAAATCAGGTGCTGCAGACTCACACAGGATACTGGCACAGCAACAGCCCTGAGAGGCTCTGACCCGGCAAAAYCCAGCCTTGGCACACAGAGCCAGGGCTCCGAGGCTCCGTGTTGGGATATGCAAACCCTCTCTGCTCCATGCTGCAAGTTTTGGTCCTTGAAACCGYGAGGCAGAACGCTGCTGGGCCGTCCTTGAGCAGCTCTGCCGTATTCTCCGTGCTCCTCCGAGGGGGGAGGTGAACCCACCCACCCCACACAGGAACCCCTCTGCCTCGGTGGGCCACAGAGCCCTCTGAGAGTGCCAAGGTTAATGCACAGCAGTGCTGCCCTCCCAGGGAGGGCTCACTGTGAGCCCCAGAGCTCTTCCTCCAGAAACAAATTGCTCTTCAACTATTGCCATCTTGTGGCGTCTGTGACCCGTTGCTTGTTCCTTTTATCTGCTAATGGTGTTGCTGAGAATCAGCAGCGTACACAGGCAATTTTAAAATGAAATGTAAATGAATCAGAAATGCCTACGGAGGAGCCATTAGCATAAATCCAATCAAAGGGCTTTGTTTAACTTGTTAAAAATTACTAAATATTTAGTGAGTGTGGGTGGGTGAGGTGATTCTTGCTCACACTTGGGAAGTTTTGCGTCTAAAACCAATGCTGATATCCTAAATGGCTGAACTTATAAGCACTTTTCTACCCTGAACTGTGCCTCYTCGGTCTATAACTCATTGGAATATTGTCCCCTGTCCAAGATCACCTCTAAAATATTATCACAGAATATGCTGAGTTGGAAGGGAYCCACAAGGATTATCAAGTTCAGCTCCTGGCCCTGCACAGGACACCCCAGGAGTCACACCCTGTGCCTGAGCACATTGTCCAAACACTTCTTGAACTCTGTCAGGCTCAGTGTGTGACCACTGCCCTGGGGAGCCTGTTCCAGTGCCCAACCACCCTCTGGGTGAAAAACCTTTTTCTATTATCCAATCTAACCTCCCCTTACACAACTTCAGGCCATTCCCTGCAGTGCTGTCATTGTCACCACAGAGAAGAGTTCAAGGCYTGCCCCTCCACTGCCCCTCATGAGGATGTTGAAGAGCACAATGAGGCCTCCCTCCCCTCAGTCTCAACTTTCTCCAGGCTGAACAAACCAAGTGATCTCAGCCCCTACACATGCAGCTTCCCCCTCCAGACCCTTCACCATCCTCATGGCCTTCCTTTGCACACTCTCTAACAGTTTAACATCTTTCTCATGTTGTGGTGCCCAAAACTGCCCACAGTATTTTCTTGTAGGAGCACTTGAGTCACTTAATGAGATCTCTGGACTCTCGTGAGCACTGCAGGCACCTCCTGGGAGTGGAGATTCCCTTGGAACAAACYCTGCCCATCCCTGTCATGCCAATGGTCCTGCCCAGGTGGGATGCTGAGGGTGCAATGCAAGGTGGCACCACCAGCAGTGCAGGGCCACCATGACCGCCTGTGTTGTGCACCACAAAGATCACCTTGGGGATGGTAGACTCGATAGAAGGGAMAAATTTTCTACAATGAAGGTGATGATGAAGAACTGAAAGAGGCTGCCCAGAGAGGTGGTACATGCCCCATCCCTGGAAAYATTCATGGTCAGGTTTGTTGGGGTTTAAGTTTTCAATTTCAGCCTGGTTTAGTTGAAGATGTCCCTGTTCATGGCAGGGGGTTTGGAACCAGRTGACTTCTAAAGGCACCTTCCAACCCAAACCATTCTGTGATTCTGTGAACAAGAGACATTCCAGTGCCTATAGATTTTATCCAGMCTGGCAGGARTGGGAAGGGTTCACTTCTTTGGCCCCAGTGTTACCTGCTGAGTGTCRGGAGGTGCACATGAAGCTGACGTTTGGTGGCAGTTTCAGCGGCACAGCAGACCAGCCCGGCTCCCTGTTCCTCTGCTGCAATCCACCCATCCCACCTCCACTCCTCACACTCCCACATTCACAGCAGCTTGTGCAGAGCCACCCTGACCAAACCAACCCTAAGTAAAGTGGAGAAACTCCATTTTTTGGAGCACACATCTATTCCCTGACCCATCGGTTACACTCTAGCTATATGGACWAAGGATATTGGTCATAGAGATGTAGCTCTGCAGCGTGGATTAAATCAAAAAGCGAGTCAAAAACAGCGCTCAGCCTTGGCTCTGCTGTGACTCCTTGGGCTCCGCAGGGATCACTCAAGCCGGCAGCAGATGGGGCTTGGGGCAATGCTTTGCATTTGGGAAGAGCAGCTATTTCCTGCTGCTTTGCTCTCTGGAATGGAGCTGCACCGGGCGGGTGTTAATCGCCCTTCTGGAAATCAAAGCAGCCGGCACGGGGGCTGTCTGCTGGGCTTTTGCTTTCCCCCAGGCCTGCCCATCAGCCGCTTTGCCTTCCCGCCTGCACAGGGAAATGCCTCACCTGGAGGGATGCTCTCCCCAGGCTGCTCCGAGCATTTGCCCCTCTCCACATTGCCTCTCAGCCCGCTGCCCAAGCGTCAGGTCCTGCAAAGGCAGATGCTGCTGTGCAGAGTTTGCTTAATGCCAACGCTGGGCACAAATCCTGGGAAAACACACTCAAATCTGGCTGCAGGGAGGGGAGGAGGAGCAGTGGGATGCAGGGAATGGGAAAGAAATGGAGAAATGGGAAGACTTAATGTGTGATTGTTTCCCTCCCTGTGGGATTTTGTGGGTTTTACTTTTAAATGCTGGGGAAAAGCCCTTTAGGAGAATGTGGAGCATCACATTACAGCACTTCCCACTGCTGCCAGGTGCATCTGCTGAGTGCAGGGCTGCATTTGGGGGTACGGAGATATGGGGAGCCCTGGCACCCTCCTCCATCCACCCCCGCATCCCAGCCAGTCCCACCRGAGGGGTCTCACCTCCTGGCAGCTCCAAGGATCCAGCACTCCATTGAAACAGCCTTTGCATGTCTTGGTGCATGTAAATCAGGGGCTTTCCAGGAGTTTCCTGGAGGAGCCACTGCCTGTGGGCTCAGCAATCCTCATTCCTCCTGCTAGCTTGGACTGGGAGCAGGAGAGATGTTTCAGTGCCTCCTCTGCTGCGAGACTGTTATGGCAACACTCTCACATCCAACCCCTCAAGGAGAACAAACCACCCAGCCCATGCTTAGGGGCTTGGGTTTGGTTTATTTTTGCTTTTCCAACAGGGAAAACACACCATGGCACWTGGTTATCCCTGAGGAGAGGAAAGGAGAGGTGGCATTGGGCACACCTGGTCTCTTCCAGGGCACCCCACCTGCAGGTCTGAGAAGGCTTTRCTGATGTTGCACCTGTTTCCCATATAAACCACTTTCCCCATTTGCTCAAGTTTTAAGTGCCTGGTTGGCACAATTCTGGGTGGGATTCAGCTTTGTTTTGACAGACAACAGTTYAGGTGTGTTTAGGGGATCCTAATTACGTGCTCATCCAATGGACACTGCTGGGGCAGAAGAAGGAGAAGCGACAGGGACAGACCTGAAGGGCTGGCTGCATGTCACCCTAGGGAGGGGAAAGGGAAGCTGGGAGCAGCAGCATCTTTCACTCCCACACCTCTGGTTTCCAGGCTTGCTGAGGTCATTTTRCTCCTTGCAACAGCCACCTGTTTCCCAGGGAGCTGTTTGTTCCCCTGCTCGTGCATCCCACCAGCCTTAATTCAGCATCAGGAAGGGCCTGGCATCTCAAAAACCTGTGGGTGCCCCATCCCTGGAAGTGTTCAAGGCCACGTTGGCCTTGAGCAACCCAAAATATCAAATGCTGTCCCTGKCCATGGCAGTGGGTTTGGACTAGATGAACTTTAAAGGTCCCTTCCAACTCAAACCAGTCAGGGAATCTAAAATTCTATGGTTTTAACAGCACATTTGCCCTCTGCTGTGCTTTGGCAGCAGGACATTTCCCCTCTAGATTCACCTAAATTCCCACCCATCAGTACCAACCCCCCAGCTACTGCACAGGGCTGGCAGCAGAGGAAAGCAGGAAAATCCTGGATGGAGAATAAGAAGACTCCTTGCCAGAGAAATTATCTGAAGCAGGTGGTTCCAGCTCGGAGAAACTCAATTTATATTCCCAAATGACATGCTGGGAGCTGCTCACAGCTCCATCAGCAAGCACAGCACAGGCAGGCAGATGTTTTGGCACGTGCCAGCAGCTGGAATAGGATTGCTGGCTCAGCTTGGCTGCACCCTTCACTCCAGACAGTAATTTGGGAAGTCAGTGTTGGAGGCTCATCCCAAGGGAGCCTGTATTGGGTGGCTGCAGCTCTGGCTGGCAGAACCACACAGCTTCTTCTGAAACAAAGAGAGGGAGCAGAGCTGGGCAGGAGGAGACACTGCTGGATTATTTACAGGCTCCAGCCTTGGGAAAACCCTGGCAGAGAAAAGAACTGGCTGTGCTTGGGAGCAAAGGCCATGGTGGTGATGGTGGGGGTGTGCCCCTGCCATCCACACTGCAGGAGCAGCTTTGCCAAAGAAGTGGGAAATGTCTGGGGACACTCAGGCTCAGTGTGGTGGAATGTGGCTTAGGGACACAAAGGGAGAAGGACACAAGGAGCATTCTGTGGGCACTGCAAGGCATGAGGCTTGTCCCCAGGGCAGGTGTTGTCAGCACAGGTGAAATTCCAGGTCTGGAGGGGGAAGGAGGTGGTTCCCACATAGGCTGGGCAGTGGCACTGAGGGGAGTGTGGCAGAGGCTGCTGCCTCACCAGGCCCCTGTGATTGTTTTATTTTCTGTGTGGTGCCCAGTAACAAAGAGCAGCTGTGCTGTGCCTGCCGCCCCAGACTGGCRGAACAAAGGGGCTCCATGAAATGCCTCCCCCACATATGACACCATGAGGATGTGGCAGGCAGGGTGAGAATATCAAATCCAATGCAGTTTTGCAGAGTGTGTAGATCCAAGAGGGCCTCAGCAGAAGCAGCCACTGACACTACAAGAGGCCGTGGCAGAGCACACAGGCACATCTCAGAGACAAAATGCCACCTTCCCAAACTGCCCACAAGGCTTCCCAGAGCCAGGCATGCTTCCACCTGAGGTACAACTCAGCCTGCCCACCCTGGGGAGAGCCCTCACCACCCCAGCCCAGGGCTGGTGGCTGCTTGTTCAAGCCATGTAGGTGTCTGGGCAAAGAACCAAACAGAAACTGAGAAGAGAATTTTCCCTTGCAGCTCCTGGGGTGACCAAGTGCAGGAGCAAAGTATGAAATGCTGCAAGAGGGATGAGGAAGAGACAGATACTGTGAGGGTGCCTCTTCATAGGAAGGGCTAGAGCAGCTTTATAGCACAGAGGTGTTTAACTGCTGGTGCAAAAGCAGCCAGGAGCCCCTCTCTGGGCACACRGCAAGGGAACAAGCACCAAGACCCCAGCAGCAGCTGTGTACACACCATCCTCCCCATCTCACATCAGCAACTGATGGAAAATGGGCTCCAGGTGAGCCTAGTCAGAACCAATAGATCACTGACAGGCCACATCACCCTGTTTGACTGCTACACAGTGGAGGCTGGCAAGGGACTGGTACTGGAGCATCATCCAGGAGCAGAACCCCAGGAGTGGAAAGAACCCCAGGAGCTCCCAGGGGTGCAGAACCCCAGGAGCCCTGYCATRGGTGCTCCCCCCATGGAGGATGCTYAGCTGGGTGCAGGGGATAAATGCAGCCTGCAAAAACACAGAGGAAACTGCACTTTCTTGAACTGCTGTAAACCACAAAGGGAATGTTTAAAAGAAGCTGCCAGGCAGGTATGATTTACTTGGTTTTTGATAAAATCTCACATCAGAGACTATTAATGCACCTTATCAAAGGTTAAAGGGGCAAAGTCCCCTTTGGCAGCAGAAAACAAAGACAGAGAACATCTGCTACTTGAAGCAAAAACGAGCRAACACCAAGGCACAGCAGAGGTCAATACTGGCATCATTACTATTTAATACCACTTGTATATTAATGAGAGGCAGGAAAAAGACAAAAAACAAGGCAAAGAAAACCAACAATAGCCCAAACTTACTTTACTTTGTCAAAACAGAGGGAGGTAGGGAAAAAAGTCATGCTATGAGATGTGCTTTACATGAGAAATTAAATTATCACACTAAAGTTTGCCAGTGGAAGTAGTTTCAGCACATTAAACATTGCATTCAGCCCAAGTGGGGCTGAACCAGCTGGTCCCATTTTACCAGCCACTTCATTGTGAATTCTGAAATGAGGGAAAAAAAAAAGACAAACACTTTCACTGTCATTTCTTACCCTGGTTTTAATCAGCCAGTATTTCCTCATGCYCTTGTGATGCCACAGTTTCTTGGTTACAAACATTGCAGGGGAAGGCTGCATTGTTTTATTTAAAAAAAAAAGGTTCTGCTGACATTTAACAAACAGAACAGGGAGAGTTCAAACTCTGATCATTTTGTAAACATCAGAGATGCAGGACCGAGTCAGAAGCCTATATGGATCAGAAATATTGCTTAGCTTTAACCCGGATGTGTGCACAACAAAGCACCTTGGCCAAAGAAATCTGAGCTGCTAATAAACCCCACTCCAGGTATTCCATGGAAAAAAGACTGATGAAATGCAGGCCCTGCACCTGTAAAGGCTGCAGACATCTGTCATGTCCTCAAGCCAGCACAGGAGGCAGCTGGCTTTGATGAGTGATCAGGCACAGCACAGAGGGCTTCGCCTTCTTTTCTTTCTCCTTTTTGCTCTTCCTAAAGTGTGTGGAGCAGTCCCTTCTCATGGCATTGGAGCTAATTGCTCCAATCATGGAGTTTCTGCTGGAAGTTTTGGACACAGATGACAAAAAAAAGCCTTTGGGAGGGAAGGAGGGAGGAAAGGAAATGTGATCAGTTTTTAAGTCTAGAAAACCACTATTGGACTCCAGGAAAATGTTCCATGAAGCTGGTGGTTCCAGCAGAGTGGGGCCTCCTCAGGGCTACTGGATYCATCACTACACTTTGAGGGTCTTGTTTATGATCCTGCATGAAAAGGACATTCCTCTGTGTGCACAGGACTCCCTTCCTGATGCCCTGATTCCCTTCCAGCAGCTGTTCCAAGSGTGGAGCCCCTGGAGAAGCAGGGGCAGTGAGTGCTGGGGGCAGCAGSACACCTGAGGCTGCAGGGGAGATGTGGCTCACTGCTCCTCTTGCCTTGGCTTCCCTGGCAAAGCCACTTTTCTACCCCTTGCCTGCCCACACAAAGCCTCACCCCAGCACAGGCAGCAGGGCCTGGGGTACCCATCCACAGGGACTTGTGCGGATCCACCCAAGGATGCTCCATCACTGTCTGTGCCAAGAAATTGCTTTTAATTAATCAGGGCTTCAATTATGCGCAGTTCTCATCTCTGTACCCTGGTCCTGGCTAGATTCAGCTCTACAGAGTCACATCTGTGGCAGTACTAATGAGCATGAATTTCCAAGTACTCATGTTTTCTTTCAGCCATGTTACCACCTGGAAATCTCAATTTATTTTATTTTCCCCTCTGTTAAAGAAATGTCTAATCCTTACAGATGTGGGGGAAAAAAATAAAAGAAAAATATGATCCAATTCCCTCTTCCCTCCAAAAATATCAGAAAGGAAAATCATGTAAGTCAGGGCTCAAAATCAGCAAGGTTATCTCATGGTTTTCCTTACACTTCATGTTTGGGGTTTTGTTTGTTTTTTTTTTTTAATGAAGTGCTTGTTGTAGAGGTACTGGCTAAATGCTGGAGAAATGTTAGATCAGAGCATCTGATTTCCAGCTTTCAAGATACTTACAGGGTTTTTTTTCAGATTGAAATCACCTCTCAAGGAACACACAGATGTGATACAAGGCCAGTGCTCAGCAAAATCAGATCGATGGCAATCAGAAGATTCCGAGATCTTCCGCCTCCTCTCCATCTGGGAGGAGGGAGAGGCACTAAAGGGTTCAAATTCCAGGTCAGGACTGCAGATGCCACGTCCTCAATTCATCTCTGCTGTCAAAACCATCAGCCAAATGCCCCACAGCTGCTCACTGAGAACAGCTTCTGTGTGTGCAGCTTGAAATGCTTTCAGAGAGCAACACGGAGGAGCCTGAAAATCAATTAATTATACAAATATTAGTGACTTCCTAAATGTGCTCAGTGCTGGGAGCTCCCATGCACCTCTGGTCCCCTGCACCACAGTCCTGGGGCCCTACATTCTCTGGGAGATAAAGAGAGTAATTAAAATCAGGCAAGAAAAGCAACACTTTATTTTTTTTCTCTTTTTGCTTGTTTTTAGACAAGACTTTTTCAAAGCCAGTTGCATGAAAAGCAATCTTTGAATTAACAGGCAATTACTTAATTAGGTACTTAGCTGCAAATTACATGAAGCAAAGTGCCTCTTTTATCTATTTGGAAATGTAAACTGGGCCCTGTGCTATCCCTAACACAGAAATTCCCTCCTTTCTAGAGAAAACTTTACTTGCACATAAAGCAAGAGACTCATCTGAATCCTGACTTTAATCGTTTAGGAAAAGGGTCTTTGGAAGCACAAAAAGCACTTTCAGGGAGAAAAATTAACTGAGAAGACACTCGAAATCAGACATGTTAAAGACATTTTAGATTCCAATGATTTGTATATTAAATGAGAAAAAATGGGATGCTTTGCAAATCAGCGGTGGAAAAGGGTTGAATTGAGCAAGTTGTCTGTGACAACATCCTGGCTGTTGGCTGCTAAAACACAGCCCAGCATCCTCGAGTTGTGCTGAACCCATCACCACCTGCTGCAAAACAGGATTACATTTTTCCTGAAGCATGCTCAAAAACACATTCTGGGGTAAAAAAAGTCACCTGCTGACACACCCAGCCACACTGCTCCTGCTGTGGTACCTGCAGCCTTCATGGGCCACACACTGATCAAAYCCCTTGGAGATGACACCTGAGGAAATTACACCTCTATGTCCCTGGGGCCACAGTCTTGGTTCTGCACTCAAAAAAATTTAATGTTGGCCAAATTTTGCCCATTGTCAGGTCCATTTGAATCTCTCACTTTCCTTTAGCCCAACATTTTGGTGTGACATGGATCAAATGTGACTTTTGTCCACCTTCTCAACAAAATTCAGCATTGGTGGAGGACCTGGCTCTGCAGGTGTGAGGTCTCCTCAGCTCTGGTTCAATTTCCCACCCAAATGGGTCCCGACCTCAAAATTTTCATATTGAAGGAGAAGGTGTCTGAGCAAGGAATTCTACAGGCAGACTTGTGGTCCTCAGGGGAAACATCAGCCTGTGTRAGGAAGAATTTCTTCACAGAAAGGATGATGAGACACTAGAACAGGTTCCCAAGTGGATGTCACCATCCCTGGAGGTGTTTAAGGAAACCTGGATGTGGCACTCAGAGCCATGGTCGGGTTGACAGGATGGTGCTGGGTTGACAGGATGGTGTTTGGTCACGGGTTGGACTCGATCTCAGAGGTCTTTTCCAATCAATTTCTAATCAATTCTGGGATAAGGGGAAATGGCCTTAAACACAGGGGAGATTCAGATTAGATACTAAAGAAGCATTTTTCCCTGRTAGGTTGCCCAGACAGGCGGTGCAGTCACGGTGCCGGAGCTGAACCCAGGAGGTGCTGAGGTTCAGTATCCAAGGGGTTACAGCGGCACYGCTGCCTCGCACTGCTCCATCTTAAAGGTCTCTGCCAGCCTCGACGGCTGCGGGACTGCACGAAGGGACCGGACCCCACACGCACACCGGGGCTGCCCACACGGGCCGGGCCGAGGGGCGGGGGCGTCTGTGGGGTGTGTGTGGGGAGGGGGGGGGCGGTGTCGCGACATGTCGCGCTGCAACGGCGCGCGCCCCCGCGCGGGAACGCGCGTGGGATGCGGCGTGAGGGGGARCGGGAGGGGGCGGGAAGGCGAGAGGGAAAGGGAGGGAAAAGCAGCGAAAGGGAGGAAAAGGGGGGGTTTAACCCCCCCGTGCCCGGCGGCGGCGGCGGCATTTTCTATTCAGGCGGCGCTGAGGGAGCCCGTCGCGCCCGGTGCATTGTGGGACCGCGCTGGGAGTCCCGTTCGCGGGAGGAGGCGGAGGGCGAGGAGGCGGCGAGAGCCGGTGAGAGGGAGACCTGAGGAGGGAGGAGGAGGAGGAGGGGGGGTGCAAGGCGGGGAGATTTAAAGGGGAATTCGCCTCCGCCGTTCCCGCCGGGCCGGGCGCGGGGGGTGGCGCGGCGCGGCCGGGGCACAGGGTGCCCGCCCGGCCCGGGCCCCGCCGCCCTCCCTCGGCCCGGCCCCGGGGGAAGGGCGGAGGAAGGAGCGGGGATGGGGGGGCAGCGCCTCACCGCGATGCGGCCGCTTTAAAAAAAATTGGACGCTGGCAGCGGACGGGTTAAATTTTTCGCCCGCCGACATTTTTTTTT